>VWZS01005161.1:83340-101068 GCA_013397075.1 Rhabdornis inornatus | reverse complement strand
CGGATTAACGGGATCTGTTCCGCCTGGCCAGGAAGCCAAGAGTTAAGGCTACCAGAAAAAAAAAAAAAAAAACAACAAAAAAAAACTAATTCGGGGGACTGGGCTCAGGAAGAACTTGAGCCCGCTCCCGTTTATGTGGTTCCCCAGAGAGCGGCTCGCTGAGGAGTTGCGCTCGCGTGGCCGCCGTGTAGGAACTCAGTGGAGGTGTTGTGTGGCTCTAAAGGCTTGTTGTGATGCGTATCCCCGTAGATACCAGCACCAGCCGCCGCTTCACGCCGCCCTCCACCACGCTGAGCCCGGGGAAGATGAGCGAGCCGCTGGCGCTGCCCGGCGCCGAGCACAGCGGGGCTTTGCCGGGGAAGCTGCGCGGCGCCGACCGCAGCATGGTGGAGGTCCTGGCGGATCACCCCGGGGAGCTGGTGCGCACCGACAGCCCCAACTTCCTCTGCTCCGTGCTGCCCACGCACTGGCGCTGCAACAAGACGCTGCCCATCGCCTTCAAGGTAGGTCTCGGGCAGGGCTGGGGGGGAAAAAACTACGGGGAAGGATCCCGGGGATGGGGGTTTGGATCTGCACGCGGCTCGTTCTGTGCTTCCCTCCTTCCGTCCCTTCCCTCCTTCCTTCCGCCCTTTCCCTCCTTCCTTCCTTTTTTCCATTCTTTCCATCTTTCTTTCCACCCTTTCCCTCCTTCCATTCTTTCCATTCTTCCTTCCATCCTTTTCTTTCCCTCCTTCCACCCTTTCCCTCCTTCCTTCCATCCTTTTCTTTCCCTCCTTCCACTCTTTCCCTCCTTCCTTCCATCCTTTTCCTCCTTCCATCGTTTTCCTCCTTCCTGTCTTCCTTTCTGTCCCTCTTTCCTTCCACACTTTCCTTCCCCTCCTTCCTTCCCTCCATCCTTTTTCTCCTTCCTTCCACCCTTTCCTTTTCCTCCTTCCTCCCACCTTTCCCTTCCTTCCATCCTTTCCCTCCTTCCTTCCATCCTTTCCTTTCCCTCCTTCCTTCCCTCCATCCTTTTTCTTCTTCCTTCCACCCTTTCCTTCCTTCCACCCTTTCCCTCCTTCCTTCCACCCTTTCCTTTCCCTCATCCTTCCCGTCCTTCCCACTCCCGGCCGCGCTCGGGGCAGGATCCGGGGAATGCGAAGGGCTGGGAAAAGCTCCCTGCAGCTTCTTCTCCCCATTCAGAACTCTGGCACTGAGAGGCGGCTCCGCTCAAAGGGGGGAAAAAATAGAAATACATGAATTCTATTTTCAAAAGCCAGCCCCGCGGAGTTTGGCTGCTCTGGGGAGCAGATGCCGCAGGTGGATGCGAACGAAGGAGCCCCGAGATCCCCCAGAAGTCGCCCAGGGTGGTGGCAGGTCCCCGTGTCCCCGTGTCCCCGTGTCCCCGCGTCCCTCTCTCCCCGTGTCCCTCTGTCCCTGTGTCCCTGTGTCCCCGCGTCCCTGTGTCCCCGCGTCCCTCTCTCCCCGTGTCCCAGTGTCCCCGTGTCCCCGCGTCCCTCTCTCCCCGTGTCCCTGTGTCCCTGTGTCCCTGTGTCCCCGTGTCCCTGTGTCCCGCTGCCACCCACGGGGGACACCCGCCCGCAGCCCCGGGACGTGCCGGGTTTTCCCTCTCCCAAGGACTCTGGGAGGGAAAAACACCACAAAGCAACCCAGCGACAATCCCAAAAACCACATTTCCTCTTTTATTGGCCGAGTTTAATAACAGCAAAAGTCGCGGCCTAACCCGGGCAGAGCGCTTGGAGCTCTCCTCCCTTTTCCAAAGTCTCTCGCTAAATCCGAGTAAAATCCGGGAAAAGATGAGGAGAAGGGAATGGGAGAGAACATCCCGGCTCCCTCCTGTCCCGAGCGGTGCGGGGGATGCTCGTGGCGCTTTCCTGCCTTCCCGTTAGCCGGCTCCCGGGAAAATCATCCTCCCTTGGAGGAAAACCATCTTTCCTTGGAGTAAAATCATTCTCCTTTGGAATAGAATAATCTTCCCTTGGAGTAAAATCATTCCCCTTTGGAATAAAATCATCTTCCCCTCGCTCACGCTCTTTTTCTGACCCGGGACTCTCGCTGACTCCCTGAACTCTGCTTTTCTCGCTGCTGCTGCAGGTTGGCTCCCGAGCGAGGGCAGGAGAAGGGAATTCTTGTCCTTATCCCTTTATCCGAGCCGGGAGCCGCACAGACACGCAGCTCCTGGGAGCCCCGGGGCTTGTTTTAGGATCGGGATTTGTCAAACCCGAGCTTTTTTTTTTTTTTTTTTTTTTTTAAACCCCCCCCCCCCCGCCCCCACTTTTTTTTTTTTTTTTTTTGCTAAACCCCGACTGCCTCGGCACAACTTTTATTTTTTTTATTTTTTTTTGTGTGTGTGTGTGTTGAAGGCCACCAGACTCGAGGCTTTCCTCTGTTTTGGGGAGAGGAGAAACGAGGGAGAAGGGAATCAGCTCAGCTTTGGGAATTCCTGCTGACGAGGGAAAAGTTTTATTGTGTCTGCTCTTGTTTTCCCGCAGATAAGAGCGGGGCAAAGGGAGGAACTGATCACGGGGTCACTTCCTAAATTCCCACATTTCGATTAATTATTACACTCTTCCCCACGCTCTGGGTTGTAATTAGCAGAGAAGTTTTCCTGCTGGAAGGCAGAAAAGGCCGGGAGTGAAAAGCGCTCCACCCCACCGGGAAGGGAGATAAGTGGAATTCCGCTTTTTCCTGGGGGATCCAGGAAATTCTGGGGGATCCAGGAAATTCTAGGGGATCCAGCCACATCCCGGCGTGGCGGAGAAAATATAGGAGAAGTGGCTTTTCCCTCTCCTGCCCCATCCCCATCCCTGGAAGCTGGGAATGCCCTCATGATGTGGAAAAAAATAAAAATTCCAGGGGGTTTCAGTGATGCCCGCAGCCTCAGTGCTCAATCCGTGCAGCTTCTCCAGGAGTTTGGAAAATTGAGATAATTCCACCTAGAAATAGCCAGGGGAGAGAAAAAAAAAAATAAATAAAAATTAAAAATTAATCAAACCTACACAAAAATTAGGGATTTCATTAGGAAAGCCTGGAAAGGTGGGCTGGGAGGCACCTGCTGGCTCCGTGTTCCTCATCTTCACCCCCCAAATTCTCTCTCCGTGGACGGCTGGGAAATAAATCCTGGAAGAATTTGCCACATCTCAGTGGTTTTCTGCTAAATATTAAGTATTTACACAGCCGGTTTAAAAATCGGGATTTTTCAGAACGTTTGGCCCAGGGGAAAAAAAAAAAAAAAATTCAGTTCAGATCATTCCTCTGCTGCAAATATTTTGTTTGCATCTGACAAAAAAGCGCTGGGTTTTATCGAGTATTTGTTGTTTTTATTCATGTAGGAATAAAAAAAGGGAAACGGGGAGTTTTCTCCTCACATTTAGAAAAATCCACTAAAAAACCTGCAGGATTGGGATGTTATTTTAAACTAAAACGATCCATTTTTCATTGGTTTTCCCTAAATTTAGAAATGATTCTGAAAAACTTAAAAAATTATTCACAATAACCAATAAGGTGCCATATAAATTCATTGTCCAGCTGCTGTTAAGAATCCAAACCTTAATTTAAGAGGCCCAATTCGGATTAATTGATGCAGGAGAAGTAAATTCAGATATCCCACAGCACTGCAAGCCTGATATTCTTCTTGCTCCCCTGGAAATGCAAATTTTTAGAGGTAAAAAGTACAACAAAGTCCTTGATAACTCCAGTAACAAGTCCCAGCTTATCTGTTTAGTCTTTTTTTCTGATGGAAATATTTGGATTTCTGTTTCTATTGTCTGTGACTTTCAAGTCCAGTTTCTTTTCTGGTCTGGGTCACTTTTTGACTCGTTTTAAAGATTTTTTTTCCCATTTTTTATCGCCGAGGTTGGGATTTGAAAGCTTTAAAATATTTCTGTCAGAGACAACTGGCCCTGGATCCACGAAAAACTTGGTGAAAGCTTAAAATCCTGGCATAAATTCCCTTAAATTGAATATTTGCATGGCAGGGCAGTGCCCTGATTTTCCCTTTTCCCTGTTTTTTCTCTATCAGATGTGGATGCATGGAGGTTTTGCAGGAATTTTTAAGGACTGGGTGCAGAGCTGCTGATTTTGTGATGATTTCCAAGCTTCAGCATTTCCAGCAGGGCCTCATTTCTGCCAAAATCGGGGAAATCTGAAAAGCCGAGATGAGAGCAGGCCCAAAAAACCAAATTACAGCACAGAGAGGAGAACAAAAACCCAAAAATCAGGGCTGGGGAGGAACGGGGAAAGAGGAAGTTGAAATCAAAATGTAAAGAGGGAATTTTGACCCAGAGATTTCAGCTTTGCATGTGGAAGTGAAAATCAGGGTTAGGGGTGAGCAAAGGGAGAGGACAGAAGTGAAAAGCTCAGCCTCCCATGTTAAAAAAAGCTGGGAAATCCCTGAAAATGGGGAATTCTCTCATATTTTGGGAGGTGGATTTGGCTGGGGAGTAAAAATCAGGGCTGGATCAAGCAGAGGAGCTGCTGATCCCGTTTGGAAAGAGCAAAGGGATCAGGAAAGAGAAATAAAATCAGGTTGTGACAAACTTCAGCCGATTGTAACTGCCTGGACTGAAGTCAGAAAATGTTAAGAGGAAGGAAAATCTCGAGCTGCAACTCAGAGGACGCAATGCAGGGCTGGTTCCTCTTCCAGAGGGCAAAAGAGGAATTAAAAACAAGCTGGATTTTCATCTCTGGGCTTGGTTTTTTTGGGGGGTTGGGGGGTTTTCTGTGGTGGTAGCGCTGTGGAATTGGAGGAACAGCAATGGGCTCTAAAGAAAATGAGACTAAATAATTCGAGCTCTGATTTTTGTCAGAGGACATGGGGAGAGAGCCCAGATATCCAGGGAATTCCAGCAGGTGGAATTTGCTTGGGGAATTCAAGAAGATACAGGAAAAATTAAATTTTTCATTGTTAAAACCAGCGTGAACAGCGTAAACAAATCAGAATATTTAAGTTCAGAAATCTTTATATTTCTCATCAAAAACCTGTGTTCCCAGAGGTTTGATGGATTCTGGCACCAAGGAGCACAAATATTTTGGGATAAGGAGAAAGTCCTTAGTTCAGGTCATGATTCCCATCCATCCACTCGAGGGTGAGGTCTGCAAATTATTTGCTTGATGCCCCTGAAGGAAAAAAAGGAATTGTTCAGTAAATTGGGATTAAACATTTGATTGAGGCCTGATTTTCCATGGCCTTTCTCTGGATTTCTGCTTGGGCAGCTCTGTTAAGAGCTCCTGATATAAATCAAACCATCGAGCGCTGCTACTTGAATTTATTTACTGACAATTACAGAGATTTTGGAAAGCTCCTGTTGTGTATATTTCATCTCGGAGCATTTTTCATTTCACATCACGCTGGGTGTTTTGGAGGTGCATTGAGGGAGAAAAATTTCTGTCCAAGCATTCAGAAAAATCAGGTTTTGAATAGTAGAAATCCACAAAATTTCTGTCCAACCATTAGGAAAAATTTGGTTTCAAATGGTAGAAATCCCCAATGAGGAGTGAAAACAAGATGCATTTTAAAGAATATAAGTTCTGGTAATATAATGATATTTTAAAAATTCACTATCTTAGGCCCTTTGGTTCTCCAGGAAACGGGGAGAAGAATTAGAATTATTTTATCCAGATTGGAAAACATTTCAGTGCAGCAACAAATCAATCACCACGCTCCCATTGAGCAGCGGGCGTGCGTGGAATTTATCATTTCACAGCTCAAACTCCGTCAACACATTGAAAATCCCTGAAAATCCCTAATCCTAAAAATGATTAGAGAATAAATAAGGGGACAACATCTGGAGGAAGCAGAGGATTGCCATTCCAGCAAACCAGGAACGATTCCCATCTCCTCCAGCGCCCGCTTGGCCCACCCGGATTTTCACCGCGGTTTCTTCCGCCGGGTTTTACTTCTCAGGGAAACGAAGGGATCTGAGGGTTCTGCTCTTGCTGTCGCAGGTGGTGGCCCTGGGGGATGTCCCTGACGGGACCCTGGTGACGGTGATGGCCGGGAATGACGAGAATTACTCGGCGGAGCTGCGCAACGCCACGGCCGCCATGAAGAACCAGGTGGCGCGGTTCAACGACCTGCGCTTCGTGGGCAGGAGTGGCAGAGGTAAGGGGGGGGTTCCAGCTCCATCTTGTCCCCCTGGACATGGAAATGGGAATTTTATCCACTAGAGAATGCTGGAAAACATAGAACAATTCCATTCCAAAGGGAATTGTGGGTTTCTGCATTTGTCTCCCAGTTTTCTACGTGGGCAGGAGCAGCAGAGGTACGAGGAGGGTTCCAGCTCCATCTTGTCCCCCTGGACATGGAGTTGGGATTTTTTATCCACCAGGGAATGCTGGAAAATGTAGAACAGTTCCAAAGGCATGAGACGGGTTTCTGTGTTTTCTCCCAGTTTTCTGTGTTGTTCTGATTCGTAAGCGGTGAAATCCCATTGGGAAAAAAAAATTAAAACCCACCCAGAGAGTGACACTTCTGGCAGCCATTCCTGGTAATTTAGGCAGCACAGTATTACCCATGGCAATGGGTTTAAGTGGCAGATTTAGGTTTAAGTGGCAGATTTAGGTTTAAGTGGCAGATTTTCAATTTCAAATGAGGATTTTCAGCTTGTGGTCATCACGGGGCTCCCCAGCACTCTCTGCAAAAACTGTTTTTGCGACAGAGAGAGTCAGGTTAAAAATACAAATAATTCCCCCATAGATCTAAAAGTTTCACGGGTTCCTGAGCTGCTGAAGGCTCTTTCTCTGACCTTTTTTTCCTCTCAAAATTCAACAGCCACAGCAGTTGATGTCTCCTGCAACATGGAGAGGACAGAGGGATTTAAAATCTTATTTATCTCTGCCGTAACCAGTGGTTACTGGTGGAAATAAAAAGGCTTTTGGAGCATAAATAACAAATAAAACTTGAAGCTGATTTAGAGTGGGACTATATAAAAATATTAGGAAGCTGCAAGTAGCAGCTGATGCATTGCCTGTGAGTGGGCAGGTGCACAAAAATTCATCCCCAAAAATCGACAGAATGCCCTTTAAAACTTCACTCCTTAATCCTAAATCCCATCAATTCCAAGAGAAGCACTTAAAATAAACGAATAGGATGGTGCAGAAACTTCAGGGAGGTTCAGTCAAACCCCAAAGAGAAGCCAGTGAGTTGTGGCTCAGTAAAAGCTCAGGAGAAGGAGCAGCCTCTCTCTTTTAAGGTCAGGGATGAAAATCCATCAGATTTCCAGTGTGAATTCAGGTGGTATTTTATTATGTGTTTTCCTTCTGTTTAATTTGTCTTTAAAATCGGAATGGGGCATTGCAGTGTTCTGTAATATACAATATTATATTATTTTGGGACAATTTAGTGCCAGGGCAGCATTTGCTGAACTTCAGGAGTTCTTATTTTGGAGCAATTTGTGCTCTGGTGTCCCTCACAAGTCAGGGATTGCTGCCCCTTCCTCCCCAGTTTCCCCTCCCTCTGTTCCCAGAGCCGTGTCCTGGTTCCACACGTGCATTCCTGATTTTCAGGAGAGTCCCAGAGCTGACCCACTTCTGGCTTTTATTCCCCATGGGCCGTGTGTCAGGCTGGAGAGGAGGAAGTTCTCCTGATTATACACAACAGCCTTTCCTCGCCTTTGAAGTGAAAAGCACCCGTGGACACCCTTCCAACACAAACACCGCCACAACGCTGCAAAAAAGCCAGCACTAAATACATTTTAGGGATAAAATCCCCATGCAGTTTTCCTGTGGGTCCTGCAGCGTTTTCAGCTGAGGGTACAGAGGCAGCTGTCTCTCAAATTGTGTTGTTTGGGCCGTCCTCAAATGGAAAACACCCGCAGCTGAGAACGTCGCCTTGTAATGCCAGCGAGGAATAATAATAGGGTAATGCAGAGCAAATTATATCCATTTACTGAAAACATGAGAGATGCTGTAATGTCTAAAAGTATCAGTCATTAAACGTGGTCATTTGGAATATTAAAGGTACCACCTTTTCAGTAAATGGAATTTGCATTATGATTCAGAGCTGACTGTTTAGAAGATTCAGATGAATAGCTGGCAGAGTGCTGGAGAAGCTCATAAAAACAAACCTGTAGTTCAGTTCCTGGCCATGGTAATGAGGCTGGAAATCATAACAGGCAACTGGGGGAGCCTCAAGGTCAAAATCCAGCAGCTGGGACAGAACAGGCCCCATTTATTTGGAATAGGGAACCCTCACCCTGCTCCTCGAGCTGCTCACACACAGCAGCCTGGGCGTTCCAGGTGTGATACCCACATCCAGGTGCTGAGGATCCTTTAGGTGGAAGGGATTTGGGAATGCTGCGTGCTCTTAGTCAGGCTCCCAGCTTCAACATCCTCACCTTCCCATCTTCGGGCCGGTGACTAATGGATGCTTTTGTTTACTCCTCCGCCAGGGGATTGTTTTCCAAAGGCGGGGATTGTTTGCCTTTGTGCGGGATTTGGGAGCTGCTGTTCTGCGGCATTTGCACAAAGCCTGCAGCAGAAGGTGGCTGCTTCAAAGGGCACTGCTGCCTTTGATAGTTCACTGCAGGAGAATGAACCCCGACTTTGTTTGCCCTGGAATATTTGAGCTGGGATCAGCTCAGTGCCACCGGTGATAATGCGGTGCCAGGGGCGTTGTCGTGCGAGCAGGGACTCGGAGTTCGCCTCGGTTCAGGCTCCTTGTGTGCATCAAATCCTTGTTTTTAATCCCTGATGGAGAATCAGGACCGGTTTTGAGTGGTGATCATCATAACAGGTTTAAAACCCGCATTAAAATCCCCTCAGCAGCCACAGCTCTGTCCCCTCCGAGGAGGAAATTCCCATTCTTGACACTCTTCATAAATAATTACAATTTCTTCCCTGAAATCCAGCAAGTCTGTATAATTTATTTTATTTTCCACGTTTTCCTCTTGATTTTGGGAGGGTCACAGAGAATCCCCCTGATCTGGGGGTTGATTTCCCCATATCAATATTTGGCACCAAATATCAGCCAAAGTTTCGGCCTCGTTCCGTGCCCAACACCCAGAGTTTGCCCCGTGCTGCTCAGCCTCGTTCAGAGTTAAAAACCCAAAACCATTTGATTTTCTTCACACCCAAAATAGGAGCGAGACTATCACAGGTCACCTAAAACCCGGAGATGTGGTAGAAAAGCAATTTGGCTTTTTTTTTTTTTTTTTTTTCCCCTCAACCAAAGAGATTTCCATTGGATTTGGCCAGGATCCAAGGCTCCGATTCCTCAGCCCAGTTGGAGAATGCTGCTGGGCAAACCTGCCCGTCTGGCTCGGGAGCCCCACCGAGTCATTTCGGGAAGAAAAATGTCCTTTTAAAACTCCAGCCAATCTCAGGCTCCCCCTTTGGCCTGATTACCTGCTTAAAACAAAATTAATCTTGATTTTTCGCCCTCCCTTCGTGAACGTTCCAAGCTTCCAACTGCTCCTGCTGCAACGTATCCCTGTTTTTTTAGTGGATAAAGAACCGGTTTAGGTCACTCTGATGAAATGGATCTGATGCAAAAAGCCTGACACAGTAGAAGTTCATTGGCTAAAATTAAAAATAAATACTTATTTTGGAGTGGGAAAGCTCCGTGGCTTGGGGAACACGGCATATTTTCCTCATGGAATCATTAATCCCAGTTCCTATCTTTAAGGAGGACGTAAGATTCCAAAAAATCCCAACAAATAAACATGTTTTGCAGATGAAAATGGTTATTAATGGGTTATCCTAAGAGTAGCTAATGGAGAAGTGTCTTGGCTTGCTGCAGGAGATCTCAATCTAAACCTGAGAGTTGGAGCTCCAGGAGAGTTTTAAAAACTGCACCTTGGAGAGGATGGAAAATTAAATATATACATAAAGTATATTTCCTCAGGTTTAGAGGAATTGGAGTAAATTTTGTGGTATTTTTCAATTCCATGAAGCCAAAGCAGGTGTAGCTTTATAGAACACGAGAGATTTTACCAAGCACAATTTCTGCTGTCGGGACTCTTCCCTCTGGATATCATTCCCAGGGAAAAAAATTCACTCTGAGACAAAAAAAATCTCCGAAATACTCAAACTCCAAAAATTACTGGCCAGGATTCCAAATCCAATTATTTTTATTGGTGTCCCCAAGCCAGAATTTTGCTCCTTCTGTGCAGGCTGCGTTATTTGAGCACTTGGTTGAAATGGATTTTATTTTTTTGCCTGAAATGCACCCAAAATTATAAAAGTATGTGCAAAACAGAGGATGCTGCCCTTCAGCAGGGTCATAAAACCAGAATTAAGGAGGCGTCCAGGTTCTGATCCAAGCCTTTGGAATGCTGCAGGGGACGTGGGATCAGATCCTGGAGTCACAATAAGCACAGTTTGCCAGAAAATAGGAGAAATCCATCAGCAATCAGCTGGAAAAAAAGGGTCAATTGATAGAGTTAAAAATAAAATATTTGTTTGGGGTTTGGATTGATAAGGATGTGGCATTTGAAGGATGCTACAGCCAGAGGAAGGGAATGGGAATTTTCTTTGGAAATTGGGAAGGAATTGTTCCCTGTGATGGCAATGAGGGGCTGGGATGGAATTCCCAGAGCAGCTGTGGCTGCCCCTGGATCCCTGGCAGTGCCCAAGGCCAGGCTGGGATAGTGGAAGGTGTCCTTGCCCAGAAAACTGGATAATTTTTATTGTTCTTGCTGATCCCAAATCATTCCATGATTCCATGACTCAGTGAAAGGAAGGGGCTGTGCCCTGGGCTCATCTTCCATGACTCTTCTCCCTCTATTCTGTTCTGAATGGTGAATTTTCCCCTAAAAGTAGCAGAGGCCAGGAGGGATAAATTTATTTTTAAGGCATTTCGGGTGGCTTGGTTGCATCATTAATTTGAGCCAAGATTTCTGTGCAATCCTAGTAAGGCTGAGCAGCAAACCCAGCCCTCCAAGGGGATGGAAACCTTGGCAGGGAAGTCAGGGAAGGAGGAAAAGAGAGGAAAATCCTTTCCCAGTGCCCGAGGTGCCTTGGGCTTGCTCAGAGCAGCCACAACCATGCAAATCTCCAATTGAGGAATTAACCCATGGATGGTGCTGCTCCTCACAGGGACTGCAGTCCCAAAAATCATCCTGTGGGATGAGGCTGGCCCTTGTCAGGGATGTAATGGCAGGAGAAGGGAGGGGAAAATCCTTTCCCAGTGCCCGAGGTGCCTTGGGCTTGCTCAGAGCAGCCACAACCATGCAAATCTCCAACTGAGGAATTCACCCATGGATGATGCTGCTCCTCACAGGGACTGCAGTCCCAAAAATCATCCTGTGGGATGAGGCTGGCCCTTGTCAGGGATGTCATGGCAGGAGAAGGGAGAGGAAAATCCTTTCCCAGTGCCCAGGGTTCTTTGGGCAGCCAGATTTGTGAATCCCTGATTGTGGAATTAACCCCATGGATGGTGCTGCTCCTCACAGGGACTGCAGTCCCAAAAATCATCCNAGCCCTCCAAGGGGATGGAAACCTTGGCAGGGAAGTCAGGGAAGGAGGAAAAGAGAGGAAAATCCTTTCCCAGTGCCCGAGGTGCCTTGGGCTTGCTCAGAGCAGCCACAACCATGCAAATCTCCAACTGAGGAATTCACCCATGGATGATGCTGCTCCTCACAGGGACTGGAGTCCCAAAAACCATCCTGTGGGATGAGGCTGAGCAGCAAACCCAGCTCTCCAAAGGGATGGGAACCTCAGCAGGGATGCAGTGCCAGGAGGGAAGGAAAGGAAAATCCTTTCCCAGTGCTCGAGGTGCCTTGGGCTTGCTCTGAACAGTCACAATTGTGCAAATCTCCAATTGAGGAATTAACCCATGGATGGTGCTGCTCCTCACAGGGGTTGGACTCCCAAAAACCATCCTGTGGGATGGAGCTGAGCATGCCTGCAGTGGCTCTGCCAGCTCCCAAAAACCCCTCTCTGCCTCATTACTAAAAATTTCATCGGAGCAAATAAACTCCCGCTCCGAACGCGTCAACGGGAGAAAAATAATGGCAGAGGGCTCGGAGAACTTCCTGTCTCCGGGAGAATTCCTGCTGTAAACAGTGGCCATGCCAAGTGCTGAACCACTGCCCTCAGCCCAATAACAATAAATCTATTTTTTGGTTCTGCACAGCTCCACTTGGACATTTTTGCAGCGGCGAGGATGAGGCAGACGCCACCCTCGGAGCGTTTTCCCAATTTTATTTTATTTTTTTTTTTTTTAGCCCTGATAAAAGGGCTTCCCAGAATGTTGTTTGGGGAAAACAAAGTACCTCTCTAGATGAAAAGGTTACATAGTTTCGAGAGATCTGTTTGCCCTGCAGCTTTTTTCTTGTTGGTTTTGTATTTTTTTTTTTTCTGATTTGTTTTGATTTTTGCTGTTTGTTTTTTGGTGCCACCTTTCAGAACTCGTAGAGTTTTGGTCAAAATATACTGATTTTTGTGGGTATGTGTGTCCCCACATCCCAGCTTCGGTACGAGCAGCTATTTTGTCACCAAAATAAAATCCTGCTGGGACATAAATCAGGCTCAGGGCTGGCCAGGGAACTTGAGCAGGAGTGAGGATGCTGCAAATCAGTGGCTCACAATTGCTGTCAAGAGAGTCTTTTCCAGCACAGTCATGTGCATAAACCCTCATCCAGCTGAATCAGTCTCTGTTCCCTTCCAAAAACCCTTTAGGAGCAGGAAAAAAATATTAAAAATAGACTTTTTAAAAAATTTTTCTGTTATCTTAATACTGCATCTCTCCACATTTTTTTTCCCACATCCTGCTCCCCAATGTTTTTCCCACCGTGTTATTTCCACGGTTTTCTCAGCCTCTCCAAATTGTTATTCCCTTCATCTCTGCCTCCTTTCCTCCCTCTCTGGATGATACTCCTGGGAGTCCCCTTGGAGAGCTGCAGCCTCTGGGCACAGGGTGGGAATTCCATGGAAATCTTTAGCACCAGGGCAGGTTTGGGGCTCAAAAAAAAAAAAAAAAAAGGATGCAAGGAACAATCCTAAATTCCTGTTAACTTTTCCCATGGAATCAGTGTGGGGAGGAGGTTCTGGAGAGGGAAGGAGCTGCCTGGAAGGCTGGGTGCCACCAGAGCTCTGCTTGGAGCTGTGTGCCCACATCAATTCCCTGAAATTTAGGGAGGAACTGAAGGAAAAGCTTTGGCAAAGGCACAAATCTTCCCCGGGCTGGACTTGGTGCACAAAGCCCTGCTCAGCTCCGAGTTGAGGTGAAGTTGGCAGCTTCCAGGTTGGTAATGGCACAGTTCTCCCCCTGCCTGGATTTCCATGGAGTGACCCCGGGGCTTTTCCGAGCTCTGGGATCGATGTGAGCTGCATTAGTGGGATGACAGCACAGACACTCCTTGCTCCGAGCAGATCAGCTCTGAGAAAACAATCCCAGGGCGGCTGCTGTGCTCAGAGAGCTTCCGGAGGGCTGCTCACGTTGGGATGGATGTGCTTCAGGAATTCCTCCCTGCTGGAATGGCCCTGCTGCTGGTGGAAGTGTTCCTTGCCTTTCCTGCTCACACAGGGCGTTGCTTTTCCAGGGAATCCACACCTTCCCTGCTGCCTGGAGCTGGAGCTGGAGCCTGCAGCTGTGCCAAAGCTCCACAGGGCATGAGAGGGTTTGTTCCCAGCTCCTGTGCTGTGCCAAGGAATCATGGAATGGGTTGGGAAGGAAGGGATCTTAAAGATCACCTCATTCCAACCCCCCTGTCATGGGCAGGGACATTTTTCCCATCCCAGGTTGCTCAGAACCACATCCAGCCTGGCCTTGGGCACTGCCAGGGATCCAGGGGCAGCCACAGCTGCTCTGGGAATTCCATCCCAGCCCCTCCCAGGGAACAATTCCTAATTCTCATTATCCCATCCAGCCCTGCCCTCTGGCAGTGGGAGCCATTCCCTGTGTGCTGTCCCTCCATTCCCTGTGTGCTGTCCCTCCATCCCTTGGGAATTGTCTCTCTCCGTTCCTTGGAGAGGAGCAGCAGCTCCCAAACCAAGGGCAGGGGACAGAGGCTGCAGGTCCAGGCCAACAAACCCCTCTGAGCTTGAGCCTCAAGGGCTTGGGGCTTTTTTTTCAGGAGAAGCTCCCTCAGGAATCCCCCTGGATTGGGGGAAGGGGAGAGGAGGAATTTTGGATTTAATCCCACTTCAGATGGATAAATCTGCTCGTGAATCTGGGCCTTAACCTTTCCATGTCTCTGTCATCCCTATAAAGTCTGGGGGATAATTTCTACCTCAAAAAGCTGATGAATGGTCTGAAATTATAGCTGGGCTCAGGGCTGTCATTAGGCTTAAGGATCCCAAGGCATTTTCTGTGAGAAGGTGGGAGAAGCTTTGCACTGGAGCCATTTCATCCTGAACTGTCCTTTGCACCTGCTCTTCCTGTTTTTCCCTTTCCCTGAACTCCTCAGCAGTGACACAGCACTCAGGACACTTTGTGGCTAGAGCTGGATGCATTTTGTGGAGGTCAGGTCATTTCTGAGCACAACCAGCCCAGGCTTTGCTCCAGAGCAGCACTTTATTTAAAACAAAAATCATTTTGCACTGAGGGGAAAAAAAAAAATCAAAATTCCCTGATATTTAGATCACAGCTTGGAAGCAAAGTTTCAGATTTTGGGGAGCCCGTGCATAGAAGAATCAGAAATTTCCATTAGAGCCATTCCTGGGGGAGGGGAAATAATTCCACCCTGTCTAAATGTGTGTTCAAACATTATGTTTGTGGAAATTGAGTATCTCCGTTTCAAGCTTTCCAATATTTTAATAATAATTTTCGTTTCTAAGGGCTCCAGCTGAGATCTGCTGGTGCTGCAGGGGCCAGGCACCCCAAGCTCTTCATTCCTGCTGGGCTGTAATTATTGTCTCCACCCGAGTTCATAAGAATTTTATGGTGGTTGCTGCAGCAGCTCCACTTAGAGGTACAGGCTGCTTGGCTTTTCCATTAAAAGGTCTTTCTTCCCCCCCTCCCTGCTCCGTGGATTTAATGCTTTAATCCATTCTGGAAACTTGATCTGCAGCCTTGCAATCTCAGGCAGCATCCCACCCCAAAAATTCAGCTCCAACAGGTGGCTGGGGTTGTTTTTGAGGATAAAAAAACCCATCCAGCAGAGGTTGGGGTAACTCTGGTGCACAGAGACATCCACAGGAACCACCTCCCCCACAAAGCCCAAAATCCAGGATTTCCACAGGACCTGGGGATGCTGAGACACAAATGATGCTCCTGGAGCCAAATTCCTCCCACAGCTCCAAACAGTCCCACTCTGGAATTGGCCACCAGCACACAGAGCATTGCTGGGGGTTTGGGGTTTGGGGCTGGCAAAGGTGACTCTGGCTGTCACCCTTGGGTGGCTTTTGTGTCCCTGTGTCCCCTCAGGTGTGAGCCCACCTGCAGAGCTGCCCCAGCCCTGTCCCAGCACAGGGAGGAGCTGGAGCTGCTGCAGAGAGCCCAGAGGAGGCAGCAGGATGAGCAGAGGGATGGAGCAGCTCTGCTGGGAGGAAAGGCTGGCACAGCTGGGATTGTTCAGCCTGGACAGGAGAAGCTTTGGGCTGAGCTCAGTGTGGCCTTGCAGGGCCTGAAGGAGCTGCAGGAAACATGGAGAGAGACAATTCCCAAGGCATGGAGGGACAGCACACAGGGAATGGAGGGACAGCACACAGGGAATGGCTTCAGAGTAGGATTTGATGGGATCTTGGGAATTAGGAATTGTTCCCTGTGATGGCAATGAGGGGCTGGGATGGAATTCCCAGAGCAGCTGTGGCTGCCTCTGGATCCCTGGCAGTGCCCAAGGCCAGGTTGGACATTGGGACACTGGGAGGTGTCCCTGCCATGCCAGGGGTGGCAATGAGATGATTTTTAAGATCCCTTCCCAACCCAAACTCTTCTGGGATTCCTTGACCTCCTCTTTTTTATGTCCTCTTTTCTTTCTATCCTCCCCCAGACTCTCAGTTATTTTCCCACCTCTCTTCTGCCTCAGCTCCTTCCTGATCATTGGCCACAACCATTTCCTCCCCATGCAGCTCAGCTGCCACCTATTTCCATTTTCTATTTTCCATTTCCTATTTCCACCTATTTCCATTCTCTAAACACAACAATTTGTGCTTTTGTGGCATCTCTGCTCCAGCACATTCACAGCAAACATCCCACAAAGGTGGCCTGAGAGAGGGAGAACAGGAATCCAGCTGAGACTCCTCATTTCCACCACAGCCATGAACTTTTCCAAGGAATTCCCATCAAATCCAAGCTGCTGGATGACAGAAGGGCCACCAGGTGCCCTTTTCCAGCCTTGCCAGGCTGGCAGGGATCAGCACAGGATGCTGTCATCACCACAACCCACAGCCCAGGGAACTGAAACCCCTCAGCAGCACAGAAGTGAAACTGGCTGCACAGAAATTGTCAAATTCGAGCTTAAACATCTGTGTCCCCCCCACCAAAAAAAAAAAAAAAACAAAAAAACCCACAGACAGAAAAACTGTTTTAATGAGCTCAGTCCCACCCTTGCAACATTTCCCACCCTGGTGTGCAAGGAGAGGTTTTTGAGGGCTCCAGGTGAAATGCTGAAGGTGCTGCCTGCTCCAGGAAGGCACAAAAAGCAGCACTGAAGCAGAAATGGGATTTTAATCCCATTTTAAATTGGCACTGGCACGTTTCTGGCACGCTGGGTGTTCATCCCATCAGGAAGATTTTTCTCTGAGGGAAGGGATTTGAATGTTGCAGCACAAGGAAAGAGGGGAAAAGTGACTTTACAGCTTCCCTCCCATCTCCTTGAGGGAGCTGAGATTTCAAGGAGCAGCCCCAGACCTTTCCAGGGAATTTTCCCAAGATATTTGTGCTCTTCTGGTTTCCTGGGGTCCAGAATACCAGAAGAGCACAAATATCTTGGGAAAAGGATCCCCCAGAGTCTTTTCATCCCTTGATTCAGGCACTTGCTATCCCAGGTAGCAGCCCCAGCCTCCTGCCCACGCTGGTTTTTCTCTTTTCATGGAACCTGAGACTCCTCCCAGGCGTTTTTTGGGAGTCTTTTCACATCTCCTCCAAGGAATTGAGATCTCAGCTAGCAGCAAAACTCAGGGCCTGGATTATCTTGATCTGAACAGCTGGGAAATAACTCTGAGGGCAGCAGCAGCTTCCACATCTGCCCGGGTCAATGTTTTGTGTCTGCAGCTCAGGATGGTATTTTTGATTTCTGAGAGAAGCAAATTATCAGGGAAAATCTCCCCAAGAGCAACAGGGACTTCCCTTATCACCCAGATAAAGCCAAATTCAACCTGAGTGCCTGCTGAGCTTGACAAATGTCTCTATTACTTGATTCCAGTGATGTAATTTGGGTTGCTCAATGCAATTCCTGCGTTGCCTGAGGTGAAAAGTGCCAAAATAATTGGTGCATTTTGGCTGAGCACCCTTATTTTCACTTCACCAAAATAATTGAAAGGATTCCACCCCAAGACACAACCTTCTGCTGGCCTCCCTGCTCTGGGAATCCCTCAGCAGCTCTGCTGCTTTCCAGCCCACAAATGGAATTTTTAGCCTGGAAAAAATGTGGAGAAAGGGAGGAAAAGAGTGTGAAGGGCATGTCTGGAGTGCTGGGAAGGAAAGGAAAAGGGAAAAGCCAGGATCAAACATGTCCCTGCAGGAATGAGCTGATTTTCCAGATTTGTTGTGAAAAAAAAAAATCAGGATTTGGGAGAAGGAAAGGAAAGGAAAGGAAAGGAAAGGAAAGGAAAGGAAAGGAAAGGAAAGAAAAGGAAACGAAAGGAAAGGAAAGGAAAGGAAAGGAAAGGAAAGGAAAGGAAA
>VWZS01005161.1:60048-73413 GCA_013397075.1 Rhabdornis inornatus | reverse complement strand
CCTGCCATGGCAGGGACACCTCCCACTGTCCCAATGTCCAACCTGGCCTTGGGCACTGCCAGGGATCCAGGGGCAGCCACAGCTGCTCTGGGAATTCCATCCCAGCCCCTTCCTACCAGGAATGAATTTCTTCCCAATATCCAAACTAAATCTATTTCTGTCAGTTCAAAGCCATTCCCTGTGTGCTGTCCCTCCATTCCCTGTGTGCTGTCCCTGGATCCCTTGGGAATTGTCTCTCTCCATGTTTCCTGCAGCTCCTTCAGGCCCTGCAAGGCCACACTGAGCTCAGCCCAAAGCTTCTCCTGTCCAGGCTGAACAATCCCAGCTGTGCCAGCCTTTCCTCCCAGCAGAGCTGCTCCATCCCTCTGCTCATCCTGCTGCCTCCTCTGGGCTCTCTGCAGCAGCTCCAGCTCCTTCCCAAGCTGGGATCCAGTCTCTGCTGTCACCAGAGGCAATCCTTGGCCTCAGTCACTACCCCAGTGCAGCATTTGCATGTTGTTATCAAAATGTAAATTGAGGTTTGGGATGAGTTTCTCGCACCCCTCCCACACTCTTGGCAGAAGTTCTGGGTGTTGCTTCAGTGGAATTGTCCCGGGAGAGCAGAGCTGCAGGGCTCAAACACACTCCAGGGAATGAGACTCACAGCTTGGGGCTGCTTAACCAGGAAAGAAAGGTTTCAAACTTCAGCTAAAATAGCTTAGAAAACTCAAGTTTTCTCCTGGAGCCTTCATTTACCTGAGTTGCATCACGATCCATGTTTTTAGTGGAAAAATCTGATGGTTTTTTTTGGATTTGAGGACCAGCCTTAAAACAGATACTCTGTCAGCGTAAGGCTCCTTATTTATTTATTCCTATTTCTTTGGTTTGTTGTTTTGTTGGGTTCTTTTTTTTTTTAATTCAAATTGTGGTTGAACTATCCCTGAAAAATATCCTCAGTGAACCAGGCAGCTGTGTGCATAAAAAAGATATTTGAGTATGCAAATTCCAGATTTGCATATGCAATTACCTGGGCATGCTCAGGGTTTGCAGACAATGAATAAACTTCAGTTCTTTGGATATGCATCTGCTTGAAACAAAATCCTCCTGCTGGCAAACCTTCTGTTGGAAATCAATTCTTCAGTTGGTAGAAGAGTTAATATTTAATGAGATTCTGCATTTTAAAAAGGAAGGGGAGATATGATCCTGAGACGGAAGCAGCACACGGGATCTGCTCGACCCAAATGCATGCAAAGGCTTTCTTGGAATTCATATTCCTTATTTTAGGCAAATCAGCTGCACAGGGAGGGAGGTTTCAGGCATGAGGAAAGGTTGGAATCCCCCCAGCAGGAATCCCCCCAGCAGGAATTCACAGTTTTTGTATTGCTGAGTCATTGATGACACAGCACAGAAGGGATTGTGGGCTCATGGAATGGGTTGGGAAGGGATTAAATCCCACCCAGTGCCACCCCTGCCATGGCAGGGACACCTCCCACTGTCCCAGTGTCCAACCTGGCCTTGGGCACTGCCAGGGATCCAGGAGCAGCCACAGCTGCTCTGGGAATTCCATCCCAGGGAACAATTCCTAATTCCCAAGATCCCATCAAATCCTACTTTGAAGCCATTCCCTGTGTGCTGTCCCTCCATGCCTTGGGAATTGTCTCTCTCCATGTTTCCTGCAGCTCCTTCAGGCCCTGCAAGGCCACACTGAGCTCAGCCCAAAGCTTCTCCTGTCCAGGCTGAACAATCCCAGCTGTGGCAGCCTTTCCTCCCAGCAGAGCTGCTCCATCCCTCTGCTCATCCTGCTGCCTCCTCTGGGCTCTCTGCAGCAGCTCCAGCTCCTCCCTGTGCTGGGACAGGGCTGGGGCAGCTCTGCAGGTGGGCTCACACCTGAGGGGACACAGGGACACAAAAGCCACCCAAGGGTGACAGCCAGAGTCACCTTTGCCAGCCCCAAACCCCAAACCCCCAGCAACGCTCTGTGTGCTGGTGGCCAATTCCAGAGTGGGACTGTTTGGAGCTGTGGGAGGAATTTGGCTCCAGGAGCATCATTTGTGTCTCAGCATCCCCAGGTGCCAGCACTGCTACAGGGATCCAGGGGCTGCTCTGGGAATTCCATCCCAGCCCCTCCCCACCCTCCCAGGGAACAATTCCTCATTCCCAATATCCCATCTAACCAACTCTTTGAAACCATTCCCTGTTTCCTGTCACTGTCTGCCTGCATAAAAAGTCCTTCTCCTTCCTTTTTAGAACCTCTGGGAGTGGCTCTGAGCTGTCCCTGGAGCCTCCTCCTCTCCAGGCTGAACACCCCCAGCTCTCCCAGCTTTTCCAATTATTATATTTTGCTGCCTTCATTTTTAAGTGGGCTTCAACATCCTCAAATTTGACTTCTCACCAAGATTTCCAAATCACAGCCACAGCCACGACCACTTCATGGCTAAATTCCACTTAGGGAATTTTTTCCCTAAATTCCTTTGCTGGAGACATGGATTGGATCTGTGGTGAGCCCTGTCAAACCATGCCATGGACTGAAGGGATTTAGAAGGATATCTAAATCTCCTTGGATTGGGATGGGAATCCAAACAAAACCTGCTGGATTTGAGTGTTTTAGCCTCAGTAATCAATATTTGGGAGCATTCCCCCAGATCCATGACTCTCATTTGAGCTGAAGGAATTCCAAACAGGCTGAGATATTTTTTTTTCTCCTGATCCACCAGAGCTCTGTGGAAGCAATGGGAACAAAACGAGATCCTGTTGTCTTCCAGAGATTCAGAAAAACCTGCTGAGATCCAGAACCAACCCCAACAACAATTTTTGCTTCATTTCCTTTATGGTTTGGATGGTTCTCAGACAGCCTGGGTTCCAATAATCAGATTAAGGATTAGAAACAATTTTTCCCTGCCAGGGTGGTCAGGCCTTGGGATGAGCTGCCCAGGGAGGTGATGGGGTCACTGTCACTGGAATTGTCCCAGAGCAGCCTGGATGTGGCCCTTGGGGACAGGGTTTGGGGTGATGCTGGTGTTGATCAATGGGTGATCCTGAAGGGCTCTCCCAACCTTTTTGGGATCCCGTGACTTTTGGGCTCTCTGGGACGTGTGGAGGTGACAATAGGTGACAGTGGCACTGTCACAGTGGTGGCCACCTTTGCTCTGAAATTGTGTTCCTGCACATCCCATCATTAGGTCCTGATTGCATTCCATGTCCAGCTCTTTGTCCAGCAGCACATCGAAATTTGCACTTCAGACTGTGATAAATTCCCATTTGTGGGAATTCCACATTTTCCTTTTTTTTCCCCATTGGATTCCTGTCTGTGCCTACCCAGACAAAACTTCTCAAATTATCACAGCTCACAAAGAGAGCCAAGCTACTTAAAAACCTGGCTCTTCCTCCCCTGCTTTCATTATGGATTTTTAAAACCACTTTTGAACTGAGCATTTTTATTCCACACTTCTGAATAAATGCTTATTTTCAATTTTTTTTTTTTTTCCTGCTGCACTGTCAGGGAGAAGGGCAGGATGACCTAACCCATCGTTTTCTTCTCCAACTTCTGTGATTCTATGATTCATAAAGCAATTTCTGTTTTTATGAGCAAAGTCCATGGGGAAAATCATTAGCAGAAACCAGATCAAGAGTAGTGCTCCTGATGAAAATACTTTTGGTTAGGAAACTTGGTAGAAATAGTCTGAGTCCTAAATTAAATATTTCCCTTAGGCCATTTGACCTGCTGTGTACATCTGCTGAAAAATTGGGGTTTTTTTTTCTTCTTTTGTCTGCTCTTTTCTGCTTTTCCTCATTGAATTGTTTTAACCTACATAGCTCTGAAAAATTCACTCGTGGCCCAGGTGCCTGAAAGTGATGTGAAAGGAAAAGGCTGCGTGGATTTAGCCTTGGTCTAAAGTTAAGATGGGCATTAAATGTGATTATTGCCTGTTGGATATGCAGTTTTCCCAAATAATTCTGGGAAAAAAAAGAAATCCACGAGTGGGATGGTGAAGGATGGGGAGAGAGGGAATATATTGCTGAGCAGGAGTTGAGAAGGAGCCTAAAAAGCTTCTGGTTCTGTTCTGAAGGAAATTTTACCCTGCCTAAGGTCATTTTTAGGGAAACCCCAAGAACCTTTTCCTAATATAATAATAATAATAATAATAATAATAAAAGCCAAACTCTTAGCAAAAAAAAAAACAAAAAAACCCCTTTTCATTATTTCAGTGGGCTGAAATCATATTAATGCCTTTATTTCTTGCTCATTTTCTGCTTCAAATGCCTCATCTTGGAAAGTGAGGCTGAATTGTAGCAAATAACTTGGGAAGCATAAAAAGGGTTATTTGGTTATTTAGTTATTTGGTTATTTAAATGGTTACCATTTTGTTTTTGGAAAATACCCAACATATAAATGTCAGGGGTGGATTCTCAGATCCTTCCACTCACCTGGAGTTACAGGGGCTGAGAGTTACTGAGGAGAAGAGTCTGAAAGAGGGACATGCTTATTTTCAATCTGGAGCTGCTGCAGAGAGCCCAGAGGAGGCAGCAGGATGAGCAGAGGGATGGAGCAGCTCTGCTGGGAGGAAAGGCTGGCACAGCTGGGATTGTTCAGCCTGGACAGGAGAAGCTTTGGGCTGAGCTCAGTGTGGCCTTGCAGGGCCTGAAGGAGCTGCAGGAAACATGGAGAGAGACAATTCCCAAGGGATCCAGGGACAGCACACAGGGAATGGAGGGACAGCACACAGGGAATGGCTTCAGAACAGGATTTGATGCNATTGGGTTTGGAGCAGCCTGGGACAGTGGGAGGTGTCCCTGCCATGGATGGGCTGGAATGAGATGATTTTTAAGGTCCCTTCCAACCCAAACCATTCCACGTTATAAATTCTGTATAAAAGCAAAGTCACCCCTTTTCCAATACATGCTTCCATTTTTTTTTTTATTTTTAATTTTGAACAAAACTTACAAATCTCTGAATTCTAAAATACAGGATAAAGGAAAGACAGGAATTCTTGGTTTCAAGGCCTTTTGTCTGGAGATAAAACTGAAATGTGATTATTTCATGGCACTCTTCCAGCCAGACGAGTCTTCTCTTAGATGACTTAGAAGAGTTTTCTAATCTTTTCTTGTTTCTATCCCATCTAACCCTGCTCTCTGCCAGTTTGAAGCCATTCCCCATTCTCCTGTCACTCCATGCCCTGGTGAAAATCCCTCTCCAGCATTTTTGTAGCCCCTTTCTGTATTTATGGGATTTAACTGGTTGGCAATGCAAAGGATTGTGAAATTTATCCTAACAAATTATGATAAATTTATTTATCAGAGCAGGGATGGTGAGGATCCTTTGTGTGCTATCAATAACTTGGACCTCAGTAGGTTTTTAACCATCCTGGGGGATTCATGGTGCAGAAACTCCTTTTCCATCTGGAATGGAATGATTTTCCCTGGCATTTTTCAGTCTCTGTGCTGAGGCTGCAGAGTTGAGACTGGATGAGGTGAGGCAGGATATTTATAATTTATTTAGTTCAATGAAATGGTCAAATATGTGGAGCAGAAAACCTGGTGACAACACTGCTTTTCAGGGGGTAGAGTAGATCCTACAGAATTGCTTCCCAAATTGTTTTGGTTTTTTTTTAATGAAACCCAAAAGTATTGACAGGACAAGCTCCTTCCTTGAGAAATTAGGAAATAAGCTGCCCTGTGGGTTAGGACTGAAGTTAAGCCTGGCCCAGTCCTGTAGAAATTATTTCAACTCCTTTTCTCAGTCACTTCACCCCACACATCTCTTTTTTCGCCCCTCTTGAATTAATATGATTTTCAATTTAATCATTTTGGTGACCCTCCTTGACCTCTCCCTGCTGGAACCAGGGGGAAGTGCTCAGAACTGGGACAAAACCAGGATCAGGTGAATGTAGATTATTTCTGACCATGTCTCACTAGGCCTTTAAAACAAAGCTTTTAAAAGCAGTGAACAAGATGCAGATCTTTTGGGAAGAGAACATTTTCCATAGGAATAGGAAAACTCGAGGGAATAAAAGGTTTGAAGAAGATGCTGATGCTGGGAAAGGATGAGCCTGGGATTGGATCCCTCAGTGGAGGTGCCTCTTGTGGGTTTTAGGGAGTTTTTTTTTTGGCTTTTCCCTTTCCCAAAATGAGATTTGCTGGCAGAGCTGGGCTGTTGGAGCCTCAATCCTGCTGTCCCTCAGAGAAGTTTTCCTTCAGAGTTTTCCTGAGCTGATCCCTCCTTCCTCAGCTCCCAAGTCTGGGAGAAGGGAGAGGGAAATTTCCACCCCATAGGAAGCTCAGACACTTCTGTTTGCTAAAGAAGATTTTGGCCGTGCAGGAACTTTGTTAAAACCTCAGTTTTTGAGGAGATTCCTTCTTTATGGAATAAGGAATTATTATTTATTTCTTCCCAAAACACCAGGTGTGTAAGGGAAAGGCTGGAGGAAGCTCCACAGCGTTTTCAGTGAACAGCCTCTATTTTCTTCTTGAAATGCAACTGCAAAGAGTGAAAATCCAGCTGCCCTGCAGTTCCTCCCAGCTTTGGATTATCAGCTGGGGCATTCCCTCCTTGCAGACCCACACAAAACACCACAGGCTTTTGCTCCATCGTGGTGAAGTGTGGGAAAAAAAACTTCACTTTTAGCTCTGCCTCTCCATTTGTGCTCCTGCTCTTCGGGAATCACAAGGAGGAAATGCATTTTCTCTCAGTGTCCATGAGAAATCTCTGTCAGCATGATCCTGTCTGTGCTGTGTGAGGGAGAGAATTCCAGGGAGAGAGTTTTATTCCTGCAGTGCCTAAAGGGGCTCCAGGAGAAAGCGAGAGGAATTTCTCACAAGGAATAGAGTGACAGGACTCAGGGAATGGTTTGAAGCTGAAACAGGGAGAGAATTCCAGGGAGAGAGTTTTATTCCTGCAGTGCCTAAAGGGGCTCCAGGAGAAAGTGAGAGGAATTTCTCACAAGGAATAGAGTGACAGGACTCAGGGAATGGTTTGAAGCTGAAACAGGGAGAGAATTCCAGGGAGAGAATTGTGTTCTTCCACAGCCTAAAGGGGCTCCAGGAGAAATGGAGAGGGATTTCTCACAAGGGATGGAGGGACAGGACACAGGGAATGGTTTGAAGCTGAAACAGGGAGAGAATTCCAGGGAGAGAATTGTGTTCTTCCACAGCCTAAAGGGGCTCCAGGAGAAAGTGAGAGGGATTTCTCACAAGGGATGGAGGGACAGGACACAGGGAATGGTTTGAAGCTGGAGGAGAGCAGGGCTAGGTGGGATTTTGGGAAGGAATTGTTCCCAGGAGGGTGGGGAGGTGCTGGAATAGAAGCTGTGGCTGCCCCTGGATCCCTGGAAGTGCCCAAGGCCAGACTGGAATTATGTGGGATAGGGGATGGTGTCCCTGGCCATGACAGGGATCTTTAAGGTCCCTTCCAACCCAAACCATTCCATGATTCCATCTCAGCTCTGCTTGGGAATGATCAGGGCAGGAGCTGTCTGTCCTACAAGGACATGATGTCCTCATAAATCACTTAAAAGAGACACAAGGATGGGAACATCTTCCCTGCCTTCCTTAATCATGGAACAGATTAGGAACAGCATGTAAAAATGGGAGGAGGCAGCAGAAAGAGTTTCCCCAGTCATAAACAAAACATGGAGGCATTTAATTTTTATTTTTTTAATAGTGCCTGACCCTTGTTACTTTATTCTTTTAAAATACTTTTATTTATTATCCTGTGAGTTTGGAGCTTGAGTTCATAAAGCCCTACATCCACCAGACCACTTCCTGGGGCTGGCCAGTCCAGAAAATCCAGGCTGTGTCACAACCCTCAGCACATAAAGCTGCAGGGGAAAAAAAATAAAAAAAAATTAAAAAAAAAAAAACATTTATGGGATGGCGTCGATTTAATTATTAAAGATTCTGTTTGTCTGATCCCTCCCTCCAGCCAGCACCAGGGGCTGTTCCTCATTACCTGCCCCACGTATCTGCCCAATCTCACCACAAACAGTTTGGGTTGACCACACCACTTCCCTCTTGAAAGTTAATCCAGTTTGACTCACCCTGTGCTGCTCAGGCTGAGCCAAGGAAAACAAGGCAAAGAATAACCTGCTTGTATCCACTTTGGAAACTTCTCAGAGGCCCTGCTTTCAGAGTGCTCCACAGTAGCTCACTATATCTCCCTGCAGCTGCAGAGAAACTCAGGGAAGCAAAAGGGGGAAAAAAAAAAAAAAAAAAAAAAGGGTTCCAGAAGTTAAAATAAAGCCCAGGCAGAACCACGTGAAATTTATGAGTTCACAGTGGAGCATTAGTCCAAAGGAGGAAGCGACAGATGAAAATAGCCAAGCTCATTTCTGTGGAAAAGAAAGTATTTTCAACTCTGGTGTGCCAGCAAGGCGCTGGATTTGGGAAAAGCAAAGCTGAAGGGAGGTGTGGAGCCCCAGTGGAACTCTTCCCTTGGGCAGGAGCAAAGCTCCAAATCTGAGTAGTCAGCATCTAGAGGGAGGAAATTTAATTTGGTGTTGCCAGATTCCCCTGGTTTACACCAACACCGAGCCACAGCACCTGGCCTTTAAGCTGCAGGTCCTGAGTGATGGGGACCTGTCAGAGCCTCGAGAAATTCCTGATGAAATGTTCCTGTCTGAGCAATTCCTCTGCTCTTGGTACAAACATGGAGAAATTCCTGATCAATGTTCCTGTCTGAGCAATTCCTCTGCTCTTTTTACAAACATGGAGAAATTCCTGATCAATGTTCCTGTCTGAGCAATTCCTCTGCTCTTGGTACAAACATCGCCCTGCTTGGAATCACTGCAGAGGTGACAAAGCTCAGAAATGAGCAGGAAAATTGTCCTGGACCAGAAATGGGATTGAGGAGCCTGAGGGAGGTCTCTGTGTCCTTCTCCCAAAATCTGCTCTTGTACCTCGAGGCTTGGGGCAGTTTTGGGTGTCTCAAGACACCCAAAAATTCTTGGGGGATGTCCCAAGGTGGGGAACATCTGGAGGGGCCATCCAAGGAGGGGCTGAGGCCACTGGGTTTGTCCAGCTGGAGCAGAGGAAATCCTGCTGGAGCTGGATTTAGGATGGATTTTAGGGCAAGGCTCTTCCCCCAGAGGGTGCTGGGCACTGCCCAGGCTCCCCAGGGAATGGGCACAGAGCTCCAGGAGCTGCCAGAGCTCCACCAGGAATGCCCAGGCTGGGATTGTTGGGGCAGAACCTGGAATTGCATCATCCTTGTGGATCCCTCCTAGCTCAGGATATTCCAGGATTCCTTGTGTTTTCAGCACATGGAGAGAGGAGTTTTTTTGTGCCTGTGTTTTTATTTTTCTTTTCTTGCTTGCTCCCTGAGCTGGTGCTTGGCTGGTTGGGGCTCATTCTGCACCTTCTCTTCCAGACAAATCTCCAGCTCTGCTGCTGCCTCAGAGGGGATTCCTGGGGCACTTTGGGGAAGATGCAAACCAGAAAGAAACAAAAGAGGCTTCTGGCAAAGCCATGCTTGGCTTGGGACTCATTCAAACACTGTCAAGGGCTTGGGTTTTTAGAAGTGGAGATGGAGGAAAGGGAAAAGAAAGCCAAGGCTGTAATTTTGCAAAAAAAAAAAACTCGTTTAACTTTCATGATCAACTTGTTCCCTCCAAACCCCAAACACTCCATGACTTTTATTTCACTGCCATGACCTAATTCCTGGGGTTAATTCCAGGGAATAATTACACTTCCACAAGAGAGAGGGCACAGATTCAGCAGAAGTTTAGGTGGATCTACACAAAATAGTTGTGGTTTTTGTGGAAATACACTTGTGCTTTGCTGTTTGTATCTCACAGGCAGAGCTGGGGGAGAGAAGGAAAAATTCCTAATTCCTGCCTCAGAAATGTGCCAGGATTGCTTTTTTCTGGATTTGGGAGCTGAGGATTTTCTGTGTTCATCAGGAGGAGGGAAAG
This sequence comes from Rhabdornis inornatus, assembly GCA_013397075.1. Taxonomy (NCBI): domain Eukaryota; kingdom Metazoa; phylum Chordata; class Aves; order Passeriformes; family Rhabdornithidae; genus Rhabdornis; species Rhabdornis inornatus. The sequence goes on along the minus strand of VWZS01005161.1, from coordinate 63,529 downwards.
AGTGGGAGAGACCCAGCCTGGAATCCATGGAGAGAGGGAAAGCACAGCCTCCACTTGTCCCTTTTTCCTGGGAATTCTCCCCCTGGAGCTCTCCTGACACAACTGGGCAGAGCAGCAGTGATGGAAAAAACTCCCAGCCTGAAATTAGAGCAGGAAATTGGAAATTGGAAGCCCAAGGGGGGTGTGGAGTCTCCATCCCCAGGGATATTCCAAACTCACCTGGATGTGTTCGTGTGTCAGCTGCTCCAGGTGACCCTGCCTGGACAGGCTGAGCTCCACAAGTCCCTTCCCACCCTGAAAATTCTGGGATTCTGTGAGCTGAAGTTCATTTTCTAGAATATATCAGCCAAGAGGGTCTTGATCTGGACTCTCCCACCTGCTCTGGTTTGTCCTGGGGTAGAATTCCTTCTTTTTACAAATTTTCTTCTACCTAAATTATCTGTGTTTTTAAAAAAAAAAAAATAATCTAAAATAATTTTTAAATTATTTTAAAAAGAAGAGCTGTGCAAAAATATCTTGTCAAAATATTCTTTAACTACTGTTAAAACACATAGGGAAAAAATTCCAGAACTTCCAAAGGAGGTGCAAGAATCTCCTGAGGGTTTCCCCAGGTAAAATAGGGACAGCAGGAATCTGTAAATTGACTTTCTTGGTGTCACATTTGGTGGAAAATTGAAATGCTCAGCACAGGATTGTACCATAAACATCATTTTATCTGCAGTTATTCCAAGGGAGGAGCAGATTTTTTCCAGCCAGGGTGAGCTTTGCAGGGGAACTGATGAAAGAATTTACCTGGAAGGGCTTCCCAGTGTCCCAGAGCTGCTCTGGATCAGCCTGGCCGTGGAGCCAGGGCTTCATTCCCACATTTCCCAGCAGCAGAACTGCTCCTGCTGCTAATTACAGACATTGGGATCATCTCCTGTCTGCCACGATGTTCCTTCTGTCTGGAAATGAGGCTTGTGCTGCCCAGCATTTACAAAAAAAACCAAACCAAAACAAAACAAAACAAACAAAAAAAACCAAAAAAAACCAAAAAAAACCAAAAAAAACCAAAAAAAACCAAAAAAAACCAAAAAAAACCAAAAAAAACCAAAAAAAACCAAAAAAAACCAAAAAAAACCAAAAAAAACCAAAAAAAACCAAAAAAAACCAAAAAAAACCAAAAAAAACCAAAAAAAACCAAAAAAAACCAAAAAAAACCAAAAAAAACCAAAAAAAACCAAAAAAACAAAAAAAAACCCAAAAAAAACCCCACAAAAACAAAAACAAAACAAAAAAACCAAACCAAAACAAAACAAAACAAACAAACAAACCAAAAAAAAAAAAACTAACCACAAAAAAACAGGAAAAAAAATTTATTGCAGATGAATTTCCTTGAAATTCTGCCTGCCTTATTCGTGCTCCCCACAGCAATCAGATTTGTCACTGAGGAAATAGAAGATATCCTCCAGGGTGTCTAATTTCGTTTTTAGAGAGTTTTTTACGTTGTTTTTGAACAGTGGAGAAGAGGTTGGTGAGCTCTGACACCGAGCTGATCCTGCTGATGTGCAGAGAGGGGATCAGGGAAAAAGGGTGGGCAAAGAATTTGATCTCTGGGGCATCTGGCACAAAGGAAAACAATGTTTAGGCATTGCTAGTTAAATAAAGATGCTTTTTTTTGCAAGCATTCTAGTTAAAAGAATTTCTGTTTTAAAGGATTTCCCGGCTTGGTAAGAATATAGAAGAATTATATTTTAATTAATAGGGGATCTTAAATCTCATCTCATTGCACCCCTGCCCTGCAGTGACACCTTCCACTATCCCAGGTAGCTCCAAGCCCTGTCCTTGAACACAGCTATGGGTGAGAAATTCATTTTTTACAGGAATATATTAATTTTTATTGCACTAAACATGGTGTGTTCACTTCCCAGAACGATATGAGTGAGCACCTTTCCTCTCATCATGATACAAAATAATCACAATAATTTTAGCCCCACTTTATTAACTGGACACAATGGAATTTTGGTGATTTTCTACCCCACTGAAGCTGGAGCCAACCCAAAACCCTGAATAAAACCAGCCCTGAAAAGAGGAGATGTTTGGATCAAGGTCCAAAGTGCCTCCAGAGCAGAAAGGTTTCTTTAAATTCACTCCTCACTTTGGTAAAGCCTGGCCAGAATCTGCATTTTCCTGGGAATAATCCACTTTTTGGGTGTGAAATTTCCTTTTCCACAGGGGAAAAGTGGAGGGGGCAGAGGGGAGGAGGGGAAGAATTCAGGGATAAAAGCTCAGCTTAATTAAACTCCCCTGTTTTGGTTTAACCCCAGGAGCAACTAAACCACAGTGACCCCCATGGTGGGATGGGGAGGGGAATTGGGAAAAAAAAAAAAATCCCATGGGTTGGGATTGAATAATAAATACGAAAAATTATATTAAATATAGTATTTAATAGCAGTTTAATAATTGAAATTTGAAAATAAAGGAGATAATAAAAGGAGAGAAAGAAAAACTTTTCCTGATCCCCAGCCCAAACCTTCCCTGACACAGCTCCCTCAGATCCCTGTGCTCTGATTTGGGGGTGGATGACAGCAAGGGACAGAAGAGTGGAGTAATCAAAAGGAAAAAAAAATAATTAAAAGACCAAATAAACCCCCCATTATTAATGGGATTAATCCATTAATCCATTCCAGCAGTGTTTGCTTGGAAAATGGTGCTGGTTTTCCACAAGAATTCCAGGTGGAAAAAGGATTGGAGCAATTTGGTCTTTGCTTTACCTAAGCTGAGAGGCAGCTTAGGATGCCTTTCAAAAATGGCAAAAACCATCAACAATATTTTAAATGATACAGATACATTTATAAAATCGGAGAATTATCAATTCTTAAAACACTATGCCATCACCCCAGAGTCTGCAAACAGCTGACAAGCCTGGATTCAACGAGGAATTAGATGATTATCTCTAGATAATGAGCATCAAATTAAAAAAAAAAAAATATTAAGAGAAAATCCAAAATTGCACAGGAAGGTAAAGGAAAAATATTTCTTTTCCTGCAGCTGGAGCTCTGCTGTCATCCTTGTGAATCCCAGGCTGAGCCACCATTCCCAGCATCATTCCCCACAGAGCCAGGGCACTTTGCAGCTGTCATTTCCACATCTGGCTGCTGGCCAGGGCTGAGTGTTGCCCAGTGTCTCACAGTCTATAAAACTGCATTTCCCTGCCATTAAGAGGGGAAGCACTTTCATGTTTGCCTCGTTGTAAAAGTCTCACCAGAGCCAAGGTTTGCCCTGCCCTCCCTGTGCAATATTCCGTGTCAAAGAATCCTCCTGACCTCACTCAGGCAGCGTTTGGAAGGGATTCTCTTAAAAAAAAATAATAATAATAATAATAATAAAGTCAAAATGTCCCCAGACCCTGTGGTTTAGCCAAGCTGGCTGCATGTCCTGTTTATTGCAGCATCCCAAATGCAAACCCTGCAACCTGAGGGGAAAAATTGTTCATTTTTCT
>VWZS01005161.1:29086-60018 GCA_013397075.1 Rhabdornis inornatus | reverse complement strand
TCTCTTTTAGTTGGTCCTTGTAAATTAAAAAAAAAAAAAAAAAAATCTGGAGACACAAGGAGGGGAAGAAGAAGGCAGTGGTTCCACCTTGTGTGAGCTCTGAGCCAAGGTCTTCCTTCAACAGCTGGAAGTTTGAGTGATTTTCATAAAGATTTGTGGCCAAAGTGGTTCAGAAAAGCCAAAGCAGCTTCCAAACTCCTTCCTGCTGCTCTTTTTTTCGTGCTGGCAAAGAGAGGTGTGGGCTTGTGGTCACCCTCTGGGGCTGGCAGCAGCGTGGTTGTCACAGGGTCACCTCCTGGCCGTGGGCAGGGCACCTCATTTCTCTGTCATTCCCATTTTCCACCTGGAAAAATCACAGTCCTGGCTCTCCCAGGGGTGAGCTGAGGATACTCTGCTTGCTCCAGCAAAGTGTTGAGAGGGGAACTTCAAAGCAAAGCTAATAAACACCAAAATACAAGCCACCCTCACAAAGGCCTGCCTGTGCTCTGAGAGCACCCAGGGAGAAATATTTCTATTTGTTACGTTTTTCTGACACAGTTCTTCACTTCTCTCCCTGCAGAGCTTTGGTGCCAAACAGGTTCTGTGCAGCCAGAGGAGGAGAAATAATAAAAATAGATTTTCTAGCTGGGGATAGGGAGGGTAAAGAAGCACTTTTGGAGCTGCATCTTGTGGTGACAATTGATTCTGAGTGTTTGCCACCCAAAATTAAAATGCAGGCACAAAACCAGCAGGGTTCTCCTGAGGAAGAACCTGGTGGTGCTGCTCTTTCTCTCCTTGTGCATTGGCACAAATGGAATTTCCACCAATTCAAGGGATGAGACGGATCTTGGCTGTGCCCCTGCACTCCTGGCAATCCCAGCTCGTGGGAAAGGCTCCTTGCAGGAGGCTGAAACACCCCCAAAATTCAGCTGGATGCTCTGGGGCAGCACAGGAAGGGGTGGAGAGGTCCAAGTTTCGCTTGGTGGATGCAGGGTGTGAAAATATGAAAATATAAAATATTGGCAATCGGGAGGAATTTCAGACATCAGGAGGAATTTTGGGACAGACAGGGTTGTTAAACATTCAGCTGGGCTGCCCAGGGAGCTTTGGAGTGCCCATCCCTTGAGGTGGCACCTGGAGGTGGCACTCAGGGTGACAAAGTGGGCATGGGGCACAGCTGGGACTTTTCCAACCTCAGGAATTCCGTGGGACAGGCAGAGATCCTGGCAGCAGCCTGGCACTGCAGGGTTCAGGAAAAGTGGGAGGGGAAGGGGAGGTCACAGGGGGTCAGACCTGCCCTTCCTGCACTCCTTTAAAAGCAGGAGATGCCCAAGGAGAATCTGAAATCAGGAATAAATGCCAGCGTGGGGCTGGAGCTGGGAGGATGTGGCTCTTGGCTCTGCCAGCCCTGGGTTGAGCCTGCTGGAGCTTAAAATAATCCCCCTGGATGAGGTATTTTACACATCTTGTGTGACTCCACATGCTGGCGTTCACATCCAGGGTCAGGAGCCCAAGGCTGGAGGAACTTCCAGCTTTTCTCTGCTGACAAATGCAGAGACCAACCAGAATGCCAGATAAAAGTTCTTTTCATCTGTCTTTGCTTCTCCCCTCCTTTTTTATTTCCTTTTTTTTTTTTTAAGCCCTAATGGGTCTCTTTAATGATGAAACCACTGCTATATAATATGTCTTTTTATATTTTAATTCCTCCCCTTCCCCTTGGGATAATTTACAGCGCAGTGTGGAATCTGAGACAGTTCAAGCTGTGCCAAAGGGCCTGGCAAGGGGAAGAAATGCCGAGCCACTGAGATTTGGAACCATAAGACGAGTTATAAAATTTAATTTTAGAAATGCAGCTACTGGGAAACTGCTTTTAAATGCACATTTTCCTTTTAGTGCATAAAATGGGCCTGTGTCTTGATTGAGCTGTCAGGGTGGCTTGAAAGAGTTCTCTGTAGGGGAAGGGGCCTACAGGGCTCTGCAGAGAACTTTCTGCTGCTTATTCAGTGATATTCAACATTGAGAGAGGGATTTTTAGGAATGTTTATGGATTAAATGTGAAGGGGAGGAGTGTGGAATAAGGAACAGTGGATAAAAGAAATTAAATAATGCTTATTTTTTATATAAAAACAGAATGGTTTGGGTTGGAAAAGACCTTAAAGATAATCTCATTCCAGCCCTGCCATGGCAGGGACACCTCCCACTGTCCCAGTGTCCAACCTGGCCTTGGGCACTGCCAGGGATCCAGGGGCTGCCACAGCTGCTCTGGGAATTCCATCCCAGCCCTTCCCAGGGAACAATTCCTGCCCAATATCCCATCTAATCCTTCTTTCATTTACCTTAAGGCCATTCCCCCTTTTCCTGGCACAAGCTCCCCTGTTTCTTCAAGGGAACAAGTAGAAAAATGAGGATGTTTGAGCTCTGGGCTGGAGATCTGAGCTGCATTTCTAGCAGGACAACAGTGTGTGATTGGAAAGAAGGACAAAAGATGAGGCACAAAGATCCATGAGGCAGCTGATCCATGAGACAAATCCAATGTGCAGAAATCATGGAATCATAGAATAGAGTCATGGAGTATCCTGAGCTGGAAGAAACCCACAGGGATCCCATCCAGTCCCACCCCTGGCCCTGCCCAGACCCCCCAACAATCCCAGCCTGGGCATCCCTGGCAGCTCCTGGAGTTCTGGCAGCCTCGGGGCTGAGACCTTTGGAAAGGCTGGGAGAGTTGGGATCATCCAGCCTGGACAGGAGAAGCTTTGGGCTGAGCTCAGTGTGGCCTTGCAGGGCCTGAAGGAGCTGCAGGAAACATGGAGAGAGACAATTCCCAAGGCAAGGAGGGACAGCACACAGGGAATGGCTTCAAAGTAGGATTTGATGGGATATTGGGCAGGAATTGTTTCCCTGGGAGGGGCTGGGATGGAATTCCCAGAGCAGCTGTGGCTGCCCCTGGATCCCTGGAATGTTCAGTTCCAGGTTGGACATTGGGGCTGGGAGCAGCCTGGGGCAGTGGAAAGTAGAAATGTGTCACCTTAGTCCTTCCAGCTGAATCTGGATGTGTCCTGATGCTGTCCTGGCTCTCTGGGACCGTCCCTGTCCCCTCCCATGGGGACTGTGCTCCAAGGGCTGCTCTGGGAAGTGCTGGACCCTGTAATTCCCACGTGGCCGTGCCCAAGTCCCCTGTGCCCTGGCTGATGCTGTAAATTCAGCATTTCCTCTCTCAGAGCTCAGTGTCTGATGGGACCTCGCCCTCCTGAAGCTCCCAGTGCCACCAAGAGAAACCTCACCATCCCAGCTTCAATTCCAGCAGTGTTTATTTCCCATTCCTGTCCATAAAACCAGCGTAAAAGAATCCAAAATCAGGATTTGATTTGGTTTGTTATTTTATAACCCATAGCACTTGTCTGATTGTGGTGCCTGGCGATAATTTGGGATTGAATTATTGAGGAGTTATCCCAGCGCAGGTTTAGCACAGGGGTTGTTTCCTCCTTTTAGAAACCATGGGAAGGGCAGAAAAACCCTAAAATTTCCAGTGGCTGTGGTTCTTCAGCCTAGGGCACATCTCAGGCTGAAAGCACGAGAGGCGATTCCAATTCCATTCCATCAGCACCTTCACTGGCAGACTAGATGTTGCAAAAACAGGGGAAAAAAAATAAATTTAAAAATAAACCAAAACCAACCGACCTCATGTACCAAGTGAGCTTTTCTGATGTTTTTCCCCCCCCCCTCCCACACTAGGACATCGTCAGAAAATAGATGAGCAGACAAAGCCCGGCAGCTTGTCCTTTTCTGAGCGCCTGAGCGAGCTGGAGCAGTTGCGTCGCACGGCCATGAGGGTCAGCCCACACCACCCAGCCCCCACACCCAACCCTCGAGCCTCCTTGAACCACAGCACAGCTTTTAACCCTCAGCCTCAGAGTCAGATTCAGGGTAAGTACCCAAAAATCCTCCCCCTGCTCGCCCACCTCCATCCCTGCAGCCTCTGGGGGATTGCAGCCCTGCTGGGCTCCCATTTCTTCTTGGGTCTCCTTGGAGATCTTTGACTTCTGACACCCTTTAAGGATTGAAAAGTGGGGCTTCCCAATGGATGTTTGGATTTTGGGCAGCCTGGAGGTTTGAATTTGGGATTTTAGGAAGCTTGGCAAGTTTTAAGGGGTCCATTCTTATCCTCCCCCTGCTCACCCATCTCCATCCCTGCAGCCTGCAGGGAATGGCAGCCCTGCTGGGCTCCCATTTCTTCTTGGCTTTCCTTGGAGATCTTTGACTTGTGAGAGCTTTTAAGGAGTGAAAAGTGGGGCTTCCCGATGGATTTTTTTGATTTTGAGCAGTCTGGATGTTTGAATTTGGGATTTTGGGAAGCCTGGAAGGTTTTAAGAGGTCCATTCTAATCCTCTGCTCACCCACCTGCAGCCTGCAGGGAATGGCAGCCCTGCTGGGCTCCCATTTCTTCTTGGGTCTCCTTGGAGATCTTTGACTTGTGAGAGCTTTTAAGGAGTGAAAAGTGAGGCTTCCCAATGGATGTTTGGATTTTGGGCAGCCTGGATGTTTGAATTTGGGATTTTGGGAAGCCTGGCAAGTTTTAAAGGGTCCATTCTAATGCTCCCCCTGCTCACCATCTCCATCCCTGCAGCCTGCAGGGAATGGCAGCCCTGCTCTGCTTCCATTTCTTCTCAGATTTTCCTTGGAGATCTTTGATTGTGAGAGCCTTTAAGGAGTGAAAAGTGGGGCTTCCCAATGGATGTTTGGATTTTGGGCAGCCTGGATGTTTGAATTTGGGAAGCCTGGAAAGTTTTAATCCTCCCTCCTGCAGCCTACAGGGGCTCATGGCCTTGCTCAGCTTCCATCTCTTTGGGGCTCTCCTTGGAGATCTTTGGATCTTTGCCACATGAGAGCCTTTAAAGAGAGAAGAGAGGAGCTTCCCAATGGATGTTTAGATTTTGGGAAGCCTGAATGTTTGAATTTGGGAATTTGGGAAGCTTGGCAGGTTTTAAGGGGTCCATTCCAATTCCCCCTCCCTCTGCTCACCTCCTCCCCCACTGTGCTTCCATCTCTTTGGGGCTTTCCTTGGATATCTCTGACATGTGAGGGCCTTTAAGGAGTGCAAAGAGGAGCCTCCCAGTGGATGTCTGGATTTTGGGCAGCCTGGATGTTTGAATTTGGGATTTTGGGAAGCCTGGCAGGTTTTAAGGGGTCCATTCTGTGTCTTCCCAGCCTCAGCACAGCTCATGGGTTTTGTTTCCCTCGTTACACCTGCAGAGCTGCTGTTGTCTTGCAAAGCCAGGCCTTGTTCCAGGTGTTTTTCCCAATGGATATTTGCCCATAAATACTGGGAAATACTGTCAAAACCTTGCTTTGACCTCTCCCAGGAAGGCAGCAGCAAAGAGAGCTCTGCAAAGTGCTTCATCCCCCAAAATTACCTCTGAGTGCTGAGAGTTCCTTAGGACAGGCAGCTTTGGAGGTGTTTCTGTGGCTGGTGGCTTTCCAGGGGGTTTTGTTGGGATCAAAACCTGCAAAAGAATCACTCAGGAGCCTGATTCCCATCCAGCTTGGAATCTTATCTGGCATCCCCTGCAGCTGAGTTTGTCCCTGCTTAAATTCCTGCTGAAATTTGGGCAGTGGGTCAGGCCACTGAGCTGTTCCTGTCAAAATGCAGATTCAGGAGGAGATGGACCCAAAAAAGTGGGACAGTGTTGGTTTTAGCAGGGGCTGTTCCTGACATGGGCTCAGTCAAGGTTCTCTGCTGGGGTTTTGGAGAGGAATAGTTTCAGGAATTTGGGATAAGTTCTTATTTTGGGATTTATTTCTGACAGCAGGGTGCTCTTTCCTGCAGGCAGGAAAGTTTAGCACTCACCTCAGGCAACTCTTGGAACTTTTCTTTATTCCCAGGGCTTGGAAGGTCTGTGGTTTGGAGGAATTATTGCAGATCTGCTGGGTTTGGGGTATTTTTGGGAATCATAGAGTCAGGGAATGGTTTGGGTTGGAAAGGACCTTAAAGATCATTTAGTTTCAACCCAAACCATGGGCAGGGACACCTTGCACTATCCCAGGTTGTTCTAAGCCCAGTCCAAGCTGGCTTTGAACACTTCCAGGGATGGGGCAGCCACAAAATTCTGTGGGCAACCTGTGCCTTCCTCACAGAAAATATTTTCTCCCCAAAATCCCAATCTAACTGATTTTACTACTAAAAACCAACAAATTATCACATGCTGCACAAAACAAAAAGGAACTGGAAGCACCACCCAGCTCCTTCCCCTGGCTGGAGCAATTCCAGGCCAGCTCAGGTGAAGGATCCAGCCCCTGACATTCCCCTCACTTCTCTCCCTGATTTGCAGAGCAAACCACGCTGGATTTCTCCTGCTCGTGGCTCCATTCCTATTAAAAAAAAAAAAAATCCAGATTTTATTGTGGCAGCCTCGCATTCTTCAGCTTCTTGGGAACACTTTCTGCTTGGCAGAGTATCAGGTTTAACACCCAGGATCCCTCTTTGCTGCTTCCCTGTGGAATTCCCAATGTTTTTTTCATGCTGGGCCCTGGATCCAGCTGCTCCCTCCAGGAATAGCTGTAGGAGGTGGCTGGGCTTTGCTGTTTCAAACAGGATTTTATGTGTTTCACCTGCCCATGCAGCTCAGCCATGGATATTCTCCTCTCCTCCTGGTTCCACTTTCCCTCCCAAACGTGTGTTATCCATTGAGGATGGGATTGTTGAGGTTTGCAGTGGATATCAGGAGGATAAACCCCAAATTGAAGCCTCTCTCCTTTGTCTGTTGCCACCACCTTTTAACTTTCAGGGCTCATCTTTTCAGCAGGAAAAAAGGGATGGGGTGGGAAAAAGCTGCAGGGCCATCATTTCTTCCTCAGTGATCAAAGTGTGATTGGATTAGGGTTGGTCTCCTGTGTGAGCTGGGATATTTAATTTCTTTTTATTATTATTTTTCTTTATTCAGTTTCAAAGCAGAGGCCTCCAAAAGAAGGGTGGGAAGGGAGAAGAAAAGGCTGGGAGAGCTGGGATTGTTCAGCCTGGACAGGAGAAGCTTTGGGCTGAGCTCAGTGTGGCCTTGCAGGGCCTGAAGGAGCTGCAGGAAACATGGAGAGAGACAATTCCCAAGGCATGGAGGGACAGCACACAGGGAATGGAGGGACAGCACACAGGGAATGGCTTCAGAGTAGGATTTGATGGGATCTTGGGAATTAGGAAATGTTCCCTGGGAGGGGCTGGGATGGAATTCCCAGATTTGCTGTGGCTGCCCCTGGATCCCTGGCAGTGCCCAAGGCCAGGTTGGACACTGGGACAGTGGGAGGTGTCCCTGCCATGGCAGGGGTGGCACTGGATGGGATTTAAAATCCCTCCCAACCCATTCTGGGATTCTGGGATTCTCTGGCTGCTTTTCTGTTTGATCCTGTGATTTCTTCTCCCCTCAAAGCACTTTTCCCATCCTTTGCCTAATCCTCACACCAGGCAAACCTCGTGTCCTGCCTGTTGTGGTTTTGGCACATCCCATTCCGAGGCACATTCGTGGCTTGGTGCATTGTCCTGTGAACTTGGAAAAATCCCTTGGAGACCTGGATTTTGCCTCAGTCCCTCTGCCTTTTGCAGTGCTAGGACAGGGGGAATGGTTCTGCTCTGCCAGAAAATTCCCAAGGGATGGAGGGACAGCACACAGGGAATGGCTTCAAAGTAGGATTTGATGGGATCTTGGGAATTAGGAATTGTTCCCTGGAAGGGGCTGGGATGGAATTCCCAGATTTGCTGTGGCTGCCCCTGGATCCCTGGAATGTTCAGTTCCAGGTTGGACACTGGGGTTGGAGCAGCCTGGGACAGTGGGAGGTGTCCCTGCCATGGCAGGGGTGCAACAAAATGATCTTTAAAATCCTTTCCAACCCAAACCAATCTGGGATTCTGGGATTCTGGGATTCCATGAAAACCAAAACAATTCTGAACATCCCATTTCACACCTTCCCAGCCCTTTTGCATCCTGAAGCATTTCTGGTGAAACTTTCTCACTGAAGAGAGCACAAAATATTTTTTTGTAAGACCAAACCCCCATCCCTTACTAAATTCCAAGCAGCATCCCAAAATTTTGCTTTAACTCCCACCAGCAGGAACCACAAGTTACTCTTCCTCTCATCCAAACCCTCTTATCTTTTTTAAAAAAGAAAGAACCAAAACTAAAATAGACATCTCAGAGCAGTTCTTGGATTGCAAGAGGCAGGTTGCCATGCCACTAAACCACTGTTTATTTGTTGAGGTTTTCAGCTAGAAAAGGATTGAGGGTAATTTGAACTTCCTATTTTAGCAAGTCTTGAACGGGAGGAAAAAAAAAAAAACCGAAAAAAACCTTTTGTGTCACGGATACAAATCCACGTTAAGAGTTGAATTCCAAGCCCATAAATTGCTTTAATCGAGTTTTCTGCTTCTTTGATATCACAAGGAAGGAGCCACATCCACCTGTTCCCTTGGAAGTTTTAACCATGGCCAATTCCCAGACCAAAGGGGAACAGGAGGGAGGAAAAGCTTCCAGCACATGGTTTAAGTTGAGAGATTACTCTGTGCCAGAACTGAGTGTAAAATGTCAGAGTATTTGACCTCCATGCACAGAAAAAGGAGATTCCGACCTCAACTCACCCCTTGCTTTGTGCAGAGGGGAAAAAAAAAACCAGGCAGAGCCATGTGAGCTGTGCTGAGGGGTTTAGGGCCTTGAAAAACATTTAAATTTATATTTATTATAAATATAAATGTATCTGTCTATGTATTAAGATTGAATTTCTCCCAACGCCAGCCTGGATCAGCCACTAAATCCACAATTCCTCATTTTACAGTGGTTAAAGTTAACCAGAGTGGGTAATTCCAAAAAATATGAACATGAGGTTCCTTTACAGCAGAATTTTTTGTGGGGCCAATAGAAATATTTGAAAACTCAGGCCCAGAAGATTCTAGTGGAGTTAATAAATTGCATAAGTAAAAGGGGGTAGAAATATCATCCAAAAATGTTCAAAGTAATAACTTTTCTTCTTTTTGGGTTTTGGTTTTTTTTTGTTTTGTTTTTTTGTTGTTGTTTGGGGGTTTTTTTGTTTGTTTTTGTTTGTTTGTTTTGTTTTAATTAGCCAAAAAAAATGTTCACAGAATCATAGAACCAAAAATGGTTTGGGTTGGAAAAGAACCTTAAAACCAACCAGGGACACCTCCCCTGGTCCAGGTTGCTCCCAGCTCCATCCAACCTGGCCTTGAATATTCTCCACTATTTTCCAACTCTTTGGATGTTTTCACCTGGGGATTTATTAATTATTTATTGAAACATAAATTAAATCAAGTTATTTTCTCTAGGGAAAACAAATAATCACTTTAAGCTACACATCTGCTTCTTTTTTTTAGGCTTTGATAACCCTAAAATCCCCGAGTTTGCTTTTTTTAAAGCAAATTTTGTAACCTTAGATGTTCAATTTCCCACTTTTATGACCAAATCTAAAATCCCTGGAAATGAGAGGCTGGAATAAAATTGCTGACAGCTCTTGAAGGGAAGAATTAGCCCTGAAAGCAAAGCAAGGGAGATCATTTTAAAGCTGAGCTCTTTGAATTAACACCAAACACGAGGATTATTTTGTTACAAGCCAGGCTTTTGTCTTCCTCCAGGTGCAGCACACTTTGTTTAAGAGACATTTCAAGGTCCTTGCTATCAGGATCTTGGACAAAAAACACAGCCTGGGTTTATCAGGGTTCCCAGGAACTGGTGAAAAGCAGGAGAGTCAAGGGCAGCACTGAAACCAGGGAATTACAGCAGCTTTGTTCCTTCTCCTCCTGGATCAAGCCCCAAATTTTGAATATTTCTGTTTTTAATTTCACTTCATAGGCTGGGCATTAATGGAATCAGGAGAACTTGAAGCGTTTCAGGAGGGATTTGTTGGGGTTGTCACTCTGTGCTCACATTTTGCTACTGGAAAATGCAAATCTCCAGTTTCCAGGAGATTTGGGGCATTGGGATTGGTGTGCTCACAGCTCCCAAACAAATCCAGAGCCTCCCAGGATCAGGGAATTCCCAACTCCTCCCATTGTGACATAGGTTAAAAACTGATTTATTCTCATTCCCTTTGGACATTCTGGTGTCTCCCTGTGTTTTCCCAGCAGATCATCCCCTTCCCACCGGATTAAAAACCTCTCCATCCCAAAAAAAACTCCCTGGAAATTCCAGCCAGCGCTGCCTGAGCTTGGCACTTTTCCTCCCAGCTCCTTCCTGCCCTGCATGGGGCTGGATCCAGAACTTCTGGATATTCTCTGCACCCCCAGAGGGTTTCCCCACCACAATTTGGGTCATGTCCATCCTGATCAGGGAAGATCCCCCTTAATGGATCCTCCTCCATCTCCTGGAGTGGGAATTTCCACCAGGATCCTGCTCTGGATGAGGAGGAGGAAATGCTCTTCCTCCTTCCCACTCCCTTCCCTGCCAGCAGCCACCAAAAACTCCTGTGTGGGGGAAAGAAGGAGCTGGAGCTCCAGTGCCACAGGCACAGGAAATCTGTGGAAGTGGGGATGCTTTCCCAAAATATTTTGCCAACCAAATGTGTGGAGCTGGCAGGGCTCCAAGTGACTCCATCAAAAAAAAAAAAAAAAAGGGAATTTCATAGTGAGAAATATCTTTTTCCTGAGAGTTCAGGATGTGATTTGCAATTATTGCTCAGCAGATAATATTGATACAGAATTCCATCAGTAACTTGCACAGTTTTCCTTTTTAAGGAGCGCTTTTGAAGTGCCATCAGCTGCAGGTTCATCCTGGTGTCCATTTGTGACACCACAAATGCTGGCTTAGCACACACAGAATAATTCCTCTGGAATCCTGGCCCATGGAAACCCACCCTGAGGAAAAATCCCTGCTTTTTCACACCTCCCTGCTACAAATATAGATATAAATCTCCTGTTTTACGGAATTAAAGAATGATTTGGGTTGGAAGGGACTTTGAAGATGATCTCTGTGGCTGCCCCTGGATCCCTGGAAATGTCCAAGGACAGGTTGGACATGGCTTGGAGCAGCCTGAGATGGTGGAAGTGTCCCTGCCCTGGATCTGGAAACCATTCCATGATCCTCTAAGATGTGCATAATAAACTAAATAACTGCAGTTATTATAGAATTATTATATATTAATATATTATCCTTTCCTTTTTTTGACTCTGCCCCTTCCACACCATTTTTTACTCAATCATTCCATCCCCTGTGGCATGGGGCTCCTCACAGCAGGAGCCACATCTTCCACTGGATTTGGGAATTCTGTAATTCCATTTGGATCCTCCCCAAAGGCTGATTTGGACAGGGATAAAATTCAGTGGCTGTCACAGATCATCTCTGCCAGGCCTTTGCTTTATGAGCTGTGACACAGCCCAGGGGTGGTGACACCCAGCAGGAATGGGAGCAGCCTCGGGAATTCCAGCCGTGGCATTGGGAATCTCCTTCATCCCTGGGAGATTTCCCTGAGGCAGAACAATTTGGGGGGACACAGAGGAATGGAGGCCTTGGTTTAAAGGAGGGGTTGGCAGAGGCAGATCAGCTCAGTTTTCCAGAAGAAAGGAGGAGAGGAAGGATGATTCCAGTCATGAACCATGGCAGGGAGGGAGCAGAACCATTTGGTGCTGGCTCCAGAACGAGCTGTTCTCCTCTAAAAATGTCAGTGAATTGGGGCTGGAAATGAGGAGATGGTTCCTAAGGATCAGAGCAGCCCTGGATGTCTTCCAGGGGCTCTCAGACAGAATTTCAGATGGATTTTGCTCTGTTAGTGCAGGAGTGGCTGGGGCAGGGCCCAGGAGATGCTCTCCAGGCTCTTCTTTGCTTCCATTCAATCAATTCTCTGCACCACTGCCTTCATCCAGGGAGTTTTAATTCTCCAGGAGAACGTTTGGGATCTTCTCTCTCTGCTCTGGAGCTGGGAATATTCATCTGGACAGGAGAAGCTGCAGGGAGAGCTCAGAGCCCCTGGCAGGGCCTGAAGGGGCTCCAGGAGAGCTGGAGAGGGACTGGGGACAAGGCATGGAGGGACAGCACACAGGGAATGGATCCAGAGTAGGATTAGATGGGGTATTGGGAATTAGGAATTGTTCCCTGGGAAGGGCTGGGATGGAATTCCCAGAGCAGCTGTGGCTGCCCCTGGATGCCTGGAATGTTCAGTTCCAGGTTGGACATTGGGGTTGGAGCAGCCTGGGACAGTGGGAGGTGTCCCTGCCATGGCAGGGAGTTGGGATGGGATGAGCTTTAAGATCCTTTCCAGCCCAAACCATTCCATGACTCCAGGATTCCATGATTCCATGAGTCTCAACCCTTTCCTCTCTTGTATCTCAGTCTCAAGATAAAACCTTTCCCTGCAAACTCCCCAGTCCCACCTGGACTTCCAGGTCCTCAGCAATTCCCTGGATAAATCCCCCCTGTGCTGGAGCCTCCATTGCCTCTCCACCACCAGGATCTGAATCCTCCAGGATTCCTCCCCTTCAGCCACAGATTTGTTCCTCCTTCATCCTCTCCCACACAGGGCAGAGCAAGGTGAGGATCCAATTCCTCAACACCTGCCCTTGTTCCCAGCAGCATTCCCAGCTCCAGGGCCTCAGCCTTGCTCAAGAACTCACATCCAACTTGGAAAAAAAACAAAAAAACAAAAAAACAAAAAAAAAAAGGCTTGAAATTGTTTGGCTTTTCCATCAACTAATGGAAAGAGTTATGTCATGGTGGTTAATCCACAAGATTTCCAAGTGTCGATATATTTGAGATACCAATCTTCATATTCCAAATGCCTGGCACTTCCTGGGATTGGAAAAGCAGCAGATAAAGCAACAAATATGTTCTCAGTTCCCAGGCAACACCTCCACTTCCACCAATCCTTCTTCTGCTTTTTTCCCACCACACAGAGCATCCTCAAGGATAACTCTAAATAACAAAAAGGAAATCTTGGGTTTCAAGCAGAGAAGTTGAGAGATCTGTGTTTTGTTCTAGGTTTTGACACGAATCCCCTGATTTTTTAGGCAAATAATTGAGAGTTTGATTTTGTTACGGAGTACTTAGGAAAACCCAGGGAGCAGAAAAGTGTTTCAGGAGGAGTTTTGAAGGTGTCCAAGCACTTAAACCACAGAGAAACCCATCCCAGCTACGGAGCTGCCTTTGGAAAACCCTCTCCCTCTAAAATTGGGCAGCTCATGCCCAGGCACAGTTGTGTTTTCATTAATCAGTCTTTTAGCAGGGGAGAGCTGATGGATCTGAGAGCAGAGCTGGCAGGCAGGGACAAGCATTCCCAGCTCAGTTTTGGGCTTGCACAGCCATTCCTCCTGGTTTCCTTGGTTGGATCCCCTTCCACCCCCCTGAGCCCTTCTCTGTTATCTCCTTGGGAAAGTGGGGCTGGTCTCTGACCCGGGGCAGGAATTTTGTGCCAGAGAATTTCCTGGGCTCACTCCTTGCTCCTTCATCCCTCTCACTTCTCCATGGTGGAGCCTCTGCCTGCTCTTCTCCTCATTTTTGGGGTGGCATCTTTCAGCTCTGCCTCAGGGGACATTTCTGTCCCCTGGGGCTCTTCTTTTTCCATGGAAACCTCTCAGTTTGGATCCCTGCTCTTTCCCAGGGTTAATCTCATCTCATCCTGGAGGTGTTGAAAGTAAATAGCTCTGCCTGCCCCAAGGGCAGGTTTAAACTGGATTTTGGGAAGGAATTGTTCCCCTTGAGGGTGAGGAAGCCCTGGAATAGAATTCCCAGAGCAGCTGTGGCTGCCCCTGGATCCCTGGAAGTGTCCAAGGCCAGCTTGGAGCAATGTGGGATAGTGGAAGGTGTCCCTGCCCACGGCAGGGGTTGGAACAAAATAATCTTTAAGGTCCCTTCTGATCCAAACCACTCCATGATTCTGAAGTTTGGATGGCAAACATTCAGCATTTGAGGTTTTCTCATGTTTGGGGTTACTCCCCACTGGCCCTCAAAGCATTTTTTTGGCCTTTGAATGTCCCAGTTATGAGGAAGATGAAAAGCACTGATTGCAAAACCCTGGTAAATCAAATCTCTTTGAGTTCTTTACAGACAAACCCAGTTTCTTTCCACAGCGTTCTCCTCTTTAATCCCCTCTTGGCAGAACACGCCAAGGTTTGGATACCAGAGCTCAAATTACCTTCCGTGGTAAATAAAACAAACAAAAAATAAATAAATTAGGGCTCCTTACCCTAAAAACAAACACCCACTCCTTCACCTGGTGCTGCCCAGGTGCCAGAAGATGCCACTTGGATTTTGTAATTGAAGCTGTTCTTTGCCCTCAAATTCTGAATTGAACATCTCCAAACTTGAGCTGTTGTTGGGGGCCGGGCTCTGCTCGCAGGGAACAGGGACAGGATGAGAGGAAACAGCCTCAAGCTGTGCCAGGGGATGTTTAGTTGGATAATTAGGAAAAATTTCTTCCTGGAAAAGGCAGTCAGGCCTCGGAAGAGGCTGCCCAGGGAGGTTTGGAGGTGTCCAGGGAAGGTCTGGACATGGCACTCAGTGCTCTGGGCTGGGTGGGCAGCAGGGACACGATCTTGGAGGTTTTTCCAGCCTTAATTCTGGGATTTATCCACGGCTTGGAGGGCTCCTTTCGGGTCCTTAACAGGACTTTGATGAAGCAGGATCATTCCCTCAGGAGTGGCAGCACTCACAGGGCTCCTTTTATGTGGCTGAGTACACACAACACCCTTGGCAAACTCCTGGCTGAGCTTTCCCTGTGTGTGTTCAGCCTGTTATGGCCCCAACAAATGGGGATTGTTCACAGGTGAGCAACAATGGGCTGGGATGTGCTCGAGGAGGCAATCAGTGACCTGGGGAAATGCACATTAGATAATCGAATGGGCTCCATCTGACCATTCCCAGCCTGTTTGTACAACTCTTCTCTTAAAAGCATCGAAAAACAAAAGGATATTCAAGAGGGCCAGAAAAAAAATCGTGGGTTTGCTCTCAGGTTGGGTTTGATTTCCAGCAAGAAATTCCCAGGTCTGTGTCAGAGGATTCTTTGGTTTGTCCGGGTGGGCAAAATGCTCAGTTCAATATCAGGGATTAAATTCTGGGAGATTCCAGGGTTTGGTGCTGAGCTTCAGGAACTTTCAGGGATATTTACCCAAAGAGATGTTTGGAATGTCTTCGGTCAGGTGCACAAAAATGGGATAGAAATAGAAATAATTTGAAGCAAAAACTATTGGAGTTTGCAAGGGACCTTCAACCCACCCAGTGCCACCCCTGCCATGGCAGGGACACCTCCCACTGTCCCAGGCTGCTCCAGCCCCAATGTCCAGCCTGGAACTGAACATTCCAGGGATCCAGGGGCAGCCACAGCTGCTCTGGGAATCCCATCCCAGCCCTCTCCCAGGTTACAATTCCTGCCCAATATCCCATCTAAACCTATATTTTTTCAGTTTGAAGCCATTCCCTGTGTGCTGTCCCTCCATGCCTCGGGAATTGTCTCTCTCCATGTTTCCTGCAGCTCCTTCAGGCCCTGCAAGGCCACACTGAGCTCAGCCCAAAGCTTCTCCTGTCCAGGCTGAACAATCCCACTTCTTGGCCTTTTGCACGTTTAATTACAATTATCAATTATTTTACATGTCACTTGGCCAATTTGGGCTCTCTCATCTTCTTGCAAATTAAATTCAGGCCATCAACACCAACAAAACCCAATGAAACCAAAATTCCTTCGCATGGAAAAAATTCCTGTAAATTGCTGCATCCTCTGGCCTGTAGGAAAGACAACACTGAGTGAAGGGCAACTCTTGGTTTTATTTGGGTGATGATTTACAGCAAGGGGAACACTGCTGATGCTTTCAGCTCTCATTGCATAAAGGTGGATTTCATTTTCCAAATCCCACATCCAAACAATGCTCCTCATCCTGCAACCTGTGAATAACTGCTCCAAAGCACAGTGCCTTTGATATCCTTGAGAGCTACATAAATATGAGCAATTTTCCATGCAAAACCATTGGCAGATTTGAATTTGGGATTAATTAATTCACGGGGGAAGGAATCCACCAGCAAACAGGAGCTGCTCTGCCACACAGCATAAAAGTGAGCACTTGTGATAACTTGAAAAGGAGAAAAGTGGGAAAGTGGGGCTGGCAGGAAAAGCCCTGGGGGTGCTGTGCCAGGGGCTGGACACGAGCCCAGGGGTGCCCAGGTGGGCAAGAGGCCACTGGCAGCTGGGCTGGATGAGGAATTGTGTGTCCAGCAGGAGCAGGGCAGGGATTGTCCCCAGGGCAGGGATTGTCCCTCTGTGCTGGCACTGGGAGACCCTCGAGGGCTGTGTCCAGTTGTGGCTCCTGCAGGAGAGCCCTGGAGGGGCTGGAGCGTGTCCAGGGCAGGGAACGGAGCTGGGGAAGGCGCTGGAGCCCCAGGAGGGGCTGAGGGAGCTGGGAAGGGGCTCAGGCTGGAGAAAAGGAGGCTCAGGGGGGACCTTGTGGCTCTGCACAAGTCCCTGACAGGAGGGGAGGCTCTTGTGTCCAGGGTGGTCTCCAGCATCCACCTCCCTCTGCCTTGGCCAGCAGGAGCTGCAGGTGGATGGGGCTGGGACCAGCCTGGCACCAGAGGAAGGCAGGAAGGAATAGGAGAAGGAAAGGAAAGGAAAGGAAAGGAAAGGAAAGGAAAGGAAAGGAAAGGAGAAAAGAAAAGAAAAAGAAACAAGGGAGAAAGAGAGAAAAAGAAAGAGAAAAATGGGAAAAAGAAGGAGAGAGAGAGAGAAAGAGAGAGAGAAAGAAAGAGAGAAAGAAAGAGAAAGAGAGAAAGAGAGAGAGAAAGAGAGAGAGAAAGAGAGAGAGAGAGAAAGAAAGAAAGAAAGAAAGAAAGAAAGAAAGAAAGAAAGAAAGAAAGAAAGAAAGAAAGAAAGAAAGAAAGAAAGAAAGAAAGAAAGAAAAGAAAGAAAAGAAAAGGAAAGACAGCCAGCTGTGCTAATCCCTGTGCTTGTTTGATCATGTTCAGAGGCTCCCAAGCTCCCATGGCAGGGCACAGTTTTGTTTCAGGAGGGTGGTGCCTACTGAGGGCACGTCCATGTGATTTTTGTATTTGTACATTAAACATTTCCCCAAGATGTAATTCCTTCCCTCCTGCACTCAGGATAAAGAGACTTTACGAGCCGAGCTGCCTGCAGAAATCGAGCACAGCAGGGCTGTTGGGGCAAGATGGGGCAGATGGAAATGTGTCTGAGCTGGCTGCTCCACCCAGCCTCTCATCTTTAGAGAAAAAAAAACCAAAAAAAAAACAAAAAAACACATAAATGTTTCCAATAAGTGAGAGAGGCTGATGAGCACAGACGGTCTGCAGGCATCTGCCCAAGGAGCTGACGCTTGGCTGGTACATCCTCCTCTGATTTATGTTGTGTGTGTGTGTCTTAAGCCTTAAATTGTCGAGTCTCTGGCTGGCTGCAGTGGGATTGCAGGAGGCTGGGAGGGTGTTTGCAGCTCCCAGAGCTGGCACTGATACTGGCTCTGGCACGGAGTCAATCCCAATCTCACACCTGTCTGAGACAATGGGGGCCTTGTTGCACCCATCTCCACCAAAGGCTGTCATCCCTGCTGCTCCTTCGTGTTGGAAGGAGGGGGAAAAAATAAAGAGAGGATTGAGAGAATGCTGTCTCCTCACAGGGCACGCTGGGATGGAGCATATCCCTCTTTTCTGGGTGGGAAAATATATTTACAGACCTGAAGGGAGAGATGGAGGGAGATTATGGACAAGGAAAGGAGTGACAGGACCAAGGGAACAGCTTCAGACTGAGATTAGGTTTAGATTCAGTATCAGACATTTGCCTTGGTTGTTCATCCTTGCCCTCGTGGTCTCCCTTCAGCCACTCTTTGTCCTGCAGTTCTGTAGCAGAGATGTCCTGGAGGTGCTGGAATGGTTCAGAACCTTTTCCTGCCCTTTCTGTTTTGTCATTCCTGGTGCTGAGCTGCTGGCAGGGGGTGCCCCCCTATCCTGGGCAGGGTTTTCCATTGAATCTGTTCATGTAGGGAAGCTGGGGAAGGGGCTGGAGCCCCAGCAGGGGCTGAGGGAGCTGGGCAAGGGGCTCAGCTGTACATTTTTTTGGGAATTTTAGTAGGTTGGATTTGTATGATGTATTTTTGAGTTGTTTTTTTGATATTTTTGAGTACATTTTCAGGTAGGATTGTTGTTTGATTTATTGGTTTGCTGTTGGGAGGATTTTTTGTTAATTGATTTAACGCGAGGTTTTTGTGTGGAGTCTTAGTATAAGATTTCATTAAATTAAACCCTGGGTTTCTGGGATCCAGCACTCAGCCTGGAGAAAAGGAGGCTCAGGGGGGACCTTGTGGCTCTGCACAAGTCCCTGCCAGGAGGGGCAGGGAGGGGGGGTCGGGCTCTGCTCCAGGGAACAGGGACAGGAGGAGAGGGAACGGCCTCAGGCTGGGCCAGGGCAGGCTCAGCTTGGACAGCAGCAGGAATTTCCCCATGGAAAGGCTGCTCAGGCCTTGGCAGGGGCTGCCCAGGGAGCTTTGGAGTGCCCAGCCCTGGAGGTGGCACTCAGGGTGACAAGGTGGGGATGGGTCACAGCTGGAACTGGATGATTTTGGAGATCTTTCCCAACCTCAGTGATCCTGGGATTCTCTGACTGTGCCATTCTTGCTGCAGCCTCCATTCTTTGCCCCAAAACATCTTATTGAGCAGGAAAGCAGGGAGGGAAGAAGGAGAGTGAGGAACCTCTACGCAGTGAGATGGAAAAAGGTCAGGATTAGAGCAAAACACAACTTTTTGCTGTCCTCACTGACCCAGCTGAGGCTCTGCCCTTGCACCTTGGGGTGGTCTCCAGCAGGGAAATGAAGGATGAATTTTTCCAGGAGCGAACACAAAAACAGAATGGCAAAGCTCCTGCTGCCGGTGCCTGCACGCCTTTGTTTGAGCACCCAGGAAAAAACCCCCAGGTGAGAAACACAGACAGGAGCTCGATGTTATCTCCTCCAAAACTCAATCCCAGTCCAGTGGTGGCCACTCTCCAGCTCTGCTGGGCTCCTGGGGAGCAGGAATGGCTCCTTCATCCTCCACAAACAGCATTTCTGCCTCGGGGCCCAAATCCTTCCAACATTTGCCTGGGTAATTGTCTGGCTTTGCCTCCTTGTGTCTCATGCTCGGCTTATCTGGGAGTTTAGGCTGGCTCAGAGAGAGGGTGAGGATGGGGAAGAGCTGCTGGATGAACCCTTTCCTATTTAATTCCCTGGCAGGAGGTGCCAATGCAGCTCCAAAATCATTTTGGGATCGTGGTGGGGAAAAAATGAGTAATGCAGCATTTTAATTGAAACAGATGAAAGAGCTGCACAAATAAACAAAGGTTTTTTTGGTTTTTTTTGGTGTTGTTTTGTTTCTCTGGCGGCCTCAAAATATCAACAGCTGCAAAACAACACCAGTCAATGTATAATTCTGGATGAATTCAAAATAATTGTTTCCAAATGTTGCTGGGTCTTTTAATTGTGGAGATGCAGATATAAAAAAAAAATTATTTAAATTCAATAATAATAATTCAGTTTTTGAAGTTTTTCCATCCTGACCAAATCACCAATATAATCAACACTAGCCTTGGTTTTTTGTCATTGCCTTGGAATTTTATATTAAACACAAAAATATTTGCTCTTACCCCTATTTAAATAATATTTGCTTACATCACAAGATTATGTTTAGCTTTTTAGAGATTGTTTCTGAAATGGGAAAAAGTTCCTTTTACTCATAGTGATGACTTGGGACTCTCCTTGCCACAGCTGCCCAAAACTGCTCTGCTCAGCACATTGGGGCCAGCTCAGATGTGTTCAGCTGAGTTTTTAAAAACTTTTTGATGTTTCAGAGGTTCAGAATTGCTAAGGGAGAACAAGAATTTTACGGGGTATTTTGGGGCAGACAGGCTGGTTGTGTTTGAAAAGAGATTTTTAGCAAGCTGCACTTTTCAAATCCAGAAGTTTTTGGTAGCTAAAGGTCAGGTTTTGGTAGCTAAAGGTCAGTTTATGGCAGCTAAAGGTCAGTTTTGAAGTTGTTTAATACAGAAAGTGAAACTCCTATTTGTAGAAAACCTTTCCCATTCCATAAAAGAAATCTTCCTCAGCCTGGCAAAACAACAGCACTTTGTTGGTTAATACTGGCAATTACTGTATTTCTTCCACACCGGGACATTTTGCAACATTTGACAAGTGTTGACGCTTCTTTTCTCCACAGGATTACAACTTTCCTTCCACACGGTTGTTCCTCACCCCACCCTTGCTGCTCTCACCTCCCTGCACACAGACCGGGAATGGGGAGAGGGATGGAACGACACAAAATTTAGGGAAGCGGGTAGGGATTGTCCCCCAGGGCAGGGATTGTCCCCAAGGACAGGGATTGTCCCCAGGGCAGGGATTGTCCCCAGGGCAGGGATTGTCCCTCTGTGCAGGGATTGTCCCCAAGGACAGGGATTGTCCCCAGGGCAGGGATTGTCCCTCTGTGCTGGCACTGGGAGACCCTCGAGGGCTGTGTCCAGTTGTGGCTCCTGCAGGAGAGCCCTGGAGGGGCTGGAGCGTGTCCAGGGCAGGGAACGGAGCTGGGGAAGGGGCTGGAGCCCCAGGAGGGGCTGAGGGAGCTGGGAAGGGGCTCAGGCTGGAGAAAAGGAGGCTCAGGGGGGACCTTGTGGCTCTGCACAAGTCCCTGCCAGGAGGGGCAGGGAGGGGGGGTCGGGCTCTGCTCCAGGGAACAGGGACAGGAGGAGAGGGAACGGCCTCAGGCTGGGCCAGGGCAGGCTCAGCTTGGACAGCAGCAGGAATTTCCCCATGGAAAGGCTGCTCAGGCCTTGGCAGGGGCTGCCCAGGGAGCTTTGGAGTGCCCAGCCCTGGAGGTGGCACCTGGAGGTGGCACTCAGTGCTCTGGGCTGGGGACAAGGTGGGCATGGGGCACAGCTGGGACTGCCTGGGCTGGGAGGGCTTTTCCAAACTCTGGGATTTGGGGATTCTGTCTGGTTTTCCCAAGTCTCCCTCAGGAAAAGCTCCAGGAGAAGGGGCAGGGATGTGTCCAGGACTTGGGACATCAGCAGCTGCCCCCAGGTCTCCTCCCAGCACCACTCACAGGTAGCACAGGTGAATCCCCTTTTTGGGGAAGCCCCTGCCCCGAGCAGTCTGATGCAGAATCTGTGTCCAGAACATTTCTGGCTGATCCCTGGGCATCCCCAGCCCCCTGCCTGCTTCTTCAGGGCTGTCACTTTTGGCACCTTGCTTTGTAAGGATACTGTAGAGTTTCTGTGTGGGTTGATTCGATTTTCTTCTCCTTGTCACCTTCAGAAACACCAGAGATAAGCACCTTGACCCTCAAAGCTCCTGCTCCCTTCCCCTTCAGATTTAGAACCACCTTGTTCTGAGCAGGGACAGCACCCAGGGAGCAGCTGGAGCTGTGCCAGGAGGGATTTAGGATGGATTTTAGGGCAAGGTTCTTCCCCCAGAGGGTGCTGGGCACTGCCCAGGCTCCCCAGGGAATGGGCACAGAGCTCCAGGAGCTGCCAGGGATGCCCAGGCTGGGATTGCTGGGGGAGTCTGTGACTGGATGATCCCTGTGGGTTTATTCCCACTCAGGATATTCCATAATTCCCTAAAATCCAGCAGAAGGACACTTCCATGTGTCCAGCAGAGCAGATGTTCCAGCTGAGCTGGACCCAACGTGTGTCTCGAGCCCTTATCCCACAGCTGGTGCAAAAGTTGAACACGGAGATGAATCCTTGGCATCCTCCAGTCTTTGTCCTCTCTGCTCCAGGGGGGTCAGGGGACAGGTCCTGCTGTCACCTCCCATGGTCATAGGTCAGGTGGAAGGGGCTGCTGTATTCCTCAGCTGCGCTCCAAGTGCTGAGGGATTTTGGAGGGGAAGCAAAGCATTTCTCCAGTGGTATTTTAAATGGATTTCTGGCCTGAATGCCCCTGACAAGGCACTGAGCTGGGGCTTTCAGCACATGCTTCTG
Source organism: Rhabdornis inornatus (assembly GCA_013397075.1). Lineage (NCBI taxonomy): Eukaryota > Metazoa > Chordata > Aves > Passeriformes > Rhabdornithidae > Rhabdornis > Rhabdornis inornatus. The sequence goes on along the minus strand of VWZS01005161.1, from coordinate 38,127 downwards.
GGCTTGATCATTCTCCATCTGGGTTCTGCAGGTCTCAAATCAGCCTGGAGAGTCTCCCTTAGGAGAGTTTTCAACAAGTCTGGTTTAGTTTAGAACCATAAGGAGCAACAGCTCCTCAGTTACCTTTTAAAACACAACCTGTGCACGTTTCTAAGTCAAACTGTCTGTACCAATAGATGTTCACGTGGAGACCTTACCTCCCCTTAAAAATCAGGGTAAAATCAAAGCTGCACTCTGGAGAGAGGTTTCATCCAGCAGCATTTCTCTCAAGGTGACCTCAGCTGTTCAAGTGTGAAGGTTGCATTTGATATGTCACTTATTTCCTCAGTCGAATGAGCCAGGGTGTCTTTAGATCATCAGAGATCTGCTCATTACCAAAAGTTGTTTTTAATCCTGATCTGTGATGGGATTTAAAAGAATCCAAGCAGATTTTCATTTGCCATGCTGAATAAGGGTTTGGGGGGTGACTCGGTGGCCCTGGATGAATTCTCCTTTATTAGTTTATAGGCTTTCTTCTGAGCACTTGGGATGGCATCATGAAAGTGGAAATGGCTGTTATCTTCAAAGGCCTCTTTTATACTGACAAAACTTCACCTTACCCACTCGTATTAATAATCTATTGCCATCCTAATTAGTTCACATCAAGGTCAGTGTTTGGTGGGGGATAAAATGACTGTAAGCTCCAGAGAATGAGTTTTTCTTCCACTGCTTTCATGCTGGGAAAGTGGAAAAGAAGAGATTGATGAGGACTTTTTTGTTTATCTTCAGCCTAAAGGACTTGGATATGGAGTAATTAGTTCACATCATCAGGAGCAACCTGTGAGATAACAGAGGCCACGTTGTGTTCACCCATTTATCACCCAGAGCTGCAGAAACTCCTTCATTCAATTCTCCTTTTCTTTAAGGCATTGATTTTCCAGTGGGAATAACACATCCAAGGGGCTTTCAGCCTCTTGAAATGTAGACCCAGAGCTGGAAATGTTTTACTGTGACAGAAACTTGTGACTGCCCAGAGCAGCTGTGGCTGCCCCTGGATCCCTGGCAGTGCCCAAGGCCAGGTTGGACATTGGGACAGTGGGAGGTGTCCCTGCCATGGCAGGAGTGGGATGGGATGAGTTTTAAAGTCTGGGCTGGGCTCCAGGGGATCAGAAAACCCTCACAGGGGCAGCAGGGTCGGGTCCAGCCCATGGGTGTGGAATCTTTGCCCAAGAGAGGAAGGTGCAGCTTTGGCACCACGATATAAGAAGGATTTAAAGCTCTTAGAGTGTCCAAAGGAGGGACATGAGGATGGTGAAGGGTCTGGAGGGGTCACTCGAGGAGAGGTTGAGGGAACTTGGATCAGAGGGACAGCTCTGATCTCTGCTCTGCGACAGGGACAGGATCCTGGCTGGAGCTGTGCCGGGAGGGATTTAGGATGGATTTTAGGGCAAGGTTCTTCCCCCAGAGGGTGCTGGGCACTGCCCAGGCTCCCCAGGGAATGGGCACAGAGCTCCAGGAGCTGCCAGGGATGCCCAGGCTGGGATTGCTGGGGGGGCTGGGCAGGGACAGGGCTTGAATTGATGATCTCTGTGGGTTTATTCCAGCTCAGGATATTCCATGATTTAATCACATGTCTGCAAACAGTGACTCAGTGTGACTTCCAGGTGCTGGCTCAGGGAACATCTCTCCATTTCCTTTAGTCTTGCTTCACCCCACGAAAGAGAAACTTCTGAGGTGTATCCAGGCTGGGATTGGTTTCCCTGAGCTTCCAGCCATCTGTACATTGTGTGTCTGTGTCTGACACAGTCATCGGGTATCTGTGCCATCGAGGAGGAAAAACAGCTGTTCCCGGGCTGTGATTCACCCTCCTGGCTCGGCTGGGATGTCTCCCTTAGGCTGAAACAACTTGAACCCCACAAGTGTCTGCTCTGCCCTGCTGGCAGCAAAGTCTGCAGTCTAGACAGGTAGCTCCGAGGTCGACACCTCCAGTGTGGAGCTCTCAGGTGGGCTGGATCGTGCCCCGGGAGCTGGGACAGCGGGAGACAGCGTTCTTACACTCGGTACACAATTAGCAGGAGGAGTGTCTGTGTTTGCAGGGCACGATTTCCCTGCCCAGGGCGGGCTGGGCTCGTTCACCTGAGCTCTGCCCCTCACCTGAGCCCGGGGATGGGGAGAGACAGAGCTGGGGATGGGAACTGAGCAGCACAAAGCAGATAAATCAGATTAAAACAAAGCACATAACTCTGCCCCGAGCTGTTGTTGTGGGTGAACTTTCCCTGCCGGGGTGACACCAGGTCATTCTCACGTGCTCTGACTCAGCTGAACCCGAGCCTTGCCCTCCCCGTGCTCCAGCTAAAACCGGGATTGCAGGAATTCCTCGGGGGGCAGCGTGGGGTGTAAGAGTTGAAATGAGGGATAAGGGCTCCAGGTGGCTCTTTAAAATTATTTTATTTTATCCAAATTATGCAGAAATTCACGGGTTGTAGGTAACAAGAGCCCAGCCCAGAGCATTTTCACCCTCCGCTGTGGGTTCGTCTGAAGCCCCTCTAGTTCTGGTTACAATGCATTATTTACTTTTCATTACAGAACATCCTAATACATGACTACCAATCAATACCTTAATATTACCTATAGCCTATCCTAACTACTGACATTACCATATCCATGTTACTATTCTCCAATCACAAAAGGTATGTTACAGTTTAGGCTAGAAGTTGTTTTTTAGGTGGTTTTTTTTTTTTGCAGTGGAAAATGTTGAGACCTTTCTTTTCTGCTTGCAACATGGTATTTTTGTTTGCCTGTAAAAATCCTTTTTCTTGGTAAAAATGTATTTTGTTGGAGGTGGATTTATCCTTTGCTCTAAGTCATAGAAGACCCTTCCAACTCACTCTTTGCCTTCCAGTTAGCCAGTAGAGCTAGCTCAGCAATTCTTTTATTCTATACCAAAACTTGCTATAATTTCTATTCTTTCTTCAGATTCTACATTCAAAGATCTTTCTGTTATACACACACATATCTGTGAGACCTTCCTGTCAAATCCTTATGTTTCCCAACAGTGGGGATCGAGGAATTCATCAGCTGGGAGGCATTCCCGGAGCTGGAGCAGCTCTGGACAGGCAAAGAGGAGAGGGCAGAGTGTGGGACCTGGAGCAGATGAAGGCTGGGGAAGGGACAGGTGAGGCAGGAATTGTCACCTGGCAGGGTTTGGCACCGGGGAAGCTCCCACAGGTGATTCCCCTCCAGCTCGGGGAGTTTGGATTTGTCCCTGCGGGTTGATGGGGACAACAAGGCAGCAGGAGGTGCCACCACCTTGTCCCTGTGAGGGTCACCAGGGACTCCGTGCCCTCGCACAGCGCAGAGAGGTGCGGGTGTCACCTCCCAGGAGGGCACAGAGGCGACATCAGCTGCCTGCCACCATCCCTGTGCTGTCCCTGAGTCCCGCTGTCTGTCCGGCCTTGGGGACAGACTCACAGACAGAGCAGGGCACGGCAGCTCCTCCCGGGAGGTCAAGGCTGAATTCTTTTTTTCATTCCTCAAAGCTGCGAGGAGGGAGGGAAGAGGAGGATGGGGTGGGACAGAGTTTCCCTCTTGAACAAATACCTGCAGCTCTCCAGGCTGACTCACACCTGGGAGACAAAGAACAACGCATCCCTAATTCGCGAAAATTCAGCTTTCCAAGCCGGGCTGTCACTGGCACCTCTGCAATTCGCCCAGAAATGTTCATCACGTCCTCGCAGCCAGCCCAGGAGGAGCAGAGAGATGGTTTGCGTTTCACGGGAGCAGTTTTTGTACCGACCTGCTAGGGCAGCACACGAGCTGCGATTGTGAAATCACAATTTTCACAGTTCGGGGCTGGCTGCTCTTCCTGCTTCTGGCGCTCAGAGGGGGTTTTGGGGCACCCCATAAAACGCTGCTCGTTTCTTTGTGGTGCTCTAAGCAGCTCTTTCAGGCAGCATCAAACTCGAGGGATAAACATTCCCCTGCTTTATCCCCAAAATATCCACAGTTGATTTCTCCTGCTGCCTTCAATAGCATCTCCAAATATCTTGCTATCACTTTCTTGCCATGGACATGAGCAGACCGAAGGAAATTTAAAAAAAAAACACGCTTTGGGATGGACTCCTTTGGTTTTTCTCCTTCCCTGGCAGCTAAAGAAAAGCTTTAAAAAGCTTAAAAGCTTTTCTGAAGAAAAGCTGGCGAAAAAGTCTTCGCCACCACAGCTAGAACAGCCTCAGCCACCTCGTCTGAAAGGTTTCTTCCTGAGGCCGATGTTTGTCTTAATTCAGGCGATGCCTTAGCATGGAAAAACTCCCCCACTCCTCCATCCCAAAGGTTTTTTTAGAGGCTCCAAAACTCCAGGAATAGTGAAAGAAAACGAAAGCAAAAACGCTGAGGCGGGAGGTCCCTGCCAAAGATCCCTGTCCCAGGGAATAGCCGGGGATTTGGGAGCCTCTCCCAAATCTCTCCAGCCACTCTGTCACCGTCATTGTCAGCCAGAACGACTCCTGCCACCGCCAGCAGCCTAAAAGGGGCATCAGACAGAGCAGGGAATGCTCCTCTCCCGGAAAACCTTTCCCGGGGGGTGGCACCGAGCTGTGCCCCTGGTGCCACAGGCTGGCACCGGAGGGGAGCCACCAAAAGGAGCCCTGGTGGAATTTTACAGCGCGCTCGGTAATTTTCCAGTTCCAGGGCTGAGAATGGCAGCCTTGTGCGGCCACTGCCCTGCCCGGGATGGCCTCGGCCTTTGGAAAGTCCCCCTTATTTATGCTAATGACTAATTGCTTCGGCACTGCCACACCTTTTTCTCTGCGCTGCCTTGCGCTGGGGATTTGCTGGGTGCCGGGGGAGGGTGGTTGAGTCATTTTGGATGCCTGGCTTGTGAGCGAGAGCAGGTCAGAGTCATTCCGAACCATTTCCCGATCTTTTGTGTTCCCACTGCTCCACCTGGAGCTGCTGGGGCAGGAAAACGAGTGGGAAGAGAGGCAGAGACAGGTGGGGAGGTGACGGCAAAAGTAGGGGAAGGAGGAACTGGAATTTTTCAGGGCAGCTTTTGGCATCTTTGTGCCGAGCACAGGAGTACACGGAGTATTTCTGTGCTCACAGGTCATTTCCTCGATTAGGCAAGACACTTCTGTGAATGAACAAGCCCAGTCAAGACAGCTCCTGCCTCGCACGCCGCAGGAAGGCAGAGTGACACCAGAAGAAGTTTCCCTTTGGAAAGATTAGCAAATCACACCAGGGAAAGGGAGAGGGAGGCAAATCCCGGCTTCAGAAAAATCTTTCAGGGCGATTGAGGAGCCGGCTCTGCTCTCNAGTGAGAGGGGGATGAAGGGAATGAGAGGAGGATGAAGGTGAGAATGAGAAGGATGAAGGTGGCAATGAGAGAAGGATGAAGGCAGTGAGAAGGTGATGAAGGTGGCAGTGAGGAGGATGAAGGCAATGAGAGGGGGATGAAGGCAGCAGTGAGAGGATGATGAAGGTGGAAGTGAGGGGGGATGAAGGTGGCAGTGAGAGGGGGAAGAAGGCAGTGAGAGGAGGATGGAGGTGGGAATGAGACAGGGATGAAGGGAANGGGCAGCTTTTGGCATCTTTGTGCCGAGCACAGGAGTACACGGAGTATTTCTGTGCTCACAGGTCATTTCCTCGATTAGGCAAGACACTTCTGTGAATGAACAAGCCCAGTCAAGACAGCTCCTGCCTCGCACGCCGCAGGAAGGCAGAGTGACACCAGAAGAAGTTTCCCTTTGGAAAGATTAGCAAATCACACCAGGGAAAGGGAGAGGGAGGCAAATCCCGGCTTCAGAAAAATCTTTCAGGGCGATTGAGGAGCCGGCTCTGCTCTCGTGTGTCTCGATTTTGGCAGCACCGAGCAGATCCCAGCTCCCACCCAGCCCCTGCTGCTGCTTCTCCCATTCCAGGCCGGAATTGCGGAGCCGCTTTTGGGCTTTGTTGCGTGTGACTGGCAGAAATTTGTGCAACTTGCGAGGGAAAAGCCTGGCAAGCAGCAGCGGCGGAGATTTCGCAACTCCTGCGGCCGTGCTGGGGATGGGGTGGGGGGATTTGCAGGGATATAAATAGTGGTTAATTAATTAACTGCTCTGCACTCAGGGCTCAGCCTTTCCCCCGTCCTGGCTGGGCAAAAATCCCTTCTAGGAGGAGTTCTGGGCAGGTAATGGGAGTGCGGAGCGGGCAGGTGTGGTTTGGGAGGCAGAAAGGTGAGGGAGGGCAGGCAGCCGGGCAGGAGGGGAGGTGGGAGTGAGAGGAGGATGAAGGTGGGAATGAGAAGGGGAGGAAGGCAATGAGAGGATGGTGAAGGTGGCAGTGAGAGGGGGATGAAGGGAATGAGAGGAGGATGAAGGTGAGAATGAGAAGGATGAAGGTGGCAATGAGAGAAGGATGAAGGCAGTGAGAAGGTGATGAAGGTGGCAGTGAGGAGGATGAAGGCAATGAGAGGGGGATGAAGGCAGCAGTGAGAGGATGATGAAGGTGGAAGTGAGGGGGGATGAAGGGGGCAGGGAGAGGGGGAAGAAGGCAGTGAGAGGAGGATGGAGGTGGGAATGAGACAGGGATGAAGGGAATGAGAGGATGAAGGTGGCAGTGAGAGGGGGATGAAGGCAATGAGAAGAGGATAAAGATGAGAATGAGAGCGGGTGAAGGTGGCAGTGAGAGGGGGATGAAGGAAATGAGGATGATGAAGGGAATGAGAAGAGGATAAAGATGAGAATGAGAGGAGGATGAAGGTGGCAGTGAGAGGGGGATGAAGGGAATGAGGATGATGAAGTGAATGAGAGGGGGTGAAGGTGGCAGTGAGAGCAGGATGAAGGAAATAAGAGGAGGATGAAGGTGAGAATGAGAAGGATGAAGGCAGCAATGAGAGGGTGATGAAGGCAATGAGAGGGTGATGAAGGCAATGAGAGGGTGATGAAGGTAATGAGAGGAGGATGAAGGCAGCAATGAGAGGGGAATGAAGGTGGCAGTGAGAGGAGGATGAAGGCCATGAGAGGGCGATGAAGGCAATGAGAGGAGGATGAAGGCAGTGAGAGGAGGATGAAGGCAGTGAGAGGATGATGAAGGCAGTGAGAGGATGAGGATGAAGGCAGTGAGAGGAGGATGAAGGCCATGAGAGGGCGATGAAGGCAATGAGAGGAGGATGAAGGCAGCAATGAGAGGGGAATGAAGGTGGCAGTGAGAGGAGGATGAAGGCCATGAGAGGGCGATGAAGGCAATGAGAGGAGGATGAAGGCAGTGAGAGGAGGATGAAGGCAGTGAGAGGATGATGAAGGCAGTGAGAGGATGAGGATGAAGGCAGTGAGAGGATGAAGGTGGCAGTGAGAGGATGATGAAGGTGGCAATGAAAGGATGATGAAGGTGGCAATGAGAGGATGATGAAGGCAGCAGCCTGGCCCGTTCCGAGGTGTACCTGCTCCCCTCCATCCCCTCCGTCCCGCCCGCTCCAGGGCTGGCTCACATCCTGCTGCTGCTTCCTGCAGCTGCCAGGAGCGCTGGATCACCCCGGGATCCGGGCTCGCCGGGGTGACCTGCGGGGACACACCGAGCTGGCCCTGCACGGCCGGGCTCAGCCACATCCGCATTCCCTGACAGCTCCCGGCTGCTCCTGGTTTGGATTTGGAGCTTTTAATGCGGCGTTTTCTGGTCAGGATACAGAAATCTTGTGGGGGTTTCCTTTCAGCCCGCGTGGTGTGGTTGGTTGGTTTGTTACAAGGAATTAGGGAGGGGATTTCTGCTGTGACCTCAAGGAAAAATCTGACCTGGGGATTATGAATCACGCACTGAAAATTGCTGCTTTATGGTTTCCAGGGCCTGACAGGATGACACCGTTTTTGGAGGGACCCTTTTTTTTTTTTTTCCCAAGGGAAGTTGTGGATTTCCCATCCCTGGCAGTGCCCAAGGCCAGGTTGGACATTGGGACAGTGGGAGGTGTCCCTGCCATGGCAGGGGTGGCACTGGGGGGGGTTTGAGGTCTCTTCCAACCCAAACCATTTTGAGATTTTATGATTCCATGAGAGGCACAGGTGTGCCTCACATTGTGCCCTCTGCAAAAAGGAATCACACGGAATTACCATCCCAGGACTCTTGGTTCCTATTTCCCGGTGATTTCTACATCCTCTGTGCTTTGGGGCAGTTTTCCAGACAATGTCCTGTGAGAGCTCAGGAGCTGTGCTGTGCTTTTGACAAAGTCCTTGACCCTTCACCTTGTGATGTGTGAAGGAAGTTCTTACACTCAGAGAATGGTTTGGTTTGGAAAAGACCTTAAATCTCTTTTCCCACCCCCCTGCCCTGAGCACGGTTGCTCTGCATTTTGTCCTTGGCTATCCAAAACAACTCTGGAGCCAAACTCTGCTCGGTGTCACAGCGAGCCCAGCTCCGCTCGCTGCCAGGTGTTTGTTCGCCCGGGGGCAGCTCCTGCTGGCCAAGGATGGCTTCAGGTCTGGGTGGATCCACCTGGGAGTGGGACAAGGATGGGGAAGGACCTGCAGGGACCATCCAAGGAGAGGCTGAGAGAATTTGGATTGGAGAAAAGGAGGCTGAGGGGAGACTCACTGGGATTGCAGCTCCTCAGAGGGACAGCTCTGATCTCTGCTCTGCGACAGGGACAGGATCCTGGCTGGAGCTGTTCCAGGAGGGATTTAGGATGGATTTTAGGGCAAGGTTCTTCCCCCAGAGGGTGCTGGGCACTGCCCAGGCTCCCCAGGGAATGGGCACAGAGCTCCAGGAGCTGCCAGGGATGCCCAGGCTGGGATTGCTGGGGGGGCTGGGCAGGGCAAGATGGGACTGGGCGATCCCTGGGGGTTTATTCCCACTCAGGATATTCCATCACTCCATCCCCCCTCCTGTGCATCCCTCTCTTGGATACCCACAGAGCCCTGAGCTGCAGGGATGCATTTTTAGTTGCATTTGGATGCATTTCCAATTCCCAGTTGGAAAAAAAGCAGGAGGCACTCCCAGAGGGCTCTGAGAAGCCGCATCTCGGGGTTTGGGGAGTTCAGGAGGGTTTTGTGGGGGTTCAGAAGGGTTTTGGGGGGGTTCAGGAGGGTTTTGGG
>VWZS01005161.1:11358-23778 GCA_013397075.1 Rhabdornis inornatus | reverse complement strand
CACGGGGACAGGGGGACACGGGGACGGGACACGGGGACATGGGATAGAGGGACTGGGGACAAGGGACAGAGGGACACAGGGACAGGCGACAGAGGATAGAGGGACCGGGGACATGGGGACAAGGGACAGGGGGACAAGGGACAAGGGACAGGGGATAGAGGGACAGAGAAGCAGAGGGACAAGAACAGGGGACAAGGGGACAGGGGCACAGGCAGAGGGACAGGGAACACGGGGACAGGGGACAGAGGGATGAGGGACAGAGGGACAGAGGGACAAGGGCACAGAGGGACAAAGGGACAGAGGGACAAGGGACACGGGGACAGAGGGATAGAGGGACAAATGGACAAGGGACAGAGGGACAATTGACAAAGGACAACGGACAGAGGGACAAAGGGACAAGGGACAAAGGGACAAAAGGACACTCACCTGGTCAGGAACTGGTGGCCCTGTCCCCAGCCCTGCTGCCCCATGCCAAGGGGACACTTCCCTGGTGACAAACTGGTGGCCCAGGTGCTGCCCCAGCCCTTCAGGGGCTCTCTGGGCCAAGCCCGTCCCGAGGCTTTGGGGGATTTGTGGGAAGAGCAGAGAAACAGAGAATTTTAACAAATGAGTTCTGATAAACCAATCACAGGATTAATTAGGCTGGGAAAGATCTCAAAGGTCATCGATTCCACGCTGTGACCTGTCCCCACCTTGTCCCCAGCCCAGAGCACTGAGTGCCACCTCCAGGTGCCACCTCCAGGGATGGGCACTCCAAAGCTCCCTGGGCAGTTCCAAGGCCTGACCTTTTCCATGAGGAAATTCCTGCTGCTGTCCAACCTGAATCCCAAACTGGTTTGGGATGGGGGAACCTTGGAACCCATCCCATTCCCACCCCCTGCCCACTTCCCACTATCCCAGATTGCTCCTGGGGTTGGGAACCCAGCAGAGAATTGTCAAAAAAAGAATGAAAACGAGGAAAAGCAGCACTTTGAAGGTGCAGGGAGCTATTAAAATAATTTCGATCGCTGAGGAATTATCAGATTGCCAAGAAATGGATGGCACAGATATTCCAGCTCTGTTTGCTTCCCTCCCTCGAAATCCAGAGCAGAGCACAGCAGCTTCTGGGTGAACCACTGGCTGCAGCATGGTGGGGTTGGACATTTTAAATGTTCCACTGGATTTTCTTCTTTTCCATGCCCATCAAATCATCCTGCAGAGCTTTAGAAGCCACCAGAAAAATGGAAGTGAAAGCCACCCTGATTCCACCAAGTTTAACTGTCCCTGACCTGCCCATCTTGAACCAATCTGTGTGTGCAGCAGCAGGAATTTTCTATAAATGAGTGAGAGCCATAACATTCTAATTTGCATACAGCCTTTGCAAAAATCCCTCCTTTAACTCCACATCTTGCTCTCATTTGAAGGCTCAGAGTTTCTGCAAAGATCAGAGGGAACCTTGAACGTGCTCCAGCCTGTTCTGTTGTTGTCATGTAGAGCTTGCTTTGAAAGCCTCACACCAAAGCTAAAATATTTGTTAGGTTTGGGTGATAACTGCATTGTGGAGAGGACTGAAAACACAGGGAACTTTTCAGAAAAAGCTATTTCTTCTTTAAAAAAAAAAAAATCTGTAAAACTTCTCATTCTTTATCTACACAGAATTAGAAAACAAAAATTTAAAACATTAGAATGCCCCTCTGTTTTCCACCAGGACTCTTCTCCACAGAGCTGCTTTTTCTACCCATGGCCACACAGGGATTTTTCTTGGAGCTGGCAGAGTTTCCTTGTGAAGGAACCTAGAAAGGTTTTGTTCCCACGTCAGCATCCTTCTCTTCCTGTTCTAATTCCTGACACTAAATGTCATTCAGCATTCCTGGGAAAATCTGTCACAGCATTTGCTGTCACCCACACTTGGTGTCTCTAAAAATTTTCTCTTTGGCAGAACAAAGAGCAAATCTGAGGAGGATTTTAGGCCCTCCCAGCTTAACACCCAGTGTCTCTAAGGGAAAAACAAGAATATGGGATATATTTGAACCATCTTGACATTAAATGTCATTACTCTGCTTTTTGCCAGGGCAGAATGAACCCTCCTGTGATTAATGATGTAGCCAGGCAATTTTGGGAAGTTTCTCAGGAATGAGGAGTGGAAGTAACATTAAAAATCTGGCAGATGCCACCTTAGCCTTGGCTCCTCCAAAGCTCCTGCTGCTCCATCCCATCGTGTGTTTTCCCATGCTAAACCTAAAGGTGACAGGGTTTGGGGGAATGAAGTGTGTTCCCATTATTTTTCCAGGAAATGAAAGGATGGCAAATTCTAAAGGAAGCAAACATCAAGTTCAGAGCTCCTGTAAGAAATTCAGAGAAGCTCATTAAGGTGGGCTGATGTGTCCTGATGAGCTTTCAGGGCTTGGCTCTGGAGAGTGTCTGCTCCAAGAATCCCAGACTCAGTTCTGCTCCAGCTTGGAATCTGAGGAGAGCCAAGAGCTTTGTTTTCCCTCTGCTCCTCCCCAGGAATATTTCCTTCAGCACACGGCTCCTGTGCTGCAGACTCCACACCCTGGCTGCCAGAAGTCTTCTTTCTTCTGGAAAGATTTTTTTTTTTCCCATAATTATTATTGTTGTTATGTTAACCAGGCAGAGCTGCCAGCTCTGGGGATGAGACCTTCCATTGACCTGAGTCATGATGAGGATCCTTCCTAAGGAGGATCCCTGCTTGTTTAATCCAGGCAGGGAAAGAAAGGATGGGACCAGACACAATTCCATGGATGTCAGACAGAGCAGAGCAGGATTTGACTCTCCTGTGGAACATTTCAGAGTGAGAGCACGTGGGCTGGGCCAGGGCAGGCTCAGCTTGGACAGCAGCAGGAATTTCCCCATGGAAAGGCTGCTCAGGCCTTGGGAAGAACTGCCCAGGGAGCTTTGGAGTGCCCAGCCCTGGAGGTGGCACCTGGAGGTGGCACTCAGGTCTGGGTGACAAGGTGGGCATGGGGCACAGGTTGGATCTTGGAGGGCTTTTTCCACCTCAGGGATTCCAGGATTTCACTCAGATGGATGAGAAAGGCTTCTGGCACATAGGGAAGGAAGTAAGACTATCAACCCCCAAACACAGAATTCCCTTGTCCTTTTTCCCACACTCATCAGAGCCACGGTGTCCAGGGGCCTGTGACAATGACATGGCCATTAAATGAGAGCACAGACACCAAGACCTCGAATAAACCTGATTTATCTTGATTTTGGAGGGATGGAGAGCCATGGAGAGCTCCAGAGTGGTGACAGCTGAGCTGAGCTGTCACCCTGTCTGTGCAAGGATGATCCATGGAGCTCCATGGAGCCTCCCTTTGAGACAGCAAATCAAACTGGCTGCAGGGAGAGGCTGTGCAGAAGCTGGACAGTTTCTATTTAGGTCCCATCAGTGTCCCTGGTGAGTCAAAGTATGTTGGTGAGGAGTTTGGGATCAGTGTCACTGCTCCCCACTCACCCAAGGATGCTGTGAGTGTCCATAATTGCCTGTGCTGCAATGTCTGTGAGAGGGAACACAAAGCAGGGCCACATCCTGGCACTCCTGAAATTGGGAGTTAATTAGGGTTTACTCAAATTAATCCAAAATATCCACATCTCCCAGAGTGCAATGGCTCTGTCAGGCAGCAGGTTCTGGCCATTTTGGTTCATGTTAGGTCAGAGTCTGGGTGTTGGTTATAACCTTGTTCTGTCAGCTCAAAATTCTTTGTGGAAAGGAGGGTTAGATATTGGAAGAGCTGCCCAGGGAGGTTTGGAGTGCCCATCCCTGGAGGTGTCCAAGGAGTGCCTGGAGGTGGCACTGGCATGGGGCACAGCTGGGACTCCATGGGCTGGGAGGGCTTTCCCAACCTCAGGGATTTTGGGATCCTGTAATGAGCTGGGGAAGGGGCTGAGGGAGCTGGGAAGGGGCTCAGGCTGGAGAAAAGGAGGCTCAGGGGGGACCTTGTGGCTCTGCACAAGTCCCTGCCAGGAGGGGCAGGGAGGGGGGGTCGGGCTCTGCTCCAGGGAACAGGGACAGGAGGAGAGGGAACGGCCTCAGGCTGGGCCAGGGCAGGCTCAGCTTGGACAGCAGCAGGAATTTCCCCATGGAAAGGCTGCTCAGGCCTTGGAAAAAGGGAGGTTTGGAGGTGTCCAAGAAGGGCTGGATGTGGCACTCAGTGTGACACAGTGAGCACAGGGCACAGCTCGATGATCTCAGATCTCCTCCCTGACCTAATCAATTGTAAGAGCCTGACAGAGAGACAGAGGCTGCAGCCAGCTCTTCAAATGCTGGTTATTGCACAGATGGGGTCCCAGCAGTTGAGGGTGGTGGCTGAGCCCAGAGCTGCTGGCTGTGGGCAAGCTGTGTGTGCTGAAGCCCCTCTAGTTCTGGTTACAATGCATTCTGTACTTTTCATTGCAGAGCATCTTAATGCATGGCTACCAATCAACATCACACACAAAACCTTTTACATTTACATACAGCCTGTCCAAACTGCTGAAATTACCATATTGTGTCAGTGACTAGCCAATCAGCACAGTTAGTAGTCACACGTTAAACTTTGGGACTTGTTCTGCTGTGGAAATTTCTGAGATCTTTTCTCTACTTGCAGCATTGGCTTTCTTGTTTGCCTGTAAAAATCCTTTTGTTTGGTAAAAACATCTTTTATTTAATGTGGATTTCTCCTTTGCTCTAAGCCATAAAAGCCCCTTCCAACTCAACTTGCTCTTTGCCTTCTAGTGACCCAGTCAGACTGGCTCAGCAATTCTTTTCTTCTCTATCAAAACTTGCTTTCATTCCTATGGAACCTTCTGTACATCTGCACAACCCCTCTGTTAAATTCTTGCCCTTCCCAACATCCCAGGAAGGGCTGGACGTGGCGGGTGACACGTGAGGGTGACAAAGTGAGCATCAAGCACGGCTTGGCCTGGATGATCTCAGATCTCCTCCCTGCCCTAACCAGTGACACCTCATCACGTTTCTCTGCCTCCTCTCCCTTCCCCACCACGCAGGAGCCTCCGACCTGACGGCGTTCAGCGACCCTCGGGTGGGGATCGACCGCTCCTTCCCGGCGCTGCCGTCCATCTCCGACCCTCGCATGCACTACCCGGGAGCCTTCACCTACACTCCCACCCCCGTCAGCTCCGCCATCGGCATCGGCATGTCCGCCATGTCCTCGGCCACCAGGTACCACACCTACCTCCCCCCGCCCTACCCCGGCTCCTCCCAGCCTCAGGGCAGCCCTTTCCAGACCAGCTCTCCCTCCTACCACCTGTACTACGGCGCCTCGGCCGGCTCCTACCAGTTCTCCATGATTTCGGGCGGGGATCGCTCGCCGCCGCGCATCCACCCGCCCTGCACCAACGCCTCCACGGGCTCCACGCTGCTCAACCCCAACCTGCCCAACCAGAGCGACGTGGTGGAGGCCGAGGGCAGCCACAGCAACTCGCCCACCAACATGGCCAGCACGGCCAGGCTGGAGGAGGCCGTGTGGAGGCCGTACTGAGCCGGCTCGGGACGAGCTCGAAGGTCGGGACTGATGGACTCGCCATTTCCTGGAGGGATTCCAGAAACTTCCTTGCGGGCCTCGCCGTGTTCGCCCGCGAGTTTCAGGAGCAAAGCCTTCCGAAAGTCGGCGCTCCCGGGAGTGGTGGATGTCGTTGCCAGGCCCTGGTGGAGCCACGCGGCTCCAGCAGAGTATTCCCAGCAGGAGAAGGAGGTTCTGGAAAAGAGGACGCCCCAGTTGGTGGTGCAGAGGTAGCCAGGGCGGCTGGGAGGGTATCCGGCCTGATTCCAGGCCTGTGGCTTCCCAACGTGCCTGGGCTTCAAGGTCTCCACAGCCCTGAAAGAGAGTTTCGGTTCTCTTCTGTTTTTAAGAACTCAAAACCTTAAAAAAAATTAAAAAACAAACCCCCCAAAAAACCAAAAAAGAAATCTTAGCGAGTTTACTGCATCTTATGGACATCTTAAGTGTAAGGAAGTATAGGAAGATTCCCAGAGGGAAACTGTGAACGCTTCTGTTTTAGCAATGCTGTGAATGAGAGGTTTTATATGTTGGACTTCATTCTTTCTTTTCTTTGTTTTGTTTGTATATTCCAAAGAACATGGAATTTTTTTATTGCTGGGATTTTTTTTGTTTTGTTTTGGGTTTAGATTTTTTTGGTGTTTTTTGGGTTTTTTTTATTTTTTTAAGGATGCAGCTCATCCTGCTTTGCATCTAACTTGTTTTATATCTCTTGGCACCTTATAAATTGCAAAAAAAAAAAAAAAGATTTTGCTTTTTTTTTGTTTTAATCATGCTTGCTTCTTTCTTGCTTTGTCAACTGAAAGAATCAGCCCCTTTTTCAATGAGTTAATTTAACTTTTTATCTCTTGGACTTTTTTTTTTTTTTTTAAACACAACGGCTACAGCCTTGGGTCATTTTCAACTACTGTATTTCTTTGATGAGTTCATTGATATTTATGCTTGATATTTAGACTTTTCTTATTTGTTGATACTATTATTATTTAAATATGCCTATATTAAAAAAAAAAAAATCAGCAATTGCCACCTTTTGGTAGCAGCCAAAGTCAAATTTCTCACATTGAAAAAGGCTGGAATAACGATGGGCAGAAGTGACCTCCTAATTCCCTAAAATTATTGTTTACAATTATCTCACTCTCATTTTACACATCTTCGACCCTCAGAGTCATTGAGGTGCCCAACTCCTGTTGGAAGGCACCAAAATCCATGGGAATTTCTGTACCTTTCCAAGTGCTGGAGTCATCTCTGCCTCCTCCTGCTTTGTCACCAGTGGTGACCCTCAGGATCAGGAATCAGGATGTAGATACTTCCTAAGGCAAATTCAATATTCCCTATTTAAATACCTGCCTGCTGGAGGGACAGGACACAGGGAATGGCTTCCCACTGCCACAGGGCAGGGCTGGATGGGAATTGGGCAGGAATTGTTCCCTGGGAGGGTGAGGAGGCCCTGGAATAGAATTCCCAGAGAAGCTGTGGCTGCCCCTGGATCCCTGGAAGTGTCCAAGACCAGGTTGGAGCACCCTGGAAGGTGTCCCTGCCCACGGCAATTTTGGTGGATGAGCTTTAAGATCCCTTCCAACCCAAACCATTGCCTGGTTCTGTGATTCCCGTGGCAATCCTGGCTCTGATGGAATCTGGGTGAGATTTGCTGCCAGGATTTCTGGCAAAAGCCACGTCCCAGTCTGCTGGCAAACACATCCATTCCTGGACAGGGCTGCCAGGCTCACCTGGAAAGCTCCAAAAAACCAGGGCCTGGACAATCCTTCCATTTCCATCTTTTGGGAGAAGAGGAGGAGTATTTAAAGTCGATGTGCCCTGTAGTAAATCTACAAGGCTTTTACTAGGAGCAGGTTCAGCAGGGAGCCATCACTGCTGCCCGTTGTCCCAGCACAAACATATCAGATGTCACTGTCACGTTTTTGGCACTATTTTATTGAGGGTTTGCTCTGAAAGCAGCTCTTGTACTACTCCTTAACTCCAAACTGCTGATGTTGACACGTGTGCGTCCCAAATGAGCTGATTGTTATTTAATGTACCTCTCAAACCAGAGAAACAATTGCAGGTCAACTCAGAGAGTATTTGAAAGCAGGACTTCAGATCAGTGTTTGATGTTTTAAAAAAAAATAATAAAAGAAGTTAAAAGGATTCAAATTAAAAAGATCCTTGGCTGCAGGCAGCAAAACAGCTGGACTTATTTAAAACCATTTGTTTTTCAAGTTTTCTCTTTTTTTATATATATATATGTGATTTTGCTTCTTTGTTTGAGTTGGATGCAGTAGCACTTTGGTACTGAAAAGAATCAGAGAATTTCCATTGTCAATAAGGTCGTTTTTGTGCAGAAAATAGGGAGTGTTTCAAGAGATCTCAGCAAAAGCCCAAAATGTTTCTGTTAAAACACATGGCCTTGTGCTTTTCATTTAATGGAATATCCTGTGTACTTTTCCAGAGTTTGCTCTGAAAAAAAGACAGAAAACAGCCAAATTCTATCAGAAATATATTTTGAAAGTCTGGAGACCCTGCTGAATACAGAAATACAGAGACCCCCTGGTTGTAGCATTTCCACAGGTGGACTCTCACCTCTTCAGTACCCTAAAAAAATAAAGTCCCACATCACTGAGCAGTAGCTCTGCTGCAGAACCCATCCAGCACATTCTGTGCAATTCAAACCCTGATTTAGTACAGCTCTCAATTAAAATCGTAATTGATTACAGCTCTCACATCTGCCTTGTGACTGGACCACCAAAGTGCACAGAGCTGGGAGTGGAAATAACAGCAGGGAAAGGAGCTTGGAGGAGCCAGGAAGGGCCAGGTGACATGGAGAGGGAATTTTAACAAAAGGGATAGGAAAAGGGGGATGGTACTGAGATGAAAGAGGGTAGGGTTAGATGGGATATTTGGAATAAATTCATCCCTGTGAAATTCTGGGTGCCCAGAGAGGTTTTGGATTCCCCATCCCTGGCAGTGCCCAAGGCCAGGTTGGACATTGGGGTTGGAGCAGCCTGGGACAGTGGGAGGTGTCCCTGCCACGGCAGGGGTGGGATGGGATGAGCTTAAAGTCCCTTCCAACCCAAACCATTCCATGATTTGATGATTCCATGAGTTCAGCCCAGTGGCAAAAGTGAGGTTGGTGTGGTCACCAAGGGGAGCTCAGTGTGGTCACCAAGGTGAGGTGAGTGTGGTCACCAAGGTGGGCTCAATGTGGTCACCAAGGTGAGGTCAGTGTGGTCACCAAGGTGGGCTCAGTGTGGTCACCAAGGTGAGGTCAGTGTGGTCACCAAGGGGAGCTCAATGTGGTCACCAAGGTGAGGTCAGTGTGGTCACCAAGGGGAGCTCAGTGTGGTCACCAAGGTGAGCTCAATGTGGTCACCAAGGTGGGCTCAGTGTGGTCACCAAGGGGAGCTCAGTGTGGTCACCAAGGTGGGCTCAGTGTGGTCACCAAGGGGAGCTCAGTGTGGTCACCAAGGTGGGCTCAGTGTGGTCACCAAGGTGGGCTCAGTGTGGTCACCACATTGCCAGGCCTGTGGGACACCACAGCCTCCTTTCTGCTACAGCCCTTTTAGCCCCCAGAATTGAAACCCCCCCACCCTGGAAGCTAAAAAATCAGGGATTCACAGGAATGAGGAGTTGGCAACTCTCAGACCCTAAATCAAACATTTATGTCTGTGCCTCTCCTTTGTCTCCACTCATCCTAAAGCTGAGGTTTAATTAGGCTCTGCCTGGTGTGAACAGGATGGGGAAATACAGAACTGGTCACCACCACATTCCCCTGTGTCCTTATTGACACTTTTCTGGAATTTCTCAGTGTTTCCTGTGTTTTTATTGCCAGCAACCAAATTTTGGAGCCCAGCCTCTCTGGGCATGTCCAGCACTGCAAAAAGGAAAGGAAAAGCCAAGTTCATTAGCCCTGGCAATTAATCTGTTTAATCACTGTGGATTTCAGTGTATTCACTCATCAGAAACCACATTTTACTCAAAGATTTGGGGTTTTAGCCATCTCTAAGGATGGCCAAGTTTTTCAAGCCTGTAAAAATGCCCTCACATCTTTCCTCTTGTATTTTAAGAGCACTTAACAGGCAGAAAAATAGACATTTGGATTAAACATTTCCCCCATCCCCATCTCCAAATTAGAGTGTATGAGTATCTATTTTTATATGGATATAATATATATATATATTTATATAATTTTATCATCCCAGGAGCTGATTGGAATCAGAAAAATGGAATTCTTGTGCTTCTGCTGGGGAGCTGCAGTCAGCAGAGTGCTTTAGGAACCTCACCCTCCCAAAATTCAGCTCCTGCCTGTCCTCACTCTCAGCTTGGGTGCTCCTTTCACAAGACACAAATCCTTGTCCACATCAAATATCTTCAATGTCAATTTTGCTGGCTATGAGGGCAAATACTTCCCTCTCCAACAAGATTTAAATTCATTTAAGAGTTCCTGCTCACTCCCAGGGCTTTGGAGGGGAGCTTTAACGCAGGGAGAAGAGGATGCAGAGAGTTGTGAAGGGTTTGATTTGTACAATGATGCCAAATTCTCTGCTGGGAAGGAGAGAAATCCTCTCCTCCAAACAGCCCAAAGCCTTTGCCAAAAAAATCCCAAATTTCCTGCGCTCTTGAAACATTCACTGCTGCTTCCTGGGTGATCTTTTCCATGGGTGTGTTTGAAATTCAGGGAGGAGTGGATGTGTTTTCTGTCCTCGGAGCAGAACTCTGCCTTGTTTTCCTGCCTTGTACCATTTTCCCGTTGGATTTTTGTTCACCTCGCTGGGTCAGTCCCAACCACTCAGCATTTTTCTCCTTCTCCTTCAAGGGTTGCATCCCCAGAGTTGTATTTATGTCTGTAAATAGATTTCCAAAGCTTCCTAGCCAAAGTATTTAGTGCTTGTAATTAGTCTGCATTTTTCTCTTTTTTTTTTGTTCTGTGTTTTTAATGAACTTAGCTTTGTGTTTGCTGAAATACTGTAGTGAGACTAATTTCTTTTCCCAATTAGTTATTTTTAGGCTTCAAGAGGAACTACATTTTATTCACTTTTGTAAACAGTTATAGCATGGTCTCTATAAAACATCCTTCACTTTTTTTGTGGTAGGGGAGAAACAAACGTGCAAAAAAGAATAAAAATCTGTGGCTGATTTGTGGTATTTTGGGTTGGACAATTCCAGCTCTTTTTAAAACCAAAATTTCAGTGTGAGTTGGTGAGGCTGAGGGGGGACATGACCCCATCAGAGTGGCACCAAAGGGAATTTGTTCAGCATTTTCTGGCTATGTTTACAAAACATTTTCCCTTTCACGCTGAACTTTTCCTGAAGGGGAAACCACCAGGTTGGGGATTTTGAGGGGGAGTTGATTACCAGGGATTTTTCTTCCTGGGGAGGGAGGGAGGGAGGGCAGAGGGTGGCTGCTGATTTTTAGAACCAGATAGGAAAAGAGAATAGAGCAGATTTTTTTTCCCCACTCCAGGAATCTCTAGATACCACCCCAAAATAAATTCTTGCTGTCCACAGTGTCCAGCACCACAGGAAAATTCATTACAACTACCCAGAGCAGCTGGACTGCTGCAGTAGTTCTAATGAACACTTTTCTTTCTTTTCTTTTCTTTCTTTCTTCTTTTCTTTCTTTGTACCACAGTTTCCTCTGTAAATTCAATATCATAATTAGTGTGAATGATAAATAAAATGTTTGACAAGTATGCACGTGGGCCTGGTGCTTTCTTTTATCTGGGAGAAAAAAGAAAAATCCCCCTCAGGGAAAAAGGAGCCAGCAGGGAGAGGGTGCTGACTGTGTGTCACTCACCATCAAAAATAGGGTTTTATACTTTGATTTTTTCAATTATTTATTTCTTTTTTGTCGAAATGGTATTTTCCTGCTGTGGAGTAAGCTGGTGAAAGGCCTGAGATCCAACAGGACACCAAAGCAGGAGGGAAACTTTACAGTGAGGTTGCCAAGAGAGGTTTTGGATTCCCCTGGATCCCTGGCAGTGCCCAAGGCCAGGTTGGACACTGGGACAGTGGGAGGTGTCCCTGCCATGGCAGGGGTGGCACTGGGTGGGCTTTGAGGTCCCTCCCAACCCAAACCATTCCAGGATTCCATGAAATGAGATTTTGCATCTACAGAAGTCCAATAATTGCATTTTATCCCCAGCTTTTCAATTAAATTTCAGTATTTCAGATTCATCTACAGCTCTTATTTTTCTTCATCTTTTCTTTCTTGGATTGGATCCTTTTTGCTACTGATGGTTTGAACCTGCCTTGAGGGGCACCAAAACAGATTTTAAAGTCACGTTATTTAAAATATTTGGGTTTTTTTCTCTTTAAATAAATAATGAAACAGAAATGTTAATGAAACATTACAATGGGCGTACCAAGCTTTCAAAATGAGCAAAATATAATGAAAGTTTATTTTGAAAGTCTCTGTATCCAGGCATCTGTAGATATAGATAAAATATATCTGTAGATATAGATAAAATACCTTCTAATATTGGCCCTGCACAACATATTGCACGACATTAAAGAAGTTTTCAGTAATATCCTTCTCCACAATAATCAGGGAATCACAGAATGGTTGGGGTTGGAAGGGACCTTAAAGATCACTCAGTTCCAAGTCCCCTGTCATGGGCAGGGACACCTTCCAGACCAGGTTGTTATATATTTTATAATATATATATCATTTTTGTATATATTTTATATGTACAAGGATTGGCTTTCAGCTGCTCCTCTCAGTGAAGTGAAAAACCAGCCACAAAGCAAAATATCAAAGGTGCATTTTTCTTCTGACAGCTGATAGAGTAACCCTCCATCTCTCAAACCATAACCCATATTTAAAATTATTACTTTAAATATTTTAATACTTAATTATTAACTGATTTTATAATAAATAAATACTAATTAAAATTAATAATATTATTTAGGTTCTATTAAATAATAT
>VWZS01005161.1:0-11314 GCA_013397075.1 Rhabdornis inornatus | reverse complement strand
TGTAAATAAATTTAGATTTATTACTAATAATTTTATTTATTAATATTATAATATAAATTAATGATTTGATATTTGATAATGTTTAATTATTTAAAATTAAGGCCAAAACACTAAGAGAAAGCAGTGACTGGATCCCAGGTGCCTCTTTAGAGGCAGAAATGTTGGCAGAAATCTCTGGATGTGGTTTTTGGTTTTCCTGCTCAGCGTGGCCCCCTGACATTTCTTTCCAGCACGACCCTAAAATATTGCACTTACATTTCTGAAGAGATTCCCCTACAGATTCCCCCCCTAACCCCGTGAAACCCAAGAGGTGGATGATGAGGCAGAGCACGTGTTTATTTTGTCCCTGGTTTTGACACGCAGAAAAAGGAGCCAGGAATAGCGACAGTCAAAACAAACCCAAAAATACGACACCCGAGGGCATCTCGGCAGAAATATTTGCTGCTGGGTTTTGGAGACGGGGCAGGGAGCAGAGCAGGCGGCGGGATTTTAAAGATTGTGCGGAGAACAGAGCGGCAGAGCTCTGGTCGTGGAGAGGAAGGGAAGGCAGATCCATGGATCTCCACTTGAGTAGATCATGGATCTCCATTTGAGCAGATCCATGGATCTCCACTTGAGTAGATCATGGATCCCACTTTGAGTAGATCATGGATCCCACTTTGAGTAGATCATGGATCCCACTTGGAGCAAATCCATGGATCTCCATTTGAGTAGATCATGGATCCCACTTCGAGCAGATCATGGATCCCACCTTGAGCAGATCCATGGATCTCACTTAGAGCAGATCCATGGATCCCATAGAGTAGATCATGGATCTCCATTTGAGCAAATCCATGGATCCCACTGAGCAAATCCATGGATCTCCATTTGAGCAGATCATGGATCCCACTGAGCAAATCCATGGATCTCCATTTGAGCAGATCATGGATCTCACTTTGAGCAAATCCATGGATCCCACTTCGAGCAGATCATGGATCCCACTTTGAGCAGATCCATGGATCTCACTTTGAGCTGATCCATGGATACCACTTCGAGTAGATCCATGAATCCCACTTTGAGCAGATCCATGGATCTCCATCTGAGCAGATCATGGATCCCACTTTGAGCAGATCCATGGATTTCACTTAGAGCAGATCCATGAATCCCACTTTGAGCAGATCCATGGATCTCCATTTGAGTAGATCATGGATCTCACTTCGAGCAGATCATGGATCTCACTGAGCAGATCCACGAATCCCACTTTGAGCAGATCCATGGATCCCACTGAGCAGATCCATGGATCTCACTGTCTGTCCTTGTGGGCAAAGGCCATGTCCTCCTTCCTTGCCAGGCAGCAGGAGTGAGGAGAATCCCTCCTATCCCAATTCCCCAGTTTCCAGAGTGGTTGTGTGTCAATCTTTATCTTCTTCTTGCCAGGGTTGGGATTAGAAACTCAAGAGATGATATTTCTTGTTTGGACTCAGCTGTTTATTAATTCTGATCTATATTACAGTGAGCTCTACAGCACTTCGAGCTAACAAACTAAAAATGGAGCCCCCTCTCTCTCTACAAGGCCTTTTAAGGGTAAACTGTCCAATTAAGAAATGCCACTAAATTATTTTTACTTTTAACCCAATAACCAAAACACCCATGGCCAGCAATGTGGAATTTTCTATCCAATCACACAGTATCACCCAAACCCATGAAGAAGAAGGTGAAAAAGGAGAACAAGCATCCATCCTAAAACCTCCATCTTTCTTTATATTTATCACTATATTCTAAAACCTCAAACTCTAAATTTCCCACCATGTGATATCACACACTTGTATTCAAACTACACCCCCATGATCCCAGTTCTATCATTCCATTCTGGAAGCTTCTCCACGGCCTCAGGTCCAATGCAGAGTTCTCCTGGGGGTCAGTGCCTGGCAGCACAGAAAGTCTCAAACTCTCAGTGCCCAGGGTTCCAGCAGTTGTGCCTCTCCAGACCTGCTCGATGCTGGGTGAGGGAGCAGGAGCAGCTCCCTCTCCTTCCCCTCTGCCTTCCTCCCTGCCCAGGGCTGCTGGAAAAGAGGGAGCTGAGAGCCCATGGGAAGGAAGGGCAGCCCCCTGGGACCCAGAGGTGACTCCACCACACCAGTTTGGGCAACTGGGAACGTCCAGCTCAAGCCTACACCCTCCTCTGTGTGAGATGGAGGAGGAGGAGGAGGAGGAAAGGACACAGAAGGTGATGCAGACGAGGCTGGAGACTGCGGGTGGTGAGAGGAGGGGCTGCCAAGGGTGAATGCGAAACGTTGTTGACTTGTTGTAGCACTTCACACCCAGCTTTTAATGAGCTCTAATTACAGAGGCCACTCTCTCCCTGTTCTCACACACTTTGAGGGCTCATTAAGCACCATCAGCCCTCAAGGCACCGTCCAGATCCACAGAGATGTCCTGGAAAAATAACCCAGGTGTGTGTCCAAATCCATGGGGATTTTCTGGGTAAATAACCCAGGTGTGTGTCCAATCCCACAGAGATTTTCTGGATAAATAACCCAGGTGTGTGTCCAAATCCACACAGGTATCCTGGATAAATAACCCAGGTGTGTGTCCAGCTCCACAGGGATTTTCTGGATAAATATCCCAGGTGTGTGTCCAGCTCTACAGGGATTTTCTGGATAAATAACCCAGGTGTGTGTCCAAATCCATGGGGATTTTCTGGAAAAATAACCCATATGTGTGTCCAAATCCACACAGGTATCCTGGAAAAATAATCCAGGTGTGTGTCCAAATCCACACAAATCTCCTGAATGAATAACCCAGGTGTGTGTCCAACCTCACAGAGATGTCCTGGAAAAATAACCCAAATGTGTGTCCAAATCCACACAAATCTCCTGGATAAATAACCCAGGTGTGTGTCTGTCCCCACAGGGATTTTCTGAATAAATAACCCAAGTGAGTGTCCAAATCCACACAAATCTCCTGAATGAATAACCCAGGTGTGTGTCCAACCTCACAGAGATGTCCTGGAAAAATAACCCAAATGTGTGTCCAAATCCACACAAATCTCCTGGATAAATAACCCAGGTGTGTGTCTGTCCCCACAGGGATTTTCTGAATAAATAACCCAAGTGAGTGTCCAAATCCACACAAATCNGATTTTCTGGATAAATAACCCAGGTGTGTGTCCAAATCCACACAGGTATCCTGGATAAATAACCCAGGTGTATGTCCAGCACCACAGGGATTTTCTGGATAAATATCCCAGGTGTGTGTCCAGCTCTATAGGGATTTTCTGGATAAATATCCCAGGTGTGTGCCCAAATCCACACAAATCTCCTGGATAAATAACCGAGGTCTGTGTCCAAATCCACACAGGTATCCTGGATAAATAACCCAGGTGTGTGTCCAAATCCACACAAATCTCCTGGATAAATAACCCAGGTGTGTGCCCAAATCCGCGGGGATTTTCTGGATAGATAACCCAGGTATGTGTCCAAATCCACACAAATCTCCTGGATAAATAACCCAGGTGTGTGCCCAAATCCGCGGGGATTTTCTGGATAGATAACCCAGGTATGTGTCCAAATCCACACAAATCTCCTGGATAAATAACCCAGGTGTGTGCCCAAATCCGCGGGGATTTTCTGGATAGATAACCCAGGTATGTGTCCAAATCCACACAAATCTCCTGGATAAATAACCCAGGTGTGTGCCCAAATCCGCGGGGATTTTCTGGATAGATAACCCAGGTATGTGTCCAAATCCACACAAATCTCCTGGATAAATAACCCAGGTGTGTGCCCAAATCCGCGGGGATTTTCTGGATAGATAACCCAGGTATGTGTCCAAATCCACACAAATCTCCTGGATAAATAACCCAGGTGTGTGCCCAAATCCGCGGGGATTTTCTGGATAGATAACCCAGGTATGTGTCCAAATCCACACAAATCTCCTGGATAAATAACCCAGGTGTGTGCCCAAATCCGCGGGGATTTTCTGGATAGATAACCCAGGTATGTGTCCAAATCCACACAAATCTCCTGGATAAATAACCCAGGTGTGTGCCCAAATCCGCGGGGATTTTCTGGATAGATAACCCAGGTATGTGTCCAAATCCACACAAATCTCCTGGATAAATAACCCAGGTGTGTGCCCAAATCCGCGGGGATTTTCTGGATAGATAACCCAGGTATGTGTCCAAATCCACACAAATCTCCTGGATAAATAACCCAGGTGTGTGCCCAAATCCGCGGGGATTTTCTGGATAGATAACCCAGGTATGTGTCCAAATCCACACAAATCTCCTGGATAAATAACCCAGGTGTGTGCCCAAATCCGCGGGGATTTTCTGGATAGATAACCCAGGTATGTGTCCAAATCCACACAAATCTCCTGGATAAATAACCCAGGTGTGTGCCCAAATCCGCGGGGATTTTCTGGATAGATAACCCAGGTATGTGTCCAAATCCACACAAATCTCCTGGATAAATAACCCAGGTGTGTGCCCAAATCCGCGGGGATTTTCTGGATAGATAACCCAGGTATGTGTCCAAATCCACACAAATCTCCTGGATAAATAACCCAGGTGTG
Organism: Rhabdornis inornatus; assembly: GCA_013397075.1. Lineage (NCBI taxonomy): Eukaryota > Metazoa > Chordata > Aves > Passeriformes > Rhabdornithidae > Rhabdornis > Rhabdornis inornatus. Next base: position 6,760 of record VWZS01005161.1, on the reverse strand, counting down.
TGCCCAAATCCGCGGGGATTTTCTGGATAGATAACCCAGGTATGTGTCCAAATCCACACAAATCTCCTGGATAAATAACCCAGGTGTGTGCCCAAATCCGCGGGGATTTTCTGGATAGATAACCCAGGTATGTGTCCAAATCCACACAAATCTCCTGAATGAATAACCCAGGTGTGTGTCCGATCCCACGAGGATTTTCAGGATAAGTAACCCAGGTGTGCTCCCTTGGGTGCACACAGTTTCTCCCCTTCCCAGGGCAGCACAAAGCTCTTGGATCAGTGGGGCAGGAGTGAAATCCCTTTCCCTGGAATGCTGCTCCTGGCTCAGTGTGTGTGGTCACAGAGCAGACAATAAACTGCATTATCTGCTCCCAGCCAGAGCTTGTTCTCAACCTCCAGAGCTCAGAAATCCGTCACTGCTGCCACTGTGGAAATGGCCCTGTGCTTTCCAGACATGACCAAAATCTGACTCAGCCCAGCACTGTAAAAGGGCCAAAAATATGAATTTTTCCTTGTCCTCTCATCTTTTTGCAACACTGAATTTCTTACAGGGCTAGGAGATGGTTTGGGAATATCTCAATTATTACTCCATCGTCTCCCTGGAAGAACAACACCTTGGCTCCCTATTTTTATTCCAAATAACTGTGCCACCGGGATGCCCTGTGGAGCAGGACTTTTAAGTGTAGGCAAGAAAGGAATGTCCGAATTCCAGCTCATCCCAGCTCCTGCCTGCTGGGGGAGGGAGGCACAACGCAGATAAAAGCGTGTTTAACCCTGAGGAGAGGGAAAAGAAAAGCTCAGAACCTTCAGGTCCCCATTGGAATGTCTAGTTACTGAATTAGGAAGCTTGTTTGCTGGTTTTAGGTTACAGGGACACCTCGAAGTCTCCCAGACTGGATTAGTCAGCACGAGTCACTGTCTGGGAATTGTTTGGGTTTTTCGACAGGAGGATAAAACAATTTAGGGAGAAAATCTAATCCACAGATTTCAAAGCCAGCCTGCTTGCAGAGCAGGGAGGGGAGGCAGAGCTGTGCTGAGGGCTTTGGAAAAACCTTCCTGAAGGAAGGGAGGCTGGCAAAAGACAGGGAACCTGCTCCCTGCTGATCCTAAATTGTTTCCTGGAGCAACCAAAAAGTGCCTTGGGCTGTTCCACTTCCAAGTGTCTCAAACATAGGAACAGCTGGAGCTTTTCTGGGGAACTTTGAGTGGCAAATTTACACTTGACATATCCCTTGAGCAGAGGAGATCCAGGCAGAGCTCCTGAGAAGCACAGCTCAACACTTCCAGGGTTATTCCTGCTGCAATTGATGCCCCTGTTTTGTCACACCAGAATCCCTCAGTCCATAAAATCACAGAATGGTTTGGGTTGGAAGGGACCTGAAATCCCTCGAAAATCAGGGAATTTTCACTGAAACAGCAAAATCCCTACATGGAGGCAAACTTCACCCTCCCTCTCTGAAATGAGTTGCTCTGGACCAAGGCTGTTTTACACAGGAACATTTCCAGTTTCATTTTTTCCCCATAAAACTGTGGCTAAATTTGTGGAAGAAAGGGGAAAGAAAATCTTCCCTTTCTTTTTGAATTCTAATCACTCATCTCTGATATTTCTCCAGCTTCCTGCACAGCAGGAGCACGGGGATGTCAGCCCAGCACAGGTAATTTTGAGGGATGTGTGATCCCAGCCAGTGCAGTACCAGCAAGTCCATCCCATGGTGTTGGGTTGTATTTTTTGGTTTGCCTTTTTTTTTTTATTTATTTTTTTTTTTAAACTAGGGTTGGGATTAAATCTGCAAGACAGCATTTTTTTGTTTGGACTCAGATTATCCATTTTTATTTATATTATAGTTTCACAAACTGTGAGTTCTACAGCAATTTAAGCTAACACACTAAAAATGGAATTGTTTGGGGTTTTTTTTTATAAGGCTTTTTAAGGGTAAATAGTTTAATTAAGAAATGCCACTTAAATTATGTTTATTTTTAACTTAATAACTAACTACCTGTGGCCTGTAATGTGGACTTTTTTACCCAATTACACAATACTACTTAAACTTATGAAGAAGAAGGCAAAGAAGGACTAGCCTTTGTCTCAAAACCTTCATTTTGTTTTATATATATTACTGTATTCTAAAACCTTAAACTCTAAGTTTTCCACGATGTGATATTACACACTTCTATTCAAACTATACACTCACGATTCCAGTTCTATTATTTAATTTTGGAAGCTTTCTCCACGGCCTCAGGTCAAATGCAGAGTTCTCCTGGGGGTCAGTGCCTGGCAGCACAGAAAGTTTAAAATTCTCAGTGACCAGGGTTCCAGCACCACGGGAATTATGATTTTGGGGCCGGATGTGTGGATGTTGTTCTGTTTTAGAACGGAAAATTAAAATTTTCTGCATGAAAAATCAAAACTTTCTGCACATGGCAAACACCTGTCAGCGTGGTCCTGAAAAAATGGTTCATTCTTTGAAAATGATGAAAGCTGATGTGCTGGTTTGAAAGCAAAACCAGTGAGAGACTCCAAGTCAGAAATACAATTTAATAGGAAAAAAAGAGAAAAATAAAATGCATGCAATAGTAGGAAAGAAAAGCAGAGGCAGAGTGAGAATCCAAGCTGCCCCCGTCAGTCAGGCAGGGTGTTGGTGCAGTCCCATTCCATGGTGGCTGCATCCTCCTGCAGGGACAGATGTGCTTCTGTTGGAGCAGTGCTCCTGGAGAAGGTGCAGTTTTCCTCCNCACTGCCCCAGCTGTTTAACAGCTGGTGACAGAATCCAGACTTTGGGCACATCTTTACATTGTAACCCAGGGCAGCTGAATGATCTTTGTTGCCAAAGGTTGAAGCCTGCCAATCCTGGGAATGCTGACCCTTCCAGGATCCTCACTTTGTGGGAAGCAGCATGACAAGTTTGGGGTGAGCCAGCAGGTTGCACCACAGGCCATCCCAAATATTTCCAAGCAGCCCCAGGTGTGAGAGGCCAAAATCCGGGATTTTGGTGGACTTTCAGTGATGTCCAGACCACGGCTGTGACCCCACAGGGTCACCTGGGTGACTTTGCAGCCCTAAGGTGTTAAAAGTTTTTTTGGGTTGGTTTTTTTTTTTTTAAGCTGTTTTACCTCTTAGTCCTGCCTTTCCCAGTGTGATCTCATTAATCTAAGTTGATTTTTGGGATCCCTTTGTGTACTGTCCAACTTCCCTGGGTTTTCTGCCATATCACCAGCTGGAAAATATTTCTCTCCTTTCTCACCATCCCATGGCCAAGCTGGACATTTGAAGTCTTCCATGCACCTTAATTCTCATTAAGACACCACATAATACATTCCAGAAGTTTCCATGTGTTCAGTCAGTGTGGTTCCACTAAAGATGAGAAATTAGTCACTCATGGAATCCCCTTTTTGTGGGTGGTGAATTTTGTCATTTCTAAAGGTTTTCAGGACTACAGAGCACTCGGAAAAGAGTGGGGGGGAAGAGAGACACCCCTGCAGACACTTCTGGGGATATTTTTGTGCCTGTTTGCACAAAAACATCAACAGGGATATTAAGATGTGCCTCCCCTGCAAAGGTGGTTTCAGTGGCACAGGAGGGAAGAGGGAGTTGGGGGAGAAGGTGGCCAAGCAGGAGGTCAAATTTATCCCAAATCTTCAAATAAGCAAATTCGTATTTCCAATCTCTTACCCCTCCCAGGTGGATATTGCAATTAGGAATGAGAAAAAAGTTCTAGGAGATAAAACCCAGTTCTGTTAAGAGAACGAGATTTTTCACTGTCTATTAAAAAGATGCAAGAACAGGCTCCCAAATTATGCTTTCTCCAGGTGTAAAAAGCTGGGGAAAAAAAAAAAAAAAAAAAAGCCCAAAGCTCCTGAATGTTTTTTCCTACCCTTGATAAAACAAACATGTTGGAGCTAAACCATCCTAGGAATTAGGTTCTCTTCTGTGATGCTGATGGAGGCAAATAAGGAGGAGAACAAGCTAATTTTCTCCCAGCTGCTACTCAGCATTTCTCTGAAGTCAATTGCTCAGGTGCCTCTTTTCTCATTTGTACCACGGCTCACACACTCTGTGGATGGAGTTTTCTGACTTCTGTTTGCTGAGTGATGCATCTTAGCACAGATTGTACCCAACTCAGCGTTTATCCCTCGGTTCTCCACATGCTGGAACAAAATCCCTCCCTTCCCAAGCCTCAGTTTCCTCCTTGCACAAGTGACACTGATCTTTGAGGAGCCCTTTGAGCTCTGTGGATGAAAAGGTTCACAGTTGTTGTTGTTGTTGTCTTCACTATAAAAGCATGTCCATAAATCATCTTTCAGGAATAGTGAAACAGGTTTCATTGGCTCCAGAGCTGAGTGACTGAACAGAGAAGAATTTCCTTCTTTGGCATTTTCCCCTAGTTTTAATAACTTTGAACTCTTGCTTTAGATCTTGTTTACATTAGGCTGGTTCAGTAACTGTGTGTCTCCCTCCAGCAATTGTCTCCCTCTTCCCCACCTTCCTCAGGTATTTGGTTTAGGTACCAAACATCTGACTCAGGTCTTCCTGGAGAATGGCTGAGCTGGGTGGATGGAAGAAGAAATCATTTTTTCCTGTCAGAGAGGAGAGGGACTTAACAGGGGACACAGGCAGAGGCCAGGGCTGTCATGGACACAGGCTTTGGGAATAAAAAAACACTTGGCTGTTACCATACCCTCTGGAAATGTTAAACACCAACTGTACAGATGGCATTGCTGAAACCATTCGGGTCAGAGGGTTGGAGTGTGTCCTTCAAAGCTGAACAAGCTCTGGGGTGGCAAAGGTCACAGCTCTGATCTGGGCTGGGGCAGCCTCAGCTCCAGTCCTGGGGCACCTCAGGGGCACCACAATGTGAGAAGGACATGAATGCTCTTAGAGAGTGTCCAGAGGAGGGTACAAAGATGGTGAAGGGTCTGGAGGGGCCACACGAGGAGTGGCTGAAGGATCTTGGCTTGTCCAGGTGGAGAAAAGGAGACTGAGAGGAGATTCATTGGGGTCTACAGCTCCTCCTGAGGGCCAGCTCTGGCCTCTGCTCCTGTGACCGGACAGAGGCCAGGGAGAGGCTGGAGCTGTGCCAGGAGGGATTTAGGTTGGATTTTAGGGCAAGGTTCTTCCCTCCCCCAGAGGGTGCTGGGCACTGCCCAGGCTCCCCAGGGAATGGGCACAGAGCTCCAGGAGCTGCCAGGGATGCCCAGGCTGGGATTGCTGGGGGGGCTGGGCAGGGCAGGGTGGGACTGGATGATCCTGGTGGGGCCTAACTCAGGGTATCCTCAGGATCCTTCCAACTCACGGTACCCTCAGGATCCTTCTGTTAGACCTGTGCAATTCTGCAGCACAGAAGCAGAGCCCCCCAGACACAGCGTGGCTGCTCCTGCTTCAGTTTGGCTCTGCCAGGCTGTGCCACGGCAAGGATGAGGCTGCTCAGAGCCTGGCCTGGCCAGTCCTGCCTGCCAGAGCGGGGCTTCTGCTCTGCCCTATCGGCCCCAGGGGAGCAGCATCCCCTGCAGAGCTCAGGCAGAAGGAGAATAGGGCAGGAGGGGAATAGGGCAGGAGGGGAATAAGGCAGGAGGGGGAATAAGGAGGGGAATAGGGCAGGAAGGGAATAGGGCAGGAGGAGAATAGGGCAGGAAGGGAATAGGGCAGGAGGGGAATAAGGCAGGAGGGGGAATAAGGAGGGGAATAGGGCAGGAAGGGAATAGGGCAGGAGGAGAATAGGGCAGGAAGGGAATAGGGCAGGAGGGGAATAAGGCAGGAGGGGGAATAAGGAGGGGAATAGGGCAGGAAGGGAATAGGGCAGGAGGAGAATAGGGCAGGAAGGGAATAGGGCAGGAGGGGAATAAGGCAGGAGGGGGAATAAGGAGGGGAATAGGGCAGGAAGGGAATAGGGCAGGAGNGGGAATAGGGCAGGAGGGGAATAAGGCAAGAGGAAAAAGGGCAGGAGAGGAATAGGGCAGGAAGGGAATAGGGCAGGAGGGGAATAAGGCAAGAGGAAAAAGGGCAGGAGGGAGAGAAGAAGCTCCCGGGGCGGTGCCGGGGCTGCTGTGACTCGCTGAAATTGCCGGCAGATGGAGCTCGACTCCAGGAGATGCTGCCTCAGCCTTTCCTAGCTCTGTGTCCCCAAGAGCCACATCCAGACTCCTCTGGGACAATTCCAGTGACTCCAAACCTCCCTGGGCAGCTCATCCCAAGGCCTGACCACTTTTGCAGGGCACATTTTTTTCATATTTTTTTCAATCTCTCTTGTCTGTTTCAACCTGGATCTCCCGTGGAAAAATTGGAGGCCATTTCCTCTCTTCCTTTCCCTCGGGACAGGGCAGGAGAGCTCGACCCCCCCTCACTGTCAGCGAGTTGTGCAGAGCAACGAGGTCTCCTCTGAGTCTCCTCCAGGCTAAACAACTCAGCTGGTGGAGATTGTCCCCAAACCTGGCAGCCACTCACCTCTCTGATATTTCCCTGTCTCTCAGTGAGACTGGAAGACAACTGAGGTTTGGGTTTATGATTTATCCTCAGGCTGCCCTTTCAAAGGGTTATCATCCTCCATGCAGAGTGATGGCCCCTCAGAGCAACAAGAAACTTGTATTAAATAGAAATAATTATCATAAGAATGCTAAAATCAAACTTTGGCCTAGAACACATCCCATATCCCATTATACAAGCTCAAGCACAGAGGCTGGGTTGTATCTCTTAAGAAAAAAGGAAGAGACACAGTGCTATTTATTCTTGATGAGCAGCCCTAGATGAAAAGCGGATTATCTGGCTC
>VWZS01005160.1:153150-191593 GCA_013397075.1 Rhabdornis inornatus | reverse complement strand
ATGGGATGGGATGGGATGATGTGGGAGCCCAGGGCTCTGTGGGGTGAGATGGGGGGAATGGGAATGGTGTAGGAGCCCAGGGCACCGCAGGGTGCTCAGTGCTGGGGTGGGGGGTACCAAGCCCTTCCTCCAGGCTGGTGGTGAGCCCAGGGCTGCCCCTGCCAGGCTGGGCAGGTGCTGGCAGGACCATGGGTGCTGGACATGGGCACCCTGAGCCTTAACCGAGCCCTGGGACCAGGGGGCGTGACAGGGGCTGAGTGTTGGTGAGCCTTCCCTGCCTGCTTGGAGCTGGGGAGACTCCTGGAACAAGTCCTAGTCCCCAGAACCTGGGACTGGGACTCCTCAGGCCCCATAGCACTGGCTGGACCACACGTCCTCCCCTTGCCCGTGGCTGTCCTGTCTGTGTGATCCAATCCAGCCCCACACTGCCAGCGGCTGGGGATGCTGCTCACAGAGGGGCCTGGTGAGCTGTGGGGGTGAAAGGAGCATGAAGGGATCCCAAAGGATGGGGTGATCCTCCTCAGCCCTGACCCCAGTAAGGGAAGGATCAAGGGTGCTAAAGGATGGAGTGATCCCCCAGAACTCTCTGCACACCCTGGACATCCTGCAGGCAACAGCCAAGGGATGCCTGAGCTCACAGACAGAGGGAAGGGTCAGGAAAGAACAAGGAGACATCATGGGAGAACAGAACCCTTCAGGAGGAGGGACAGGGACACAGTGGGTGCAAAGCCCCAGCTCATCCCCTTCTCCGTAACACCACCCAAGCTCCCAGGAGCAGATCTCGACAAACTCACAGCCTGGCAGAATACATGGACAAACCCCAGGAATTATGGATGCAACAATTACAGAAACCTTTTTGGCTAATGAGAACGCCCAAATTTCTCCCAAGAGGTCACTCTGGTCACCACAGCAGTGGTAGGAGCTGGGATGTGTGCCAGGCAGGGAACTCTGCCAGCTCTGCTGTGGGCACCCTGTGAGCACAGGACACTCAGCTCCACAGCCAGTGAAAAACAGCAGCAGCAACTGGAGATGGAATCTATTTTTCTTGGGAAAATAGGAATCAAATGGAACATGGCTGCTGTGTGAATGGCATCTGCGGAGCACTCACTGGGACTCTGTGACCTCTGTCCCACCACAGAGCTAGGGGATGTTCCTGTGCTTTCCCTCCTGCCACAGCCCCAGACTGGCAGCTGGGGCGGAGTCCTGAGCAGGGAGTGCAGGGATTGAATCCCTGCCATTCTAGGGAGAGATCATGGACTGGAGATGGACACACCAAAGCACAGTTGACCTCTTGCAGTCCTGTCTCCTACAAGCTCTTCTTTTCTCCAAGTGCTTCTGAGCAAACTGTCCAGAACTGTGGCTCCAGGATGCCCCAAATCCCCCCTGGGTCACCGTGCCTGGAGTGCCCAGCACAGGGGAGCCTCTGCTCTGCCCTGGTGCCAGACACTGCCTGGGGGGCACTGGCACATCCTGGTGACAGCTCAGGTGAGGGACTACCCCAGAGCCACCCGGGGCTGCCTCAAGCCAGGAGGGCATCCTGGGAGATCCAGGCAGGAATTCCTGATGGCTGCACACCAACACTGGCATTCAGGACCCATACCATGGTCCCCCAGCCAGGAAAGAGGACAGACCCCACACCCAGGCCCTACATCTGCTCTCCCTGTGTCTGTCCCAGAGAAGTGGCAGGACACCAACAAGGAGGTGAAGTCCCTGCAGAAGCTGTGGCACCCCAACACCATCGAGCAGCAGGGTGTCACCTGTGGGACCACATGGCCTGGGTGATCCTGACTCCTAAGTATGGCATGGATGGGGGACTCATAAGTGGGGATTTAGGGGATGTTTAGACACATAAATGGGTGTTTGGGTCCCATAAATGGGGTTTGGGGAGTTGTTTGTGTTCATAGATGGGGGTTGGGGAGTGTTGGGATCCATAAGTGGGGAGTTGAGGAGTGTTTGGATCCTCAGATGCGGGTTTGAACCTCAAAGATGAGGTCAGGGGTGCCATAGACTATGGTTGGGTACCATAGACTGGGTCTGAGGGTGTTTGGACCCATAGATATGAGGTTAAGGGGGAACAAGGACACATAGATAGAGGCCATGGAGGCATTGGGCTCCCTAGGTGTGGGATTGAGGGGTGCAGCAGCCCATAGATGAGGGTTTAAGGGACACCATCACCCACAGATGTGGGGCAGAGGGGTTTTGTGACTCATATCTAGGGGTCAGGGTGCACTTGGAGGGCACAAGAGCCACAGCCAGGCTTGGGGGCTGTTATGGAATGGGGCCTGGTATGGGGCAGGGGCCACCCCAGGAATGGTGTGGGACACTTGAGGCACATGTGGAGCAGGCAGCGATGTCTCCCTGTCCAGCTGGTCGTGGAGCATTGTCTGGGCTTGGCCCTTGAGAGTTAGTGACAGGGACAGAGCAGTGGGGTGTCCCACGGACCCCGTAGTGCCCCAGGAGCTGCTGCAGGAGGTGGGCACTGAGCTGGGCATGGCTGGCTCCACAGCAACAACCGAGAGCTGGAAGCATCCGTGTGGGGACACAGCATAGCAAGGTTTGCAGGTGGGAGCCCGGAACAATCCTTCACTGGACAAAACAGCTCCTAATCCTATTTTCATGTCGTGGTAAGAGCGTGCCTTACAATTCCCAGGGAGGCTCTTACAGGGAGAGAGACATCAGGCATGGAAAAGGAAAAAGCCTGAGCCCGCAGCCAGAGGGAGGCAGGGCTGGGGAGGATGAGTTACGGGCAGAGACTGAGAGAATTTAATTTGTATGGCCTAGAAAGGCAGTGCTGGAGGGGGAACAGGATAACACTGTATAAATATCTAAAGGGCAGTTGTGTGAGGAAGGGGAAAAAAAGTGACGCATGCAGCAGTCGTGGGAGGGACGTGATGGTCCGGAGCTGGGAACAGCTTCCCGAGGGAGCAGCAGGCTGCTGCAGCCTGGTGGGCAGCAGCAGGGAGGCTGCAGAGCCTGTGTGGGGCTCCAGGGCAGCAGCAGGAAGGAGCAGCTTGGCACGGGAAGCTGGTGGCCCTGACACAGCTGGGAGGCTGTGGTGGCACTGTCCCCACAGCCCCCGCAGTGACCAGTGGTGACCAGACCTCTGAGGTGCTGTTCCTGCTGGCTCAGCACAGAGCTCCAGGTGCCCTGGCAGAGCCTGACCTCTCCATTCCCTCTGTCACCACTGTCACCAGCTTCCCAAAGGATGGAATCACTGAGGTTGGAGAAGCCCTCTGAGATCGCTGAATTCAACCCTTAACGCAGCACTGCCAAGGCCACCACTTCCCCACGTCCCCAGGTGCCACATCCACGTTTTATGAATACTTCCAGGGATAGCGACTCTACCACTGCTCTGGGCAGCCCGTGTCAGTGCCTTTCCATGAAGAATTTTTCCCTAATATCCAATCCAAACCTTCCCTGACACAACCTGAGGACTGAGGCATTGAAAACCTGAATCCTTTCTAGCACAGAAATTCCCTGCAGAATTCCAGCCTGAGGCTGACCTGCTTCCCCTTGGCCATGAGGAACTTGTCCAGGCTGGTTTTGGGTGTCCTTGGAGCACAACCCCGCAGGCTGGGCTGTGTGGGACCAGCAGAAACCACAGCAGTGTCAGAACAGAGCATGCTCCCATCCCTGTCTGTGTTCCTGCCCCTCTCCTGGCTCTTCCCTGCAAATTCGAGCTGCTTTTCACAAACACATTTGCTTTTTCTTCTTCGAAATAAAAAAAAAAAGAAAAAAAAGGCTTTTCTCTGTGCCGTTGCCATGTGCAAACCCACACAAACACCAGGAAAAGCCGGCGCTGGCTCCGCATGGCCCGTGCCCGCAGAGCCCCTGTCACACAGGCAGAGCCGGAAAACAGGAGAAAAATAGATTTTCCCTTCAGCCTTTCCAGACACATGACTGAGACTTATTATAGCAATAACCGGCACAGGGGGTGCGCAGAGGCCGTCCCTGTGTGCTCCTCCCCTCGCCAATGAGCCCCTTCCCCCCCCAGGGAAAGTGGGGCAGGTTCTGTGCCAGCTGCCCCCAGAGCACAGCAGTGCTGGGGAAGGATTCCCAGGGAAAGGAATCCCTCACACTGGAGCTCCAGGGGGAAGGCAGCCATGGAGCACAGCTCCAGCAGCAGATGGTGCTCTTGGGGAGGATGGTTTGGGGCGTTCAGCTTGAAGAAGGGAAGGATCCAAGGAGACCTCAGAGCCTCTCCCAGTGCCTAAAGGGGCTCCAGAAGAGCTGGAGAAGGATTTTCTACAAGGGCCTGGAATGACAGGATAGGGAGGAATGGCTTCCCACTGCCAGAGGGCAGGGTCAGATGGGATTTTGGGAAGGAATTGTTTCCTGTGTGGGTGGTGAGGCACAGGGTGCCCAGAGCAGCTGTGGCTGCCTCTGGATCCCTGGCAGTGTCCAAGGCCAGGCTGAACTGGACTTGGAGCAGCCTGGGATAGTGGAAGGTGTCCCTGCCCATGGCAGGGGGTGGCACTGGATGAGTTTTAAGGTCCTTTCCAACCCAAGCCATTTTAGGATTTACCTAGGATTCCTAGCTGTTTACCTGGCTCTGAGCCTGGTGCATGTTCCTGACCCCTCAGTTTGCAACATCACAGCACAAACCATAGAATTTGTGTGTGCTGGTGCTGGCAGCTCTTCCTTCTCCTTCTCCTTCTCCTTCTCCTTCTCCTTCTCCTTCTCCTTCTCCTTCTCCTTCTCCTTCTCCTTCTCCTTCTCCTTCTCCTTCTCCTTCTCCTTCTCCTTCTCCTTCTCCTTCTCCTTCTCCTTCTCCTCCTTCTCCTTCTATCCCCATCCACCTCCCCAGCACAGGGGGACCATGGCCACACACTGCCAGAGGCAGGAGCTCCAGCAGCTCAGCCTTTGGGATGATTATCCCATATCCACTTATCTCCAAAGGCTTTCCAACATGAGCATGTCTGGATACGCACATTTCTGAGTGCATCCGTAATTACCCAGGTTCCCGGGAGGAGGGAAACTAGTGCTGCTGACACTGGAACTCCTGCCCAGCCAGCTGTTTGTTGGCATGGAAACCACATCTGTCACTTCTTCTCAGGCCTATTAAATAACCCAGGTCACCCAGGCCTTCCCCACTGGGGTGTGTGCCCACCCTGGATTTTGCTCTCCCCTCTGCTTTGATGCCAGTGTACCTCCAAAGAGCAGCCAGGGAAGGGGGAGCATCCCAGTGCCTGGGCACAGCAGACAACTCACAGCTCAAGAGAACAAGAGTGACACAGGGCAGGTGTCACTCCTCACTGAATCCTGACAGATCCATTCCACTGGAGTGGTGGGAAGGTCTGTCTGTTTGCCCGGGCTCTCCTCGGGCCCTGTCGCCCCAGGACTCAGAGCTGTGCCCCACACTGGGAACAGAGCCAGGGCAGCACAGAACCACAGGATCCCAGAATGGTTTGGGTGGGAAGGGATCTTTAAAATCATCTTGTTCCACCCCCTGCCTTGGGCAGGGACACCTTCCACCAGACCAGGGTGCTCCAAACCCCATCCAAACTGGCCATGAACACTTCCAGGGATCCAGGAGCAGCCAGAGCTTCTCTGGGCACCCTGTGCCAGGGCCTCCCCAGCTGGGCACAGCTCCTGCCCTGCCCAGAGCACCCAGGCCTACTCAGCACATCCCTGCAGGGCTGGTGTGAGGCCACAGACCTGACTGTGGAGGCTCTTCCAAGGTCACTGCAGAGGGTGTAGGTGTGTGGGAAAAGAAAATACCAGTCCGATCCATCCATGGGGATCAGCTGGACCCACAACGTTTTTCTTGGTTGCACATGAAGGGCTTCACCCCCTCATTCCCAGAGCCAGCTTATTTGGAGTCCCTCTCTATGGAGCCAGGCTGGGAGAGTTGAGGATGTTCAGACTGGGGAAGAGAAAGACCCAGGGAGACCTTAGAGGCCCTCCCAGTGTCTGAAAGGGCTCCAGGAGAGCTGGAGAGGGACTGGGAATAGAGGGTCTGCAAGGACAGGACACAGGGAATGGCTCCCCACTGCCAGAGGGCAGGGCTGGTAGGATACTGGAAGGGAATTGTTCCCTGTGAGGGTGGGGAGGCCCTGGCACAGGGTACCCAGAGAACACGTGGCTGCTCCTGAATCCCTGGAAGTGCCCAAGGCCAGGCTGGACATTGGGGCTTGGAGCAGTTTGGGATAGTGGAACGTGTCCCTGCCCATGGCAGGGGTGTGGAACTGCATGAGCTTTAATGTCCCTTCCAACCCAAGCCGTTTGGGGATTTCATAATTCCCAGATTCTCCAGTTTCCCTTATCACTCCTCCACAATTTTAAGTCTTTCAGCCAACCTGAAAAAAGAGGGGAGCAAGTGAGCACCAGGGGACTGCAGCCCCCTGTGCTGTCCCCGGGGCTGTGGGTGTGTCTGCTGCTCATCCAGGGCAGCTGTGGGAGATGGAGCCGTGCCTGGTGGGACCGGGACATTCCCAGGGGTCAGGAGCCAGCCTTGCAGGGCAGAGGGGAGGGGCTGGGCAGGGGTGAAGGGTCCTGGAGGTGTGCAAGTGCTCAGGGATGTCCCACCACACAGGGGTCATGCAGGACAAAGGGATCAGCCCCAGGGGCTCTTCCAGGGGGGCTTTTCTCCAGGGCAGCTGCCCAGGCTTCCCCAGCAGACATCAGCCCAGAGGAGCAGCCTTGGCTCCTCCAGAGCTGGGGCTGCAGCTGGATCCCTGCCCAGATGCCTGCTGGATCAGGAATGATTTATCCTGGTCCCAGGCCTGTCCTGGGGCACAAGCAAAGCCCTTTGGTGTGCCTGGCAGAGGTTCCTCAGCCAAAGACACGCTAAAATGACCAAGATCAGAATCCTCCCATTCCAGCCCAGCCTGGCTTTGATTCTTGGCAGGGACTCAGCTGCAGCCCCAACCCTGGATGAGCCTTCCCAGCCCCTGCTGGGATCCTCGCACAGAGCACCCCAGGGTGCTGTGGGGGGGTGCTGGCCCCTGCTGAAGTGCTCCTGGGCTGTGGGATGGGGTCAGGGCACTGCTGGGACACAGCACATTCCACACCCCGTGTCACTGCAGAGTAACGGGAAAGAAAGGAGCTCCCAGAGATCATCAGGTGACAAGGAGGAGCCATTCCAGAGAGGCTTTCCTGAGGGCAGGACTGCCCCACTCACAGATCCTATTAAGGGCTGCTCCCAGTCCAGCACATCACCCATTCCAGGGGCTGCCAGGGACTGAACAGGGGAGCAGCCTGTCCCCAGCCGGTCCCCAGCCTGTCCCCAGCATGTCCCTGCACCCCAGTGCTCAGCCTGGGCACAGGAGACATCAGCTCCCACCTCCTACCTTGGGCCAGAGGGATCTGTTCTTTTCCTACCTTAACGTCTTCCCCTGGCTGTGCCCACAGCCCAGGACCCTCTGCCACCCCGTGTCCCCTCTTCCCAAGGCCAGGCCCTGCTGCTGCAGAGCTAGAGGTGAGCAGTGAGGGCAGGCACAGCGCCCTGGCCAGGAGAGGCTGTTAATTGAACAGCTAATTAGATCCCAGGAAACCTCCTGGACGGCAAAGCTCCAGCCCTGGCACCCCCTGAAGACATTGTCCATGCCTGGATTGCTGCCTGATTCCCATCTACATAATTCACCCTAATCCTTCGGCGTGGCTCTGGCGGGCTCAGCTCATGGCTCACTGGGTTTGATCCCCGCTCCAGCGGTGCTAACGAGGCCAATGGCACAGAGCAGGGACACAGGGATGGCTCCCAGGCACGGATTCCCCATTAATCCCACCATATGTTCCCAACTTGCTCTCCCCTGCCACCCTGACCCCAGTGCAGCACTGGGGACACCGAAACCCACGGGAGGAAGAGCAGGGGAGGAAGCCTGTCCCCTGGGGTGGGTGTGCTCACAGCCCTGCGTCCCCTCGGCTTCCAGCTGTGGCCAGGGCAGGGCTTGGCAGGGCTGGGGGGCCCGAGGGAAGCTGGGATTTTGGATGAGGGGAGGGGACAGCTCTCGCTCAGAGATGTAGCACCTGCTGTCATCTCCAGGGACAGCATCTGCCCGGAGCCAACCCACGGGGACAGGCGGACAAGGAGCCAGACACAGCCCCTCCAAACATCCCGCATGCCTGGAGCCGCCCCTCGCTGTCACACCTGCGGGATGTGACACACCTGTCCCCGCAGGGCGGGCAGCAGCAGCCCCCCTTTGCTGCCCCTTTTTCCGGGTGTGCAGCTGGAGCTGAGCCCGCACAGCTGGGGCAGCGCTGCCATCCCCGCACCGCTCCCACTCCCTCGGGCATCCCCCGGCCCTCCAGCTGTGTGACGGCACAGGGGAGCTGGGGACACCTTAAATGCCCCCCAGGTGCCCCTCCACAGCCTGCAAGCCCTGGGTGTTGGGCAGGAGAGGTGTCAGAGAGGTTTCTGGAGAGCCCTGGCTCGGGATGAGCCCAAGCATTCACAGCTCCCTGTGCCTCCATGCTGTGCTGTGGCTCAGGAGAGCCAGTCACAGCCACCACCCTAAAGCCTCCTCAGCTTTAGGGGCTGCTGGAAAGGGCTCGAGCCACCAGCCAGGCCCCCAGTCTCCTGCTTCCCCCAGTCCCCAAAGCCTGGAGGTGCCCGTGGGCAGCAGACCCTGCCGTGGCTCCTCGGGGACCTGTGAGCAGGGAAAGGTGCTCTGCAGAGGCACTCAGAGCCCAAATTAGCCACACTGGGCTCAATCTGAGATTCTGACAGCGGATGCCAAATTTATTTCCAAACGCACTGTGGAAATGTCAGCGTGCTGGTCGGAAGGAATCGGGTACATGCTCCCTTTTAAATAGCACCAAGCATATGGGAGGAGGATGATTAGATTGCTTCCAAGCTGCCAAATTTCTTTGCTGCAGCTAAAAATCTTCTCCAAAATGTCCCAGCCCACAGTGTTTCTCAGCACTGAAGTCTGTGCCGAGACTTTGCCATTGACAGTTGTGCTCTGAGCAAGAAAACACAGCCCTGCCATTCAGTCCCAGGGGTCCCAGCCCTCCAAGGCTCAGGGGGTGCTTTTGCCTCCTTTTGGAAGCTGGAGAGATTCCTCCCCTCCTGCAGCCCTACCCTTGGGAAGGGAGCAGAGTTCACTATGTAGAATCATAGAATATTTTGGGTTGGGAGGGACCTTAAATCTTATCTAATTCCAGCCCCTGCCATGTACATCCAGTACAGAGGGATAAAAGCAGCCCAGCAGCTGCTGGCAAACCAGGAGAGCAGGGAAAGCCCCATTATCTCCGTGGGCTTCCATGGAAAGGCAACCTGCAATGTCCCCAGCAGCTGGGACCCCAGTGCTCCCAGCACAGGTTCCTCACAGCTCAGCCAGGTGACAGCACAGGTGACAGCTCGGGAGGGAGCAGTGCACCCTCCACTGCCCAGGATGGGGCTCAGGCCTCGTGCTCAGTGGGGTGTGGGGGGAATGAGGATGGGAGGAGATGGGGGTGTGCTCTGGGCTTCTTGCTCAATGCTGCAGAAGGGACCAATATCCTGCCTGGGTCAGGACACCCAGGCCCAGCAATGCCATGGCATTCCCTACAGATCACGCCAGATCCACTCTCAGTTCAGGGGGAAGCAATGGAAGCCACCACAGCCACTTTTCCCAGGATCAGCAGCCCAAAGCACTGTGATGTCCCTCATCCCAGCCTCAGGTAAGGGGGGACCTTGGGACCACCCAAACCTTTGCTGCCCCATGGGGGCACTGAAGAGGGCACAAACAGCTGCTCTGGGCTTGGCAGGGGGGTTCTTCTCCCCATGGGTGACACTGAAGCTTCTGCAGGGAGCAGAGTGTGGTGGCCTTCCCAGGAAAGGATATGACCGGCACTGGTTTCCAAATCTGGGGATGGTGCCCTCTCCCACCCAGCCCATGCCCTGCCAGTCCTATGTGGAATTCCTGGCCCACAGGAACACACAGGAAGGACACACTGTCCCTCTAAAACAAACCTCCACCAGCCACCCTCACACTCCCAGCAAGACCTGAGGGGACCCAGAGCCATGTCCTGCCGTCGGATGTGGGACTGATCTGCGACACCTCGGGGACCCACTGATCACACACAGATCTGCTGGATCACAGACTCCAAACCCTCCCTGTCCTACACCTGCACTGCCTCCCCATGGTGTTCTCCATGCCTAGGACTCCGAGAAAGGCACTCAGTGATGCCAGCCATGCCAGCCGTGCCAGCCACCCTGTCCCTGCTCAGTGGGCTGAGGGAATCCAGCGTTGGAAGGAGGCAGAAGCTCCAACTCAGTGGGGAGCAGAGCATCACCTGCATGGTCACAGGGCAGAGCTCTGTCCTTGGGGCACGGTGCCCAGAGGGTCTCCATGATCCCACCTGGAAGGGTGAGGGTGCCAGAGCCAGGGATGGCCCAGGACGTGCTCCGGGGCAGGAGCAGGAGCCTGGAGCCCAGGAGAGGAGCACAGCTGCTCCCAGCTCGGCTCCCTGCCCACACGCTGCCGCGTGGCGGGTGGGAGGTTTTTCTCTGCATTGCAAATCCCTTCTTGTGTGAGTGCTGCAGTGCTGCTTGGAAGGAAAACAACCCCTCTGGAGCGAGCCCAGGGGTCCAGAGCAGCACCAGCACCTCCTCCTGCCCCAGGCAGGCCTTGGGTCCGTTCCCAGGGTGCCTGGCTCAGGAGATAAAGCCAAAGCCTCCCTGGCAGGCAGCCTGGCTGGGAGCAGCACCAGCCATTCCCATTTCCCTGTGCTTGTCTCTGGCACAGACAGCCCCAGCTGAGCTCTCCCTCCAGACCTGGGGAGTGGGAGGAGGAGGAGGAAAAGGCAGAGGAAGGAAGGCTCCCTGGTCTGCAGCAGCTGGCTGGAAGCAGGACAAGGGCTTTGGAAAGGGGGGGAGCATCCCTGGGAGCATGGGCCAGGTGTTGTGGGGGTGCCACGGGGATGTGGATCCAGGAGTGGGGGAAGCCAGACTGGGGGTGGGGGGATCTGCTCCATTTTGGCATCTGCTGTTGGGCGAGCTGCTCACCTGTGCTGGGCTGGGTCTGTGCTGAGCCCCCAGGAGCAGGGCTGCCCTTTCCCAGAGCTGGGATTCCATGCTGGAAGCCGTCCCCTGCCAATCCCAGCCTACTGATGCATCCCCACACCGCCAGCCCCTGGCAGCTCATTCTCCTCCCAGACACATGGCACTGCTGGGCTGGGGAGATCTTCCCAGAATCCACAGAAAAACAACCCCCACATCTGCTGCTGCATGAGATCCCTCATAACCAGGGTTTTGGGAGCCACCTGAATGTTTGGCACAGCTCTGCAGGAAGACAGAGACTGGATTTGTGCTCCTCAGGGACTGGTGGATGGAGGAATGCAGAGAGAGTGTCCTAGAGCTCCTTCCAGGGGACAAGCCTTCAGGGGGTTCAGCCCAGGGCAGCAGCACAGAACCAGTAAATGCACGGAGCATTTACTGAGGAGGAGATCTGCCCCTAAAATCCATGGCTGTTCCTGCTCTGGGCATGAGCAAAGGGGATGCAGGGAGGGAGGGGGTGCCTCTCACAAGGGACAGAAAATTCCTGTAGGCTTGGCCCAGCCCACCCGTTCCTAGTGGGAATCTTCACACTGATGAGAGCTGAGGAGGAGGAAGAATAAAACATGTAACCCTAAAAACAAGGCACAGCAACCCCTTGTAGCAGAGCTGTGTCTGGGGTGGGGTCCTGGGGGAGGATTCCAGGCGCCAAAGCTTCTGGGAAGAAGCCTTGAGGGATGTGTGGGGTTGGGATCCACCTGCCCTCAGTGAACCCTGTGGGTCTGACTCTGCCTCATCTTCCCATCACAGCATCCACCACCTCAGCTCTCTGGATTCAGGCAGCTCTTTAGAACAAATCCATCCATCCATCCATCCATCCATCCATCCATCCATCCATCCATCCATCCCTGCCTACCTCTGTCCACAGTTTCCTCTTTTATCTCCACACAACCCAAATCCAACGCCTGTCTGGATTGCTGCTTATCCCAGTGAATCTCCATTTATCCACTCCAGTGTGCCTGGGGGTTTCTCCCCAGGGAAGAAGGTGTGTGACTCCTTCTTTGGGCTCAGCCAGAAGATGGATCTGCAGCGCTTTGCTTGGACAGACATTGCTTTGAAAACGTGGCCCAGGGCAACAGACACCAACCCTTAACATCCATCCTCAGTCTCCAAACTGGGAAGTGCCACCATTCCCACACAGGGGTATCCCAGTGGCACAGGCAGGGCAGGAGCACATTTCATGCACACAGCCTTGGCCTGGCCCTTGAGCAACACAAGCAAAGACATCTCCAGGGCCCTTGTACTCTCAGATCCCAGGTGGAGAGGGATCACCACTCTCCTGGTCAGGAGCAACAGGAGAGGCTGAAAAGCATTGAGGAGAGAGGCTGGGGGGCACAGAGGAGAGAGGCTGGGGCACACACATGCTGGAAGCACATGTGGAGTTTTTTACCTCACCCTTTCCTTACAGGATAGAGAAGGGGAAAAAAAACAAAAAACAAAAGAAGATAAAAAAATAGCAAAATAAAGCAAACCCAACAACTCCAATTTCTCTCTTAATGAATAAATGAAACGCATCCCAAGAGGCAATTAAGCGGTTCGAACCAAACACGTGTCACATACATTAAAAAAGCAACCCAGAGAGAAATGCAGCAGCTGCAGTGAAGGGAAGGAGACAGCTGATCACTGCTGGGGGCAGGGAACTGGGGCTGCTGCTCCCACCATAGTGTTTGGGTCCCCCAGGGGAGGGGAGTCCCACTAAGGGGGTGTGGGGACACCCCAATACCCAGAAGTTTCTCCCACCCTGAGGACATCACTCTGCCCTGTGAACCATTCACCTTTGTGCCCCATGGGGACTGGGACCATTTGCTCCCAGGTCTTCCTTCCCAAATCCAAAAGCAAGTTTTGTCTCACCCTCCCTCCTGATGTCACCTCCAGGGAACACCCAAACCCACCTGAGCTCTTGTCTCTGTCCCTGTCCCTGTCCCTGTCCCTGTCCCTGTCCCTGTGCTTCCTGGAGTGTGGCTGTGTCTCAGCCTTCCCCACGTGCTGCCCAAGTGACAGGGTTGGGCAGGACCTGAATCCTCATCCTGGCATAACAGCCACCCCATGGGTGGATGTCTGACCTCCATCCTCATCCCCTGATCTCCTTCACATCCCTGCACCATTCCCAGAGCCTTGATGTCGGCAGAGCCCTCCAGAATCCAGACTGCAGAGAACCAGGGGTCTTTTCTTCTAGAAAAGCCCCAGAAGGCTACAAAGACTCCCTTCATTGGCCCAAAATGGGGCAAAAAGATCAGCTTGGCTAAAAGCCTCCATGGATTTTCCTGTGACACAACTCACAGCAGCAGCTGCAGTGAGGCAGTCCTGTGCTGTGAGGGCCCTGAGCTCCCAACACTCTGAGCTCTTTGGAGAAGCTGTGTTTTATTTCTGGGTGCTGGCACAGCAGGACAGGGCACCCACAGCAGCCCCTGCACCACTCCCACCCCTCAGGGTCCCACAGGGCTCACAGGCTGTGAAGGACAAACGCCCGACACGCTTTGGATACTCACTGGGTTTTCTGACTATCTTCTCCCCTTGGGAGGCCAAATCCAGACTCTTTGAGTGTTTGGGTTTGGCTAGGCTGATGGAGTTGGTGTCACGTTCTGGAGCACACCAGGAAACCTTTCCTGATGCAGGAAAGCCATGGGATTTATCCCTCTGTTCACCCTGCCTGCTGCTTTCAGAACGTCCCTTCCTCATGGAGCAGCAGCTGCAACAACGCTGCCCAGATCCAGAGCCCTGCCCTTCCCACAGCTTTCCTGAGGCAGGGATACAGGCTTCCCATGGGCTGACAAGTTCCCTGCAGGAGCCTCCTTCCCTGGCTTGTCAGAGCGGTGCAGCCTCTGCATCCTCGTGCCCACCCTGCCCACAGCGAGCCCAGACCTCGGGGAGCACATCACAAGCTGAGGGTGCAGAGCACAGAGCAAAGCAAGGCAAGGGGCAGCCCCAGGGATCCCCCATGCCTGGGGGATGCCCCAGGGATCCCAGGGATCCCTATATCTGGGGGGTGTGGGTCTGCTCCCCACCTGGCTCACAGCCCTCCCTGCCCCAGGGACACCTGTAACAGTGTCCTGCAGTGTCCTGCAGTGTCCACACCATGTCCTGCAGTGTCCACAGCAGTGTCCTGCAGTGTCCATAACAGTGCCCACAGCAGTGTCCTCCAGCCACCTTCTGTCCCCACACCAGAGCATTGCCAGCACCTCACCAGCTCAGCTCTGTCCCGGAACAGCCCTGTGCCCCTGCCCTGCCAGCAGGGCCTCTGCTGCCCCCCTGGGCAGAGAACAGCACCCCAAGAGATGACACAATCCCCAGCATCCACAGCCTCCTCGTGCCACTCCCCCAAGGAACCCCTGGAGTCACACTGTGTTCCCATCAAAGTCCTGCCCCGAGCACTCACAGTCTGGCCGTGGCTCTCCCAGGTGGCACAGCTCTCTGTCCCAGGTGGCACAGCTGCTGCAGGATGCTGGTGGCCCATGCGCTGGCTGTGGCAGAGCTGGTGGCAGCTCGGTGACCGCGCTCACCGGGGGCCTCGGGCTGAGGAGGGACAACACACACGTGAGCCCAGGGAGCTGTGGATGCACCCCAGTGTCTTCCCTGGCTCAGAGCAGAGAATTGTTAAGGTTGGGAAAGACCTTTCAGATCACCAAATCAACCAGCACGGCCACCATGTTCACCAGTAGCCCCTGTCCCAAGTGGCACAGCCACATGTCTTTGGAACACTTCCAGGGATGGAGACTCCACCACTGCCCTGGGCAGCTGTGCCAGTGCCTGAGCACCCTTTCCGTGAAGAAATTTTCCCTAATACCCAAACCTAAACCTCCCCTGGCACAGCTTGAGGCCATTTCCTTTCATCCTGTTCCCTGGGAGCAGAGCCTGACCCCCACCCCGGCTGTCCCCTCTTGTCAGGGAGTTGTGCAGAGCCAGAAGGTCCCTCCTGAGCCTCCTTCTCTCCAGGCTGAGCCCCTCAGCTGGTCCTGGTGTTTCAGCCCCTTCCCCAGCCCCATCCCCTTCCCTGGGCACGCTCCAGCCCCTCAAGGTCTCTCTGGTTGTGAGGGGCCCAGACCAACCCGGGGCTTCACAGAGCTGCTCTCAACAGTCTGAGGAAAAATGAACTTCAAGGCTCCAGAAGAGCCAGAGATGCCACCAAGAAGGGCAGGGCACCTCCCCACTGCTCTCTGCCAGCCTGGCTGCTGCAGCAGGGACAGGCACATCTGTCCTCCCCGTGCACTTCCCAAAGAGCAGCTTACACCCGGATCAGATTAGGGGAAGAAAACTGCATTGCAATAAATCCAGGGAAGGAACTGCCTGCCGGGGCTTTAATCTGAGAGGAGTCTTCAAGATAAGAGCATTAAGAGGGGATGAAGCAGCCTCGGTGCAGGGATGGTCCAGGCTGGTCCCTTGTCTGGGATTTGGCAGAGGGAAAGGGCTGTGCCATGCCCTGGCACCCGGGAGCAGCTCCACACACGCTGTCACCCCTGAGCAGGCTCTCCATGGCTGCAGGACAGGGCACAGCACACAGAGCATCGCTCCAAATGACAGGAGCCTGGAATTCCAAGTGGGAAGGACACCTCGGGACAGGGTGGGATCTGCCCCACAGCCCCTCCTTCCAGTGAGGGGACCTGGCACCTTCCAGATCCCAGTGCACTTCAGCCCCAAGCAGGGACTGGATTCCCTTCTCTGGGAAATCTCTCTCTGGAATGTGGGCACAGTGCACTTTGCAGAGCTCTGCTCCTCCCTCAGAGCCTCAGATTCCCAGAGCCATCCTCACCTGGGTGACCCCAGCGAGCCCCTGCCCCGGGGGATGGGACAGCAGCTGCTGCAGCAAGGCAGGAAGAAGCTGCCTGCTCTCCAGCTGGCTCCTCCGGGAGAGGCAGGCACCTTTCCTGCCTCGTGTCCCTGCAGAGACAATCCCCACAGCAGCAGCAGGGGACAGGGAAGGAGAAGTGTTCACCTGCATCCCTGGGGAAGGCTGAGGGGAGCTGCTCCCACACACCTGGAGGAGGCACCCGGGATGAGGTCAGTGGTGAGAGCTCAGGGGGAAGGCCCCTCCTGCCAGGGTGACCAGCTGGGCACCAGTGGGGGCTGGTGATGAGGGGACAGTGGCTGGGGTGGCCCCTCCTGTGCTCCAGCAGCTCAGCCAGAGATGGATGGAAGCAGCCCTGCAGCCTGCTGTAAGTAATTGAGAGAAGAACATTTGTAAGGCAGGAGACAGCTGGATTAAAAAGGTGAAGCCCAAAAAGCAAATGAAAAGAGAATCACTGATGATGGATGGGAAAGCAGTGCCTGAGTCCAGCTTTCCCCTGAATGTGCTGGTGAGCAGCAGCAAGGCAAGGAGAGCTGAGATCAAACAACGGAAAGAATCTGGGAAGCCATGGGGGCTTGGAATCACAGATAAATAAAGGTTGGAAAATCCCTCTAAAATCATTCATTCTAACCCTTAACCCAGCACTACCAAGCCCGCCACTAAGCCACGTCCCCAGGTGCCACAGCCACAAGTTTATTGAACACTTTCCAGGGATGGAACTCCACCACTGCCCTGGGCAGCCTGTGCAAGTGCCTGAGCACCCCTTCCATAAAGAATTGTTCCTTAATATCCAATCTAAACCTCCCCTGGCACAATTTGAGGCTGTTTCCTTTCATCCTGTCCCTTGTTCCCTGGGAGCAGAGCCTGACTCCCCCCGGCTGTCCTCTCCTGTCAGGGAGTTGTGCAGAGCCATGAGGTCCCTCCTGAGCCTCCTTTTCTCCAGGCTGAGCTTTCCCAGCTCCCTCAGCTGCTCCTGGACCCTTCCCAGGCTCCATCCACTCCCCTGGCTCAGAGGCTGTGCTTATGGAGAGGTGCCCAGGTGCCACTGCTGCCACCCCACACGGTCCCAGAGGTGCCTCTTCCCCTGCACTGCCAGGCCCTGCCCCTGCAGAGCTCCCCAAACACCTGGCCAGCTTTCCTTGAGCCCAGACACGCCAGAAAGGCAAATCATTACTGCAAATCATTACTGCAGCTTGCTTTGCTAATTGCTGCTGATCAGATGCTTCCTTTGCAAGGTGGGAAAGACATTTGGGTCAGAAAAAACGAAATAGAGTTTGTAAGGCAGAAGAATTCCCAACTGCTCCATCCGCACGAGGGGCTGAGCGGACCCAGCCCTACCCAAAGCAGGGGCTGCTCCTCCAGGCAGCCTGGGCAGAGCCTTGGCATGGTCCCATCCGTGGTGGGGGGGAGCAGAGGAGCCAAGGTGAGCCCACCTGAGCAGGGTCAGACCTGTCAGGCCCAGAGCAGCAAGGCAGGACATCATAGTCCCACCACCCCAACATCCCCTCTGGGACTCTCCCCCTGCCAGCCTCACCACTGGAGCCCATCACAAGGTGCAAAGTGCCGTGCCACCCTCTCTGCCTGGATGAGGCCACCACCAGGACACCTCCACACCCTCCCAGCACAGCCCAGGGACCATCTCCCCACACTCTACTGCCTTTTCTTTCAGGATCCAGGCATCTCCAACAGGCTCCAACTCCTGTTCCCCCATCCTCAAACACCAACCAGAGCCTTCCATTCCAGCTGCCTCCCAAACCATTCCCTGCCAGCTCTGGAACTCAGCTGGTCCCAGCAGGTCACTGTACTTCCTGGTTTCCTTAAAAAACCAGTTTGTTCTAGTGGGCTGGATGCCCCACTGCCCACAAGACCCCAAAGCATTCTCCAGGAGCTTTCCCAGACTGACGACCACAAGCAGACTGATCCCTGTGGGCACTCTGGGGACAGCTGCACGAGGCTGGCCCAGTGCTGTCCCCACACACACTGTAAATGCCCCACAAGCTGCAGATTCCAGCCTTGCACATCAGCATAAAGACCTTCTCCAGTATGTCCAGTGACCCTACATCTGCCTGCAGCTGGATACCATGGGGCATAGAGAGGCAAGGCCTTGCCAAAGAGATCCC
The DNA here is from genome assembly GCA_013397075.1 of Rhabdornis inornatus. Classification (NCBI taxonomy): domain Eukaryota; kingdom Metazoa; phylum Chordata; class Aves; order Passeriformes; family Rhabdornithidae; genus Rhabdornis; species Rhabdornis inornatus. Next base: position 173,712 of record VWZS01005160.1, on the reverse strand, counting down.
AGAGAGCCAAGAGAAGGGCCAGGAATAGTGCTTGACTCCCCCAAAGCCCTGATTCATGGCCCCTTGATCCCACACACGAGGACAAGGAGATGGAGCAGCCCAGGAGCCTCCATCCCCAGGGATGGGGACAATGGCTATGGCAGTGCTCAGGCTGGCAGCACCATTCCCTGGAGGAACACCCTGGGCAGCGAGATGCACACAACAGAGAAGCACCAGCCCCCACCCAGCCATGGAGAAGAGATGCCAGGATCAGCATGTCCAAGATCTCTGAAACCACCCACGGAGCACTGACAATCCGTGCTGGAATATTGGTGCAGCAGTCCAGTCAGCCAGCACAGCAGCACAGCAGCACCAGTTGTGGCCAGCTTGGGGCATCTGGTGACTGAGTCACCCTGCCCCCAGCCCCAGGGCAGTGGGAGCCTCCTGCACCAGAGCCCCCTCGGAACCCGATAGAAATGGAAGCAGCAGAAGGTTCAGGGCACAGGCAGCCCTGGCTGCCCCGGGCCAGGCAGCTCCAAGCACAAGGGGCAGGATGAGTCCACAGCTGGAGGAGCAGCAATGCAGGAATCAGCACAGAGACAGAGCAGAGGGGGCTGCACGGCAAGGAGCAGCTCTGCTTCTGTCACTGCCGAGGGACAATGTCACTGCCAAGGGACACTGCCATCACTGAGGGACACTGCCACGCCCACGGGGCACTGTCCCTGCAGGGGGCACTGCCATGGCTGCCATGGCCAGGCTGTTCCCTCTCTCTCTGCTGGCCTCAGTGCCGCTGTTCTGAGTTTCCAGTGGGGTCAGATCCACTCTTCCCCTTTAGAGCACCGAGGGGCTGAGCTGGAACAAACCCCACCAGCCCAGGGAGGCCGGGCAGGTCCCCCCATGGGGACACCACGGGGGGCTGTGGGGACACCGTGGGGTGGTGTGGGGACACCGTGGGGGGCTATGGGGACACCACGGGGGGCTGTGGGGACCCACAGCCAGCACAGCTCCAGCTCCCCCCCCACCCCACAGTGCCCACACACATCCCTGCCGCCCCAGGGGTGAAGGCCTGGCCATGGACAGGTACCTCTGGAGTGGGGAGTCCCCTGGAGTAGCTCTGCCATTCCCTCCTCTCCTTGCCCATTTCCCATGCTGCTTGACCGTCTTTCCAGCTAATTACCCCCTGCTCCTGCGGGCACGAGCCACGTGGCAGCTGGCATCTGCACGGCTCCCAGAAACGACCTTGGCTGCTCAGAGGACAGAGGAGCCTTTCTGCCTCCCAGGCTTGCCCCGAGGCAGAGTGGATCCTGCAGCAGGAGGGACAGGAGCAGTCCCAGCCCTGCTGCCAGCTGTGCTGTCCTGGCTCCGGGGACACCTCCCGTGCTGGGGCTCACGGGCACCTCCAGCGGGACCCCCAGCACTGCCTCCCTGCACAAACTCCCATTTTCAGGCTTGGAAATCTTTCTCCTGCAGTTTTCCACCCCAGTTTCGTGGCAGCACAGCCCTGAGCCAGGTCTGGCTGTATCCCTGTGCCAGCTGTGCCATGGAGAGGGGACCCAGCCACAACGCTCTGGCGTAGAGAGCTCTGAGAGGAGCAAGGTCTGGGTGTAGGGTCCTTTAGGGAGCAACCTGGGGGGTTGCATGACTGCCACTGTCACACCCTGTCCTCCCTGGTGTGGGGACAGGTGGAGCAGAGAGGAGGGAGACACAGAAGCTCTCTGGGATAGCAACCCCTGGGAACACTGGACAGAACAGCCCTGAGCCCCACGCCAGGACACTTCTCCAGGATGAGGGGGAGCTGCCAGCTGGCACACGGGGCCAGGCAGCAGCCTGGGGCTGGAGGCAGGGCTGGCTGGCCCCAGAGAGGGACAGGGTCCAGCTGAGGTCATGGGCAGTGATGGGACACGTGTGGGAACGAGCTGGCCATCCACTCCTGTGGCAGAGGAGGGGACGTGGGGACACCTCTGGCATCCTGCACCCTGCCCTGCTGGGAGGGAGGGCACGCAGCACAGGCAGCAGGCAGGGCTGAGTGCTGGACACGCTCAGGGACTCCAGGGAATGGGGGTCCTGGGGGCTGTCCATCCTTAGGAGCTGGGGCAGAGCCAGGTCAGTGCCCGGCCAGGTGTTTTACACCTTCCTGTCCTGACCTGGGTGCCAGAGGCTCAGCAGTTTCCAGGCTCCTGTGGCACTTTGGGAAATGCCCCCTCCAAATGCTTGGGCTGCTGGGTGCGGAGTTGCTGAACTCCCCAGGAGCTCAGGCAGTGACACAGGTGTCCCCACAGTGACACAGGTGTCCCCATACTGGGGAGCTCAGCAGGTCCATCTGCCTGGCTGCTGGCTTCACCTTGAGCCCCACCGTGGTCCAGCTAGTGTTTGTGGGGGGGTTTTCCTTCAGTCTCTTCCCCAAACAACCCCTCATCTCTTTCCACCTATCACATTTGCAGATTCCTTTGCCTTAAAATAATAACCAAGCCCCCAGCGTGAGGGGCTCACTCCTGCCCACTCTTTCTGTAAGAGAGGGAAGATGAAAAGACCAAGGGAAAATTTGCTTCTGTAGCACCTCACTGTTGCTCCAGCTCTGTGCTCTCCATCCTTATTCCTCATTCTCCTTCCCAGGAGCTGTCTGTAACCCTTTGATAACACCCTCCTCTCTCCCAAAAGCCAGTGTCCCCTCCTGCCTGCACCGCCAGAGACACATCACACCCCCTTTGATGTCAGGACAATGTATAGACACAGCCCCACGTGCGTGTGTGACAAACAAACACCAGCAGCCAGCTCTGTCCCAGATCTGCTAATTCAGGGAGAAAAGGGGGAAGAAGACATCTTAGAACAAATTCTTGCTGTCCAACACACACACCCCCACACCCCCACAGAGCTGGTCTGGACAGGTTGGGCTCCCCAGTGGCCAGTGCCAGGGCTGAGCCAGGGATGGACAGGGTCCCGCTGACCCCACCCTACTGAGCCCTGGGGTCAGCCCTGGCAGGTCTCTGTGCCCAGAGGTGACACACCTTGCAGCCTGAGCAGAGTGTGGGGCAGTTGCCAAGTACCCCATTACAGCAAACCAAGCAGGTCCAACCTGTACAAGCAGGTCCAACCCCAGGCTTGGCCTAAGGCAGTAAGGATGGATTTGTGGGGAGCCCTCACCCACTGGCAGGGCAGGTGCCAGAGCTGCCCTGATGAGCCTGGCACCCCCCACATCCCACATCCCACATCACTCTCCAGCCCCTGCTCCAGACTCACAGTGCCTGTGGAGCCCCCAGAAACCTCCCACTGTTCCCTCTGACTGAGGAGGGGTTTCCCTGATCCAAGTGAGCCAACACATGCCTGGTTAGGATGGAGGATGAGCCCCTGCCCTGCCAGCATGGGAGCAGCTTTGGGTCCAGCCTCCAGCCTCCAGCCTCCAGCTCTGGCCTCAGAAAACCTCCCCAGCGCGGGGGAGCAAGCCCTGACCCCTCCAATCCCACAGGGCTCAGGATGAACACAGGCAGGAACCATCCTAGGAATGGTTTGGATGTATCCAGCAGGTAAAGATGGATGGGCAGACAAAGAATTCTCTTCTCAGACTCTTGGGTCTCCCCCTGGCTCTTGGCCTGGGTGCCAGCAGGGACACACCCCACTGCAGAGAGCGAATGGGGTGACCATGGAGGATGGACAGAACATTCCAGCTGGGCCGAGGAGCCCCTTCATCCCCCCAAGCTGGCGGGAAAGCAGGCAGAGCTCAGTGTCCTTCCCCACCTCTCACACCCCAGCACTGTTCCCATTTCCATCCTCACATCCTGCTCCTGCAGTGGCTTCACAGCCAGCCTGGCACATTCCTGACTGCTTCCATGGCCCAGGTCCCCCTGCAGGAGCCAGAGCTGAGTGTGCTGCCAGAATATGGAGGGAGCAGAGTGTGACCCCACCAATCCCAGACCATCAAACCCAGTGCTAATGCTGCTCTCAACATTCCCACTGCACGTGGGGTGCCCAGAGGGGACGACCTGTGCTAGGTTGGCCCCTGGTTTGCCTAAAGCATCCAGTGATGCCTGGGGCCACCAACTCGTCCCTGGGGAGTGTGACAAGCATGGCAGGCTGGCAGGCAAGCCCACGGCAGTGATGACAGCTCGGGCTCCGTGTGACTGCCTCGGGCTCTTGCTCATCCCAGCTCCGTGACTCACAGCCCTGGCAGTGCAGGAGGGGCCGGGGGTGTGGGGGACACTCACCCAAGCACGGGGTCAGGCTGGGACCTTGTGCCATCAGCAGGCACCGAACAGCAGGTCCCACTGCAGGGCAGTGAGCTGGGCACACTGCTGGGACAGGCTCCTCCAGAGACGGACATTGCTCCTCTCCAGATCCAGGCCCTGCTCCAGGGTGACCCCATTCCACACAGTGACCCTGCTCCAGGGTGACACTGCTCCACACGATGACCCGGATCTGCATGGTGATCCTGTCCCACAGGGTGACCCCATTTCACACACCCCATGGTGACACTGCTCCACGCACTGACCCCGCTCCATAGTGACACTGCTCCATGTGGTAACCCTGCTCCATGGAGAGAGCTCATGCTCCACGATGACTCTGCTCTGGACATTGACCTTGCTCCACACGGTGACCCTGTTCCTGTGCTTTGTTCCCTGCAAGCCACCCACAGCCAGGCCTGGCTTGAGGCTTGTCTTCCAGTTCACCCCCAGAGAAGCTCTCCCCTCCTGACCCAGAACTTTCTGTAAGAACAGGGACTGCAGTGAGTGCAGCTCATGAGGCTCCTCGTTCTCTGCTCCAGCCATGCTGCCCCTCCATCCCACAGACACCTCCTGCTGCCCCTCCATCCCACAGACAGACACCTGCTGCCCCTCCATCTCAGACACCTCCTTCCCCTCCATCCTAGAGCTCCTCCTCTCCTCGGGGAGCTGGGGGCTCTCACCACTCCCTCATGGACACCTGGACAGCTGCAGCTCTGGGCTGGGTTACAAGGACAGCTCCAGAACTGGAGCATGTGGCTGCTGAAGCCTCCAGTGACTCTGCAGCCTCCCCTCGAAATCGCCACCCTTCTCCTTTTCCCTCTGGCTCAACTCCTCAGCACCGAGGGGGGCTGGGGGGAGCACGGACACGATGATGTTCTCCTTGTCCGTGCTGTTCCTGCCCTCTGAAATGGCCCAGAAGGCTCTGCCCCGCTAATGGGAATCCGGGAGAGAGGCTGGGTTTATCTAAGCTGGTTTTATCTAAGCCGGAGTCACCCAGAACCCTGCTCGTCATTAGCGGTGAGTAAAGTGCGGTGAGTCACTGCTGCCATTACCGCACTCGCTAAAGGCAGGGACATGCAGCAGCACAGTGCTGTTCCTTGAAGTCACTGCTTGGAGCTCCTGGGATCTCTGCACTGCCACCTGGGCCGGCTCTGTCCCCCCTGCCCCACCCGCGGGTGGCCGTCCCCAAGGCCGTGTCCCCGGCCAGGCTCTTCACCCAGGGCTGGCATGCTGAGCCGTGCCGGCCCCACTCCCCTGTGCTTCCCGGCGTTTCCAAAGGTTAATGCATGCAGGACACTTGTGCTTTTCCCCAGCTGATTGATGCTAAAGACACGGCCAGCACGACGGAGCTGCTCGATGCCACCCTGGTGAGGGCAGTGTGACCCTGTGTCCCCTGCTGCTGCCCCTGGCTCTGCCACAGCCTGACCCTGCCTGTCACCCCTGCCAAGAACCCAGAGCTGTTTGTGAGCCCGACACCCGAGGCCACCCCACTGCCTGTCACCTTCCCCTGGCTCAGCCCCGCTCCACAGCACGGCCACTGTCCCGTCCCTGCTCCTGCAGTGCAGGGAAGCTGCGGGGACCTCCAGCCCCCGCCTCCATCCCCACCCCTGCCTCACTCCGTGCTCTGTCCGAGGGCCACACACAGCCGCCGGCACTTGGGTTAAGCTGTGGCTGTCACACCAAACTGCTGCTCCACACACTGCCCTGGATGGCCCCAGCTCAGCCTCTCTCCCTGCCCATCCAGCCCGGGGCTGCTCCTGCTCTCTGTCTCCTCACCTCACACACCTCACCCCCTCTTCTTTCACTTCTTCTTTTTCAACTTCTGGGCTTTTTTTCCAGAAAAAAAACAGCTCCAGGTCTCATCCCCAGCACTGAAAGCACAAACACCAGCACACCTAAGACCAGATCCCTGCTGGGATGGGTTTGCCCTGGGGGGTTACCCTGGCCCCAGCCCATCCCAGCTCCAGTGTGGCCATGCCCAGCTGGTTTGTCAGTGCTGCAAAGGGCCCTGGTGACCAGGGACAGTGCCCTGCCACTGCCACCACTGCAGGGACAGCAGGAGGTGACCTGTGACCCTGCTGCTGGGGATGCTGTGCTGGGTTCCACATTGAGAAATGAAAATGCCAAAACTCTGAAGAAAGCAGAAGGCTCATGGTACCTGAGAGGGCAGAGCAATTCCTGCAAGAGGACCCTGAACCACACAGCCCTCATTCCTGCCCCGAGAGCTCAGGCCCACACTGCCATCCCCACGTCCTGCCCTGGCTCAGGGCAAGACATTCAGATCTTCCTATTCAAACGGATTACAAATTACTGTCTGATCCACTAATTAGGACGGGAAGATGAGTGTGCTTCTGACAGTGCTGTTTAGCAGCCATTTAGAAATTGCTCTGAAGGCAGTGTGGCGCTGTGGGCTCTGCACGGTGAGGGGCCACATCTGCTCCTGCAGCGAGCCCGGGACCACCCCAGGACCAGCCCGCCGGCCCTGCTGCCAGCAGTGCTGCCTGACCCCATTCCTGCTCCCAGAACTGGCCCTGCCCCGCTGCAAAGCCCGCCTGGCTCCCAAGGATGTCCCCAGGCCATTTGGCTCCCAGCCCTGCTGCCATTACTTCGTATTTATTTAACAAAATTAAAACCTGCTTAGTGGGGCCAGCGAAGGCAGGGCAGACAAATCGGATCTGCTGCTGCTGCTGCTGGGGAAGCGCAGCCTGGCGCCGGGCTGGGGGGACACGGACCCTCCTTCCCTGCTGGGAAGTGCCACCAGAGGCTGGGCAGCAGCACAAGCACCCCAGCTCCCTGCACCCTGGCCTGTGTGACAGGGCAGGGTCTGGCTGGGAAGGACTCCAAGAGCAAAGCTCCATGCTGGGCTGGGGCTCCCTGAGAGCCGTGGCTCGTGGGGGTGCAGCCAGGGATGGCCACACCTCTGAGAGGAGCCCCCAGCCTTGTGCCCACCTGCCAGGTACGGGGGCAGCAGCCTGGAGGGTTTGGGTGATGAGAAGTCTGTAGGGTTCAGGTGATGCCACGTGCACGGAGGCTGCTCTGGAGCCTTCCTTCAGGCAGTGTCCAGGTACAGGACACTGCCCCAGCCCCCTCCAAGCCCTCGCTGTCCCTGGCAGGGCCCCTGTGTCCCCTGTAGCTCCTAACAGGACCAGCTCCTCTCTCCTGGGTGAGAAGTCTGCTCTGGGTCAGGCAGGAGCCCAGGCGGGCCCAGAACACCTCAGGAATAGTTCTACAAATAGCCCAAAACTCATCCTAGTGCATGTCCATTCCCCAGCATCACAGCCATCCCAAACCCCACCCCAGGGATGGGCACAAAGCCCATCTCCCTCCCCGTGTGCTCCAAGACTTTTCACGGGAGAGAGCACAGAGCCAGAAGCACAAGCCACATCCCCAGGGCACCAGGGCAGGGATCCCCCTGCTCCCCTTGGGGTCTCCTCTCCTGCTGCCCCCGGGCACTGAGCCAGCCCTGGCACAGCCCTGGCACAGCATCACCCAACACAGGATTGCAAAGCCACTGAAAGGGCAGAGGGAGGGGTGGGAAGCCTTAGGCACCCACAGAGGAGCAGCTTCACCACAGAGCCTGGCCCAGCCATTACCAGGGGAGTTACAGTGCCATTAATGAGTGCTTTCAATTTTAATGAAGTTAATCTACCTCTAAAAGCTCTTTATGCCCACAAACATATGAGCTGAGAGAGAACAGGACCTGCAGCCACATTTTTACAGCATTTGAGCATGGGTTTTGCAGCCACCTATTTCCCAGCAGAGCAGCTGGGGGAAGAAGATCCTCTGACCAAAGTGCAGCCCCTCCACTGTGCCAGTTACATGTGGAGATCCACGGCCTTCCAGGAAAAGCAAGATCCTACGTTCCCATGATGATAAAAGTTAGAAAAGCAGTGAATTTCAATGAAAAAATAGATATATTGTCTTTTGTCAGCTGGGGAGGAGATGGTGCTGGCAGAGTGAGGTGCTCAGGGAGGTGATGAGAATCCCTGCCCAGCACAGCCCCCAGGCCCCTGGGCTCTCCCTGTCCCCTCATGCTGCAGCCAGGCTCTCACAGCAGGAGCTGTGCTGGGCTGTCTCCAGCCCCCAGCAGGTCCCTGTCTGCTTTGCCTGCTGAGGATCATTTTTCCAATGCCTCCTGTTACTCCTGGAACAGGGTGCAGGTGCCCTGGGTTTGATTCCCTGGCTCCTTTCCAGTTTCACCTTTCCCATCACTGGAGAGAACTGGAGAGCTGGAGCTTGATTTAAACCTGGGATGACCTCCTCAAACCTACAGGTCTGGATTTGTTCCTCCCTCCTCCTTGGGAATCCTGTGAAACTGCCCTTGCCCAGCAATGCCAAGAGGCCCCTGTGGAGCTGCTCCTTCCCTCCTGCAGGGGAAGACAGACAAAGCCACCCTCCCCAAAATCGTCCAGCTGAGCAGAAACCTTCCCATCCCACCTGCAGGGTGAGGGAGGAGCAGGAATGGCACAGGAGGTTAAAACATGTCAGGGGACAGGAGGGTTTTTCCCCGGGAGAGGCAGGAGGGGCTCGGAGGGCTCCGTGCTGGGCTGCAGTGCTCTGATCCTCGGGGGGAGGCACAGGAGGGATGGCCTGGATGGGGGATGGCATGGATGGGGGATGGCATGGATGGGGGATGGCATGGATGAGGGATGGCCTGGGGCTCTTCCTGGCCACAAAGACCCCACTGAGACCCCCTCTGAGGGGTGCCTGAGCTGGGTCCAGGGCAGAGCTGAGTCCTCTTCAGCCATACTGGTGGTTTGCTCTTCACCATTCTGTCTTTCCAACCAAAAATGCCTCTCCCTCCAGCCTGCCCCTGCCTATGCCAGCACTGCCAGGGGCAGGAGATGCCCTGTGCCATGGGAGCCATCAGCAGCACCCAGTCCTGCTGCCACCCCTGCTCCTCTTGCACTGTTCCCACAGCTCTGTCACAGCCCAGTGGGTCTCAGGAAAACCTGGGAGGTTCCCAACACCCCTCCTACACTGGGCCCTCACCACAGGCTGCTACAGGGACCCTCCTGTGCCAGCACTGAGGCAGGACAGCCCCACCTGCACCCCTCAGCTCAGAGCCAGCACCCAGGGTGAGCCAGGGCTCCTCCTCCCACCAAATTCCCCAAAGGCCACAATGTGCTGTGACTTCTCATGGAAAATGTCCCCATGTGCCCCCCAGCCCCAGGCACCCCTCAGGGGGTGACTCCCTGCCCACGGTGGGAGATGCTCTTCTCCCTCCTGCCCCTCTCACTGCCAGGAGAACAGCTCCAGGAGCCCAGCCTGGAGCCCAAGGCACAGGGAATATCCTTTCACACCCCTCTGAGACAGGAAGGTTACAGCAACTTCCCAGCTCCAGTGGAAACCAGTAGCTCAGTGTAAACAGACATTTGTGGAAATAAAATTCCTCTTAGCTTTCTCTGAAATTTGCCTCTGTCCACAGAGCCTTGGCTGCTCCTGCCACAGGCTATGGGATGCTCCTGGAGCACCCACAGATCCACCCTGGACCAAGATGGCAGCCTGACAGAGGGGTCCTGATGGACCTGGCTTGGTCTGAGCCCATCTCTGTGGAAGAGGCTGGAGGAATGGGGATGCCAACACATTCCTGGCTTCTTGGCAGGGGCAAAAATGGCTGGATTTGATGGTTTTGCGGTCAGAATCACAAAGCAGGAGTTCCTACAGAACCACAGAATATTCTGATTTGGAAGGGACCCCCAGGATCACGCAGCCCAGCTCCTGTCCCTGCACAGACACCCCAACAACCCCACCCTGAGCATCCCTGGCAGCGCTGTCCAAACACTCCTGGAGCTCTGGCAGCCTCGGGGCCGTGCCCGTTCCCTGGGGAGCCTGGGCAGTGCCAGCACCCTCTGGGGGAGGGAAGAATCTTTCCTGATATCCAGCCTGAGCCTCCCTGACACAGCTCCAGCTGGTTATTCCCAGATAAAGGGATGAGCAGTCCTGGAGGGTGCAGCCCAGGACATGTGGAATGCTCTGGGGCAGAGATGCTCAGCCATGCTGGGTGCCTCAGGCATGGGCATTTCTGAGCACCAGCATGGGTGTTCAGGGGGACAGGGTTCTCCAGAGGCAGAGCAGATGCAGTTTGGGGTGTTCTCTAATGAGGTTAAAGCCTGACTCAGAGTGACCCCTCTGATCCCTGGTTTGCCTGTGGGGCTTTGGCTCCAAGGCCAGTTCTGTGTCCTGCAGCTGCGCAGGCACTGGATTTGGTCACTCCATACCACAGGCAGGGAAGTGGGATGGGCCCAAGTGGGATGAGGGGCTGACCCAGCTCCTGCCGCCATCACCTCCCTGACCCTCTCCTGCAGGTCAGCAGGGTCTCCCAAAACCACCAAAGCCCCAGCATAGGAGAGGATACGTGGTCAGGCAGGCAGGAGGCAGCGAGGGAGGAGCCCCGCAGGCAAGGCTCCCTGCTGCAAGCGGCTCACCTTCTCTGGGACAAGCAGTGCCACCAAAGTAGGGCTGTGGGGCTCCCGGGGCCGCGGGACACGGAACAGGGTGTCTCATCTAATTATATCAGCAGTGTCCCACAAAGAGAGCTGCCAGCTGGGCTGCCCTATTTCCTGAGCCCTGCTTTGGTCCTGGCAGCGCTGTGCTGGCACCAGCCTGGCACTGAGATGGCCCCAGGCTGGCACTGAGATGGCCCAGACTGGCACTGTCACTGGCACTGGGATGGCCCCAGCCTGGCACCGGGATGGCCCCAGGCTGGCACTGGCACTGGGATTGTCCCAGGCTGGCCCAGGCTGGCACTAGGATGGCCCCAGGCTGGCACTGGGGTGGCCCCAGGCTCGCACTGGCACTGCGATGGCCCCAGGCTGGCACTAGGATGGCTCCTGCCTGGCACTGGCACTGGCACCGGGATGGTCCCAGGCTGGCCCAGGCTGGCGCTAGGATGGCCCCAGACTGGCACCGGGATGTCCCCAGGCTGGTACTGGGATGGCCCCAGGCTGTCACTGGCAGTGGGATGGCCCCAGGCTCGCACTGGCACTGGCACTGGCACTGGCACTGGCACTGGGATGGCCCTGCTGCCTCTGGCCGCAGGAGAGAGTGGCACAGCTCCGCACCCAGCATGGCCTGGCACAGCCCGGATGGGAGCTTCTCTCTGGGCAGGAGATGGCTGCGTGGGTCTGGGCACTTGTGGTGGATTGGTGTCTCCATCCCACCCTGCAGACCCTGGCCTGCCTCATGCTGGGTTCCCACAGGCTGTGAGCAATCCCACACTACCACAGGGTCCAAGCACCAGAGTGGTGCCATGGGGACAGGAGCCAGCCCAGCAGGGTCCTCCCACTGGAGTTTGTGGCCAGGGCAGGTGCGTCCCCATGCCCCACCTCCCACAGTCACCGGTGCTGGAGCCATGAAGGGCTCTGCAGCACAGGGACTCCCCTAGCTCCAAACGGGTGCCATGGGCACCCCAAACCTGACAGTGTCCTCACACCTCCTCCTGCCCCTCTCCCTGCCCAGCACTTGCTTTCCAGCTCAGCTCAGCCCCTGCCCCAGAAGGGCCCATCCCTCTCGGGGCTGTGGTAGGATCACAGAATCTCAAAATGGTTTGGGTTGGAAGTGATCTTAAAGGCTATCCAGTGCCACTGCTGCCATGGCAGGGACACCTCCACTGTCCCAAGCTGCTCCAAGCCCCATCCAACCTGGCCTTGAACACTTCCAGGGATGGGGCATGGATAGCAGCCCTGTGTCAAGATCCTCTGGGGGTGGCTGGAGCCATCAGGAGGTAAATGCCACCTCAGGCAGCACCAGGGCTCTGTCAGGAGCAAAATCCTCCTGTCCATGATGGAGCAACTGGAATGAACACACTATGCTGGGATTATCCTCTGGCTTGGACAGTACCAGCCAAGGGACTGGGCTGGAGCCAAGGATGCTCAGAGCTGGTGGTGGAGGAGGTGACAAGGGGTCAGCGGATCCCATCCAGAATTCTCTGTGTTCAGTCTCCCAGAAACTTCACTCTGGAGGTCCTGGCACAAGCCCCTCTCTTCCTGACAGAGGATCTCTGGATGCTCCAGACTGTCCAAAGGGTGCCAGAGACCCGGTCCCCCTGTGCAAGCTTGGAGATGCTCCTTGGACATCCCTGGGAGCTGGTCCTGGGGGACCACCTCCCCTCCCTCCTTGCAGCCAGCTCAGCTCTGCAGCCACTGCTGCTGGGGTGCGGGTGGCAGGCACGGTCCTGCTCCCCCAGCCCCATCCCAGGGAAGCCCAGGGGCTGGGGAGCGACTGGGGGCTGCCTGGCCCCTGCCACCCAGGGGGATGATGGTTTAATCCGTGACTTATTTCGGTTGCTAGGTGATCAAATCATCCATCTGCTTGTGACTGGAGAGCGCCGTGAGTCAGCCCCTGCCACAGGCAGCAGAGGGGCTCACTCCAGCCCTCCTCCAGCCTGGCCGGGCCCTGCGTGCCCAGAGGATGATCTGACAGCACAGCCTGCCATGAACAGGGGAAACACGTCCTGCCTTGGGAAGTCAGGCTGCCACGGGGCTGGGGGCATCTTCCCACGTGCTCTGGAGAACAGGACCCCCATGGCATCGTGCACAGCACCTCTGAGCTGTGTCCTCACTGCACTACCTTGCATGAGGGGTTTGCTCTATTGCATTGGATTTTTGGAAAAAATTCTTCCCTGCGAGGATGCTGAGGCCCTGGCACAGGGTGTCCAGAGCAGCTGTGGCTGCCCCATTCCTGGAAGTGTCCGAGGCCAGGATGGACGGGGCTTGGAGGAGCCTGACCTATTGGAAGGTGTTCCTACCCATGGCAGGCAGATGGGGCTGGATGGTCTGTGATGTCCTTTCAAGCCTTTCAATCCCATTCTGGGATGCAGTGATTCAATCCAGAGCAACTTTGAAGGATCAGATGAGCCCCACTAGAAGTATGGGCAGGTTTGGTGTTTCCCCCCAGCACAGCTCAGGCACACCAGCACAGCTCAACCACCCCAGCACAGCTCAGCCACCCCAGCACAGCTCAACCACCCCAGCACAGCTCAGCTCCCCCAGCACAGCTCAGCCACCCCAGCACAGCTCAGCCACCCCAGCACAGCTCAGCTCCCCCAGCACAGCTCAACCAGCACAGCTCAACCACCCCAGCACAGCTCAGCCCCCCAGCACCTTCCCCTTTCTGCAGGGACATCCCTACCCCTGCACACTGGGAGCCGAGGGAAAGCCAACAGGCTGCTCAGGAGAGCAAGGCAGAAAGGCAACAGTTTGGGAGAAAATAACATTTTCATAAAGTGTTTGAAGTCATTTGGAGGAGGAAAGTGGGAAGGGAGAGGAATCAGAGTCTCTGTGTGTGTGTGATGTGTGCGTATGTGAGAGTGCGACAACAGGAGCCTCCCTCTCCGCAGAGAGCAGAAACCATCTCAGTTTCTCAGGTTTGGGAGAGTGTTGAGACACTGGGAAATTAAAGCAATGCCCATAGAACGTGTTTGCAAAGTCCAGCTTCTTTAGTGAGGCACCACGTGTAGGTGTGACACTTGTGCTGCCAGCGGCACGTGCTGGGGACGGGCGCTGGGTGGGGGGCTGGGGGCTGCCCAGGACCCTCACCCTCTGCCACGTGCAGCCCTTGGGGTCTGAAGGCCACCAGGGCCAGTGGAAATCTCCTGTGAGATCCACAGGCCTCTGTGGGAGCATCAGTGGCCACCCCCTGCCCATGGCACCCTCAAAGGAAGAGCTCTGCAGCAGGGTGAGGAACACCCTGGATGGCAGAAAAGGGGAAAAAACCCCAGCAGGGCAGCTGGAGCTGCCCCAAGCTGCTTTCTCTGCCTCCTGTCACTGCATGTGGGCAGAAGACCCCCTGACTGTCCCCTCCCCCTTCCCCCAACCCCCTGGTGCTGTGCCAGGGGCTCAGCCAGCACCAAGGCAGCCCTGCAGCATCCCAGCCCCAGTGCCCAGCATCCTAAATTCCGGGAGCTGGGCTGGTGGCCTCCCCACTGCTCTGCACAGCCCTCCCAGGTCCCCCGGCAGCTATCACGACTTCTTAGTGCAAAGAGACTCATTAATGAAGTGGAAAAGGAGAAGGAGGAGCAGGCTGAATGGTCCGTCCTAAGGGACAGTGCAGCAAGGAGGAGGAGGAGAGCGCTCAGCACTGATGTCGGGATAAGCAGCCACCCAAGAGAGGAAGGACTGCTTGGAAAATGCCGGGCTGGAATGGCCGAGGGCAGGCATGGGGAGTGGGAACCATGCAGGTGTGGGCAGGAATTCAGCCCCCAGCACAGTCACAGTCCCACCTGCAGCACCCTGTCCCCAAAGGCCAGAGGCAAAGGGGACCTGTGAGCAGGAGGGCCGGGCCAGGGAATGACCATGGCATCCCACTGCCTGCCCTGGAGCTCAGGTGTGTCCATCCCTCACAGCACCAGGCTGTGAGCTGCAACTCCCGAAGGCAGCGCTGGGCAGAGCAGGAGGGAGGCAGGGAGGGAGGAGGACAGGCTGGGCTGGGTGGGAAGGGCGTTTTTCTCCAGCCCAGCGGTTCCCAGTTCCCAAACTGTCTCTGCAAGGCCTGGCTCCTGTGCCTGTGGGAAGCACTGCCAGGGGGCTGGAGGGAGGCACTGACCCCCGGCCAGCAGCCCTGGCTGGGCACAGCCCAGGAGGGGCTGCCCACACCTCAGGTGGGCAGTGCCAGAGGCTGCTGGGGAGCCACAGGAGGGGAGGATTTCCATCCCCAGCTCACAGCTCCAAGCAGAGGACAGGAGACATGCAGGTGACAGGGGCACATGGGCAGAGGCTGCTGCAGCTCTGAGGCCTCACTCTATTCCTTGGGTCCCCAGCCTAGGGAGCCCCAGCGTGCAGCAGCCTCCTGTCCCCAGGTGACACAGGGGGCTCTGAGCCCACCTAGGCCCCCACTGCTCCTGAGTGGGCAGTGGGAGGGCGACTGTCACCTGCTCACAGCCCCAGCCAGGGCTGGGGACAGGACTCCTACGCCTGGCCAGTCCCAGGAAAAGACTGAGGAGCTCATGGGGAGCTTGGATGCCCCATTCCTGCCCATCCCTTCTGCCTCATCATGTGGGCACACAACTTCTGGGAGCATCATGCCTTCCATGAACATCGCCCCCTGAGGAAGTGTCACTGTCCATGCTGAGCAGTGGCAGGACACACCTCTATGCTGTGAGGGTCTGTCTGTCCATGCCCCTCCATATATCCAGTATCCTGCTTGGAAAGCACAATCCAAACCTCTGCCTGCCATGAAATCGGTTTTCCCATCCCAGAGGCTTTTCCCCCAGCAGGCAGGACAGGCAGGGAATGGTACCAGTGGCTGTGAGCTGACAGCTGAGAAATGCTCCGTTCTCCAGCCAGCTGAAACACCTCCTAACACATCACTGTCACTGGACTTTGAGCTCTTCCCAAACTAGCAGCAGCGTCCAGCTGAGACGGGAGGGTGGGCTATTTAGAAAATGCCAAACCGGTCCTTTCTGATTGTACAGAAAATCACCTCAAACTGTTCAGAACAAGAAAATCACTGGACAAAGGACCTTGTCCATCATCTGGGTCTGCTCAGTCCTAACCCCAGCCCTGAGCCCCGGGAGGTGGTCCCTAGGGCAAGGCAGCAGGTCCCTGTCCCAGCTGGCTGTGGTGCCCACGTGCAGGACTTGCCCCAGCTGAAGGTCCAGAGCAGCCATCCCATCTCCACCATAGGAAGGACTGACCGGTCAAGGAAAACAGCGCAGGAACGTCACCTTCACTCCCGCAGTGAAAACTGTGCCATTAAAATCCTCTCTCCTATGACACACACTGAGCCTATTTCCGTAATTCTTTGGCAAGGGAATAACATTTTGGCGCCTATAAATACCACAGGGGTGCTGTGTGCTGCTGGAGCAGCAGGACGTGCCCTGCCCACCCTGGGAAGGCTCAGCCACCACCACCCTGAGGTGAAGGACAGGAGAGCGTGGCAGGGCTGTGCCAGCCATGGACAGCGGGTGCCTGGACAGGACTGTGGTCAATGGGCACAGAGCAAGAGCTGGGCAGGACCCCGGTGGGCAGGGAGCTGAGCCAAGGGAGCACAGAGGGAAGGAAATGGTGGAAAGCACTGGCACTCCCAAAGCAAACGGGGAGGGTCCCTGCGGCTGCAGCGGAGGACTCCGGTCTGACCCAAAGCAGGCTGGCACACAACCAGCTCATCTCTGCCCTCCCCATGGGGACCCCAGGCACCAACAGAGGCTCCTCAGGGCATGAGGGGATGCCCTGGAACACCCCAGGGATGCTCGTTGCAGGTACTTCCCAGCTCACCCAGCAAAGGGAAGCTGCTCCCTGCAGACTCCTGGCCATCAGCTGGACCACCCCAGGACCCAGTGTGAGGAATCAGTGACACTTCCAGCACCTGCTTCTCTACCAAGGCCCTGAGACACTGTGCATGAAGAAAATACTTCAGCCCAGCTGAGAGGGAAGCAGTGGGGAGGTGATCCAAGCCTCCCAACCCCCAGCCAGGCTGTCCAGCCTCCCCGGAATGGCTGGAGCCTGGTGCTGTCACCGTCTGTCACCTGCCAGGGAAAATGGTGTGGGTGGTCCCTGTCCTGCAGAGACACATGGAGACAAACAGCTCAAGGATTGGGACATTAAATACTTGACGTAAGGGGACTCTCATGATGCTCATCACAGGCCTTACCACTCCTCCTGAGCACAAGTGTCACCTCAAAGCTCCTGCAGAGAGCTCATCTCCTGCGAGTCCTCAGCAACAGCCCTGTGGACAGCACAGGAGACACCAGGGACACCACAGCACAGGAGATACCAAACCCCAAGGGAGCAGTTGGAGGCTGAGGAAATGGGGCCCTTCCCTGCTGGAGTCGATCAAGAGGTGTGCAGGAGGGTCCACAGGGACTGCAGAAGCCAGGCCCAGGAGGATCTAACCCATCCCACAGCCAGCAGAGTAGGTTTGGGGCTGCCTGTCTCTTTGCCCCCATCCCATTCTCCCCCAGAGGGCATAAAACCCCCTAAGACCATAGAATCATGAGATCAGAGATTGGTTTGGGTCAGAAGGGATCTTAAATATCATCTAGTTCCAACCCTCTGCCACCAGATCTCCATAACAGCTCTGGAAGTTGTGCTGTGCCTCCTTGCAGCAGCTTTGTGTTCTTGGCCAAGAGCTGTAGCCAGGGGTCATTTGGGCAAAGCTCTCAGGAAATACAATGTTCCTGACAGCCCGTGGTCCAGAGCCACCAGACAACCACAGGAAAGGCTGGCATCCATGGAAGCCTTCCTGAGCAGAGCCAGAGCTGGCACAGGAGGGCTCAGCATGGTGGGAACCTTCCCTCTAACAACATCTCTGCAGCAAGAAGAGGCTCAGGACCTTCTCCTGCTTACCCAAACCATGGGGTCACACACAGAGCCCACAGCAGAGTTCACTGTGAGCTGCACGGTTGGGGTAGCCACAGTCTCTGCCCACAGAGGGACCCAAGGGACCGCCCGGAGCAGAGCTATGAGCAGGTACGAGGTGAGGAGCACAGACACCTGCAAACCCTGCCATGGAGAGCAGCACATGCCCAGCCTGGGCTGCAGGAGCTTGGTGCCAAGCCCTGGAGTGTGGCTTCAGTAAACTGCTGTAAGGACCCAGCTTTCAGTGCCTCAAACCTTGAGCCAAGGGCTTCCCTCACAGACGTGAGCAGAACCTTCACCTCTGTTTATTCTGCACAGAGCTAAACACACCCCCAAAATGAGAATAACAAAGCAGCCTCGCTGCCTGAAAAGGACTGCCCCTGACTACCCCAGGAACAGCCTGAGATCTCCTGCAGCCCTGTTGTCTCCAACAGGCTTCTGGTGGGAGGTGGGTGATGCTGAGCCTGCCCTGGGTGCCCAGCACAGCCCTCCCTGCTCCCCCAGGGGCTGTGGCGCTGCAGTGAGGGGCTGGTCCAAGCACAGCCAGCTGCAGATCCTGGGCGGGATCTCCCGCTGGAAACAGGGCAAGAAAAACACCGCTGAGCTCCGAATCAGCTCCTTGAACTCCATCCAAGAGCAAATGGGAGCCAGCCCAGCTCTGGCAGCCCGGCATTGCCTGGCCCGGGGCTGGCAGTGCTCGGCACGAGCTGACAGCCTTGGCCTGAGCTAGGCAGCGAAACGGGGGACGCAGGTGGCAGTGGGGACAGGGCCCTCCCAGGGCCAGTCCTGGCGGGCTGCTCCCTGCTCTGCTCCCTGCTCTGCTCCCTGCTCTGCTCCCTGCTCTGCTGCCCTGCGCTGCGGATGGCAAGGGGAGGATGCGGGCAGCGAGGAAGGCAGATGCCATCTGGATCCAGGGCTCTCCATCTCTGGCAGCAGTGGCTCGGTGCTGATTGTGGGCAGATTAGAGGGGACACAGCCGTGCTCATCCCGATCCTGCTGTGCTGCCGCTACCCAGGCTGGAAATAAAGCCTCGTTTTTCATGCAAAGATGCACAATGGTTAACAGGGAAAAGCTTGCCTGCGAGGCATGCAGGTAGCAAACCAATTTCCAAACGGGTCTCCAATTACTCCTGATGGTTATTCGATTTACATTTCTTTTCTGGCTCACCAGATGTTGATGGCCCGAGGGTGAAATTGGGCCCAGCACGAGGGTGTGGGAAGGTGCAGGAGTCTCCTGCTGCAGAGTGGCATGTTTCCCTGGAGCTGCTCGGTTCCTCGCCGCTCACAGCCGTGCTTGCAACCATACCGTGCGTCATGGACACGGAGAGGAGCGAGGGAGCCGGGCTGCTGCAGACACCGGATCCACATCTGCCAAGCCTACAGCTGGAAAAGCCCCATTTTCCTACCGGCACAAGCGGCAGTCCTGTGTCCCAGAGCAGGAGTGGCAGCTCCTGCCAGGTGACAGCTTCCTGCGAGAAGCCCCTAGGTTGGCTCTGTGCTCTGCTTCCTCGGAGAAGCAGACGGAGGTGGATTCGTGAGGCTCCAAGAGTCCATTTTGCAGGAAATGCTCCAAGATGCCCAGGTCCTGTGGAATGCCAGCCCCACGCCTCTGCACAGGCATGGCTGCTGCTGGCCCCACACCAGGCACGGGGTCAGGAAGGTCACCAAAGCTCTGCTCCTCAAAGGTATGTTGGTGCCAAACTCCAATGGAAACGATGGCAACAAGCTCTAAATCCCGTTCCTGCCCGGGCCTCATCCTAGACCAGAGCTTCCAGAGTGCGTCATGGCAAAGACCCAGAGGAGAGTTTGTTATGTGGCACCTCTCTTCTGGAGGGGACTGGCACGTGAAGGGGACATTTGTCCGCCCCTCCAAAAGTTTGATGGCAGTGCAATGACCCAACCACCACCCTGGGACTGATCCAGGCCCTTGGCGTAGCTGGAGGGGCACCGGGGCTGGCACAGAGGGACAGGGACAGCAGGCACTGACCTGCCAGGCACTGCCAGCCAGATCTATTCCCTGCCAGCTCCACTCCCCACAGTCCCATGGCTCTGGGTAAGCTGGAGCACCTTGACACGGGAAAACCCACTGGAGGAAGGGTGAGGGTGGGGCAGAGGACTGAGGGTCAGGGAGCTCTGCCCGCACTCTGCGAGCCATCCTGGCCGAGGGCAAGGATAGGGCACATCCCAGGCACAGCAAACACAGTGCTCGGGCCAAGGCCACTCGTGGCGTGGGGACAGGTGCCCAGAGACCATGAGGGGCTGCAGCCAGGCTGGGGCCCGGCAGGAGCAGGCAGCCCCGGCACAGGCATGCTCACACAGCTCCCCACGCGTGCCCGCTCCCTCCATCACCCCGTGCGGTCCCTGGCACAAACCTCCAGCCCCCGCGCCCTGCACACCCGCAGGGACATCACCACTGACCACTGCACACGCGTGTGTGTGACACACACTCCCGAGGGGCACACACGCACATCCAGGGGGATCACATGCACATCCAAGAGGTGCACGCGCACCCCGAGCGGGCACACACATATCCAAGGGGAACACACGCATATCCAAGGGGAACACACGCACCCCGAGCAGGCACACGCAGGTGCGGGCCGCGCACACCCGCACGCCCGGGCTGCGGCCGCTCCCCCGCCCCGGCTCTCTGCGGAGGGCACGCACCGGGAAACGGGGCCACCCTCGGCCCCGCAGCCCGACCCCGCGCCCTGGGTCCCGCAGCCGGCGCGGCTCCGCAGCGGGTGTCCCGCACACGCCGGGCCGGGGGTTCCCGCACTCGCACATATTTGTGATGCGGGGAGCAGCGAGGCAGCGGCGGAGCCGGGCTCTGCCGTGGCTCCCGCACCCCTGCGCAGCCGCGGCCCCGCCACGCCGCAGCCCGCACCGGCACCGGCCGCCCCTGCCCCGCACGGACACGCGTGGGGTGGGCTGGGCCACGCCCCCCGGGGGTGCGGGATCTCTCTCACGCACACACACACACACACACACACACACACACACACACACGCTCTGAGCCCGGTTGCTCCGCAGCCGCTTAACTCCTTGTTGCCCGTTTCCGCACCAGCCAGC
>VWZS01005160.1:126040-153141 GCA_013397075.1 Rhabdornis inornatus | reverse complement strand
CCCGGCCCGGCCCGGCCCGGCCCCGGCCGCTGGCCGGCCCCGCTGCCCCCCTGCCCGCGGCGCGCTGCGGCCGCCTCGCCCCTATGCGGAGGCTGGAGCGGCACCGAGGCGATGCCCATTCATTCAGCTTGGCCCCCGCAGCCCTCCCCTTCCGCCCCGCGCCCCAGCCGCCTGCATGGAGGGGGCTGGCGATGCTGCAGCGGTACCCAGAGCCCCCGGAGAGCACAGTGCGGAGAGGAGGGAGGGAGAGGAGGAGGAAGGAGAGCAGAAGGAGGGAAGAGGAAAGAGGGAGAGGGAGATGGCTGCCCCCAAAACCAGAGCTGGATCTGGAGAAGACTCTGGGATTTCCACCAGGAAATCAGGGCAGGGAGCGGAGCGGGGCCGGCGCAGCACCCCCCGCCCAGCCCGGCATGGCAGCCCCAGCCCTGCTCCCGGGGATGCCAAGGCAGAGGCTGGGCACTGCGAGCGCTGGGCACGGCCCCGTGCGGGGCCAGGGCAGGGCACGGCCCCCCTGGAGAACCCAGATGTCCCCCCTAAGACAGGGCTGACCCAGCCGGGGGGCACCAACCACCAACCACCGCAGCCAGGAGCTTGGCTTTAAGGGCATGGAAAGCTTGGGGGGCACCTTTTGGTGGTGTTGCTAAGCTGGTGTGCAGGGGCTGCACGCTTGGCCCCACATCTGCCCTTTTTTCAGAGCCCAGCTTTGCTCAGACGCCCCTGCGCCCCTTCACACACAGTCAGGACCCCCTCAAATTCACCAGGGTCCTGAGCCCCAGGATAACGTCCTGCATGCCACATCAAAATTTCTCAGCTTTTCCTAATCTGGGTCTTGCTTAACCCTCTGGAAAATAATCCACTGACCATCTGCCACAGTGAAATTCATTTACAACCTCGCACAAATTAGGCTCAACTGTTCACTTCCTGCTCCGCTTCTGCTCAGGACTTTTGTTCACTCTGGTAGCACGTGTGTCTTCCTGCCCATGGACAGAGGTGACCTTGCCATGGGCTGGTATGTCCTTGCCATGGGTTGGGGTGACCTTGCCATGGGCTGGTTTGTCCTTGCCATGGACAGGGGTGACCTTGCCATGGGCTGGTATGTCCTTGCCATGGACAGAGGTGACCTTGCCATGGGCTGGTATGTCCTTGCCATGGGCTGGTTTGTTCTTGCCATGGGCTGGGGTGACCTTGCCAGCGCTGCGCTGGCAGGCAGTGCCTGCTCCTGACACGCTCTTGGATCTCAGGGTGCTTTCTCCTGGTGGGATGGCATTCCCATGCCATGATGACATTCCCATGCCCAGCCTGCACAGTGTCCTGTCCTAGGGAGGGCTGAGGAGCCTGTTTGGGGGGACAGCCTCTTGCTCTGGCTGCCATTGGAGGTGTGTGCAGGGCAGATGAGGAGCTTTCGTGGGTCCAGGCAGGACAGAGCTCTTGGATTTCCCTCTGCCAGGGATTCCCAACCTGACCTCAGGTGATCCAGATATCGATCCAGGTATTGGTGGTTTCAGAGGTGATTATGAATCTGTGGATTTTGCTGTTTTGGGATGCCTGGCCAGGGCTGCCCCATGGGAGTGAGGTGATCCGAGCTAGGACTGCTCAGTTCTGTGAAACACCTCCGTGGTCTCTGCACCTGCATTAGAGCCTGGCCTGAGGGGTGGGAGCAGCTACTACGGGGATTTTCCCATCCCTTTGCCCTGGTGCTTTTGCAAATGGAGAGCTGCCTTTCTGGGGAAGAGGCTTCATTCTCTAAGGAAAATGGAAATATACAGATTTTTTTTTTCCTTCCTGTAGCAGATTCAGCAAAAGTGCAGCTGCCTTCCCAGTCCTGAATACAGAATTGACCATTCAGTTCATCCCTAAGGGGAAATGGCCCAGCAGAGAGGAACAACGAGCCCCACAGTGCTCTCTGCACCCTCCAAAGTCTTTCTCAACCCTGGCGTTTTCCTCTCCCAAATTCCAGGGGTGCCTGGCTCCTTTGCAGGGCAGTGAAGGTTTTCCTCATGCTTCCACGCCCCCGCCTCTGAAAACCTATCAGCTTCAAAATGTATCTTTTTTTTCCCTTGAATTGCAATTTGTCAGATTATTTGTTCATGGTGGAGCCTGGGGTGCAGAGGCAGTGGGACAAGCAGAGCAGGAGCTGGGTGAGTGGCACCCCAGGGGAAAGGGCATTCCAGCCCTGCTGAAGGTGGGGATCCCAGCACTGGGACCAGGCAGCCTGGAATCTTTTGGCTGTGAGGAGCAATGCCTTTTCCATCCCTCTGCCTATTCCTGAGCCTTATGGCAGCTCCAAGGGGCTGAAAAGACGTGAGATGAAGGCATGAGTGATAATGTTTGCTGCTGATTTCACTAGGAATGTCTGGGTGCTCCTCAGGAAAGGCACTCGGCGTCCTGAGCAGGCCAGGCCAGGTGCAGTGCTGGGGGGATGGAGCAGCCCTGGCAGGCTGCAGGAGCCCCTGCTGGGCTTTCAGTCAGCAGCCCAGCAAAGCCTGTGTGCAGAAAAAAGATAAGAAGGGATATCTGGAATCTAGGAAAACATCTAGGAAAAAATTATTTTATAATACTTAAGAAGAAATTCCTCCCTGTGGAAGTGGGGAGGCCCTGGCACAGGGTGCCCAGAGAAGCTGTGACTGCCCCTGGACCCCTGGAAGTGTCCAAGGCCAGGCTGGATGGGGCTTGGTGCAACCTGGGATGGTGGAAGGTGTCCCTGCCCATGGCAGGGGGGTTATAACAAGATGTTCTTTGAAGTCCCTTCCAGCCCAAACCATTCTGGGATTCTGTGAATGAAGGGCAGCTGGAGAGGCTTTTCTGTGTAAGAGCCCAAAGCCTCATTTCTCAGCTGTACCAGAGTCCAGAAGGGGCTTGGACACCTGCAGGAAAGCCACAGGCAGCTACAGAGGCTTCTCCAAGTGAAGACAAATGGTTCTCATTCCTGGTGATCCAGGAGGGAGAATCAAGGATGACACAATTCAAGGCAAAGGGGAAATGATCCCTCTAGCAGCTAGTGTGGTGAGCACTGGTTAACTGCAGGGCCAGAGAGCTGAGGGCAGCCCTGATCCAATGGCAATGTCCCTGAGCCCAGGGAGTGCTGTCCTTGAGGAGCTGACACACCTGGAGCGGTGCTGGACACAGCAGGTGGGACTCAGGTGTGGTTGGGAGGGGGAGGCTGAGCTCCAGGTGGAGCAGAGCAGTGTCTGCATGGCAGGGATGGGAGAACCCTGGCACCACGGTGAGTAACTGTGCTAAAACTGGGCTGAGGGGCTGACCCTGCACCAGGAAACAGCAGCCAGGCTGGCTGGGTTTTTGAGAGAAAGAGACAAGTCTGGCACAGCATGGTGGATGTGAGAGTCACCATAGTGATAGTGGCTGGAGCGGGTGGGTGGTGGAGATCAGCCAGCCATGGCTGTGAGAGGGGAGCAGGCAGGGCTGCAGGACAGCGTGCTCTGGGCACCCAGCAGGACAGGCAGACAGGGCAAAGGCAGGCACAGGTGACAAAGGCACATAGAAAACAAGGGAAGGGCATCAGAGAGGCTTTCTAAGCCTTTCTAAGCATAGCTGAATGTGTAGAGAGCAGGAGAAAAATCAGAGCTTTGAAACCTTTGGGAGAAACCTGGGGCCAGGACTCTGCTGGGCAGGTGGGACAGAAGGCAGGGACAGTGTGAGTGTGGAGGTGGAGGAAGAGAAGGCCTGGGAGATGGGGCAGCAATCCAAGGGAATTTCTCCAGGCTTAGAGATGTTTGTGCTGCAAACCTTAGGGGCCCTGGCACTGGTTATGGGGACAGCAGAGCAGAGCAGAGGGAGGGTGTGATCAGGCTGTCCCCATGGCAGGGAGCTGATGGTGTTGCCAGGAGAACCAGAGGGATCCAGAGGGATCCAGAGGAATCCCATCATGGCAGCAGGGCACAGCAGGAGAGGGTGAGGGCTGACGAGTTAGGGGCTCTTGCATCCCTTGTGGAGGATGCTGTGTGGGAGGGCAGCCAGCTGAGAGGAACAGGGTCTTTTAGGGAGGAGGAGATGGAGGCAAATCCCAGAGGAACTGTTTTGAGCTGAGGAGTTGGCTTGGGTTGGGGTCTTGTGTTATGGTTTTCTCCATGGGCACTCTGAGTGTGTGACCTCCCTGCTGGCACTAAGGCACTTTTAGTTCAAGTTTGACCGTGGCAGGGTTCAGCTGGTGGTGGCTCTGCAGCCCACAGGATAGGCTGTGGGTGTCACTCTGCTCTTGGGCAGGAACAATTCCCCTGGCACTGCTTTGCATCTGTCTCCAGGGGTGACAGAGTGGCTCAGAGATGACAATGGCCAGTTCAGTGATAATGGGTCAGATCTTCAAAGCCATCACGAGTAATGATGGGTCTGACTCCATCCAGGAAGCTGGGGAGGGACTGAGAGAAAATGTGTGGAGTGGAATGTGAGAGAAGAAGCAACTGAGGAGGCAGTGCCAGGGAGGGACACTGAGCGTGCACTGGGCAGTGCTGGGTCTGTGGGACAACCAGCCAGGGCTGGCCCAGCACCTGGGCAATGAGGAGGAGGGGAGTGAAGCCAGGTGAGGGCACTGAGGTGAGCAGGGTCCAGAGCTCTCAGCCACATGGAGGGGCAGGAACAGGGACATGCACTGAGCACTTGGCTCCCCCAGACTCAGCAAGCTCTGAGCCCCTCCAGGGAGGTCCCACAACCTTCTGCACTGCAGGGTGCTGCAGACACCTCTGAGGGGTGGAAGGGCAGAAAATCTGTACTGGGCTGTAAGAGATGAGGGATGTGTGCCTGGTGGGTGCACACATCCCCCCCTCCCCACCAGGCAGAGGACAGCTTTGCTTTGCTCTCCTGCCCGTAAATCTCCCAGCAGTCAAATCTTCCCCTTTCTGCTCCTCACTGACAGCAAACGCTGGTGAGTAGCAGCCTGTTCACACAGCCTGGTGTCCAGAACCTTGGTGTTCCTCTGCCCTGCCTTGCTCTCCTGTGGCAGCCCCTACAAACCTTGTTCCACATGAAGGAACCCTCTGCACAGCAGCCTCTGCTACCCTTTGTCCCAGAACTCCTTCTGACCAGGTTGTGGTTCATTCCAGGCCGTGTGGCTGCTGAAGGTTTGAAATTCTCTCTGAGGACAGATGGGAATTTATTCTGTGGGCAGCTCTGGGCAGATCAAGGGGCTCTTGCCCTGTCTGGAGGCCACCAGCCCAAATGAGGATGGACGCGTTCCATGCACACAAAATGCATCATCTCCAGTTGATGAGGTCTTGGAATAAAAAATGTCCTGTGCCCTATTCTTGGAGCACATGCAAAATAGGGCACAGCAAGAACTGAATACCCAGAAGGGTGAGAGGCTCAGCTGAAGTCAGTCCAGCTGTCACATGTGAGATGTTCAGTTCCATACACAATGAGCCAAGGAGCGAGCACAGGAGGGCTGGGGGTGTCTGGTTACCTGCAAGGGAGGAGCTCTGAGCAGTAATGGGATAAAACAGAAGGGAAGAGCTCAGGAAGGTTCAGGAAGAAGATTAGGCACTTAGGGAGCAGAGGAGCATCTGCAGCCATGTTAGGCCCGAGGTGGAAGCAAACAAGGGACTGCAGCTCTCCTGTCTCCTGTGCTGCTCCAGCCAGGACCTGGCCGCTCAGGGCAGGGTTGCAGGGCTGAAGCCCAGAGTCCTGGAATATCCTGAGCTGGACCCACCAGGATCATCAATCCAACTCCTGTCCCTGCACAGACACCCCAGCAATCCCTGGCAGCGCTGTCCAAACGCTCCTGGAGCTCTGGCAGCCTCGGGGCAGTGCCCATTCCCTGGGGAGCCTGGGCAGTGCCAGCACCCTCTGGGGGATGAACCTTAAGGGTGTTTAAGGACTTCTTTGGGACTGTTTGCTATGAACCACTGCTGAACATGCAGACAGGGCACCAGTCTGCTCCAGTGTGATGTTTGCAGATTTTTACAGCAGGAAACCATGGCCTGGACATGAGGACACAGCTGGACACTGTCCAGCTGCTCCTCAAGAGCTGCCAGTGCATGTGGCATCTGCACAGCTCTGAGTGATATCCTGTGAGAAATGAGCCTGTTCCAGAAAAGAACGAGGAAATTAATAAGGCAGCTCCAATCTTCCCTGCACAGCTCAGGAGTTCCCAGTGCTGCCACGCTCAGAGCACAGCCCCAGGTGGGCTGGGGAGCAGCTTCACTGAGCAGCTCCAGCCCCTTCCCTGCCAGAGCAGGGCTGGGGGTCCCAGGGCCACCAAGGCAGGGCAGGGGCAGGTGCTGTGCCAGGAGTGCCTGCAGGATGACCTTGAGTAGCAGAGCTTTGCAGGGCTTTGCCCCTGGAGCCTGGCTCGAGGTGCTGCCCTGTGCTGCCAGCCTGGCCAGGGCAGGGCTGTGCCAGGAGTGCAGTGAGCCAGTGGCTGATGAGAGGCAGGAATCTCTTCTGGAAGGAGAAGATGAGCAGGAAGGTGGATGCTGTGTAAGAATGAGGCCAGAGCAGGATGGCAGAAACCTCCCTGTGCTCTGACTCCTGCCCGTGTCCCCATGGGCTCCAGGCTGGGGCAGCACATGCTCCTGTTTCCCCCCTGAACCGGGGGCCAGATCCTCGGGTGTGGGAGCCCTGGGCTTGGCCCACAGGGCTCCTTCAGGAGCAGGGAATCAGGGATCAGACTGCTCAGAGCACCCCAATTCCTCCCACGGGCAATTTCAGCCCCACCCTACTGAGCACTGAGTTCCTACTGAGCGCTGGGTGATGGAGCCCTGGGTCACCTCTCAGCCCTGGGTCACCCCTGTGCCCTGTGCCACCCCTGTGTCACCCCTGAACCCTGGGTCACCCCTGTGTCACCCCTCAGCCCTGGGTCACCCCTGTGTCACCCCTGTGCCCTGGTTCACTCCTGTGCCCTGGGTCCCATCCAGCCCCACTGCTGATGTCCCCATGGCTGAGTGCCTGTGCAGGAGGGGCAGGCTGGCCCTTCCCCAGGCTCCCAACATGGACACTGGGTCCCTCCATCTCACAGCAGAGATCAGCTGCTGGATGCTCGTTGCTTGGCAGCCACAGGCTTAGAAATGTCAATTTCTAATTAAAACCATGCACCCAAAATCTGCACCCCCCACCCCAAATCCTGGGATTTTGCACCCTGTTCTCAACTGTGGGGGGCATGGCAATATCCCCCCATGTGGCAGCACCTGGGAACCAGCTGGGGTTGTGCTAGGGCAGAGCCAGGTGAGGCACAGGAGGGCTGACCAGGAGGGCATCAGCTAAAAAAAGCCAGATGGCAGCTGATAAGAAGGGAGATGGAAGATGTTACCCAGAAATAGGAGTGAGGAAGACTCCCCTGGAGCACAGGGCAGCAAAGCCAGGGTGCCAGGCACAGGATCCAGGGATGGGAACCCCATGGGACATGGCAGTGCCCTGGCACAGCCCCCTCCTGTGCCAGCACCACGGGCCAGCCAGGACAGGACACATTTTCCTCCCTTGGGGACCTGTGTGTCCCCCTGGGGCCTGGAGCCTGTGTTGGGCAGTGATGCCTGGAAATCACCAAATCTCAGAATATTTTGGGTTGGAAAGGATCTTAAAGCCCATCCAGTGCCACCCCTGCCATGGGCAGGGACACCTTCCACTATCCCAAAGTGCTTCAAGCCCCATCCAGCCTGGCCTTGGGCACTGCCAGGGATCCAGGGGCAGCCACAGCTGCTCTGGGCACCCTGTGCCAGGGCCTGCCCACCCTCAGAGGGGAGAATTCCCTCCCAGTATCCCATCCAGCCCTGCCCAATTGGTTTTCCTTGTGGGAAGTTATGTTTGCAGTGCTGGGAGCTGGGTCTCAGGTGAGGTGACGTGTCCAGAGCACCTGGTCCCTGGTTCTGCTTTGGGCAGGGACACAGCAAATCCAGCCCCTGTGGCTCCAGGAGCAAAAAGGGAACTCCAAGGTAAAGTCTAAGCATGAAAAACATCAACCCCACTGAAAAGTGCAATAAAATAAATTAGTGTTTTTTAAATCCATGTCATTGGATTGCAGTTTTGAGATGAAAAATGAAAATTGTTGGTCCTATGGTATATGAACCTTTAGCATTTGTATTTCTATGCTCTTGCTCCATGAGAATGACAAGGAGAGGGAAGAAGGGCACTGGGACCCCCAGTAAAGCCCCCCTGCCAACCAGGCCACAGCCAGCACTGTGCTCACAGAAACAAACAGCCTCACTGGGGAAGCGGTTTTATTTTTTGAAGTTTGCAGAACCTCTTTTTAGCATTTCCTCACGGAATAATTCTGGGTTTCTGCTTCCAAGTGACATTCAATTTCCACATCTGAGCTAGGGATAAAATGAATATTTTTACAACCTGACTGAATTCAAACCAAAATGCTCAAAAAATGATGAAACTGTCATCTGTGGAGCCAGGCAGGGGTGGGCAGGCAGCTCCAGCTGCTTGATGGCTTCATGGGGGGGTTGATTTGCCCAGTTCAGGCTGGAGGAAGCTCCAGTTTGCCCAGTTGGTGGCTGCCCAGTGCCCACTGGGGGTGCCTGAAGGGGGTGGGCTCTGGAGCAGCCCCATGGCACAGCCTGGGCAGGGCTCTGCCAGTTTTGGGGGGTTTTACCCTGGCAGCTAAGCTGTGGTGCCAGGCTCATCCCTGCCATCCCCTGCCTCCCTTAGCTCCTTTCAGCTGATCTCAGGAGACATTTGATTGGCAGGTCATGCCAAACACATTTGCTTTGAAGTTTTCCCAGTTTCCTTGGAAAAGACTTTCTTATCACAAGGAGCTGGTGCCTGATTTCCCTCAGGTGGAGAGCAGAGCCCTGACATGGAGAAGGTGGGAGATGTTTCACTGGGCAACCTGGGCTACTGCAGGTGTCCCTGTCCATCACAGGGGTGGATGAGATGGGATTTATGTTCCTTTCTAACCCAAACCAGCCCAAACCAGTCTGGCATTCTGTGATAGATTCACCAAGAATAACACTTCTTTTTTTTTTTTCCACATGGTCTTACATCCCCTATGTCATAAAATAATCCTTTAATTAGTGAGGCCTAAGTGCTCCATAGTTAACAGTGGGACCTTTTTTCTATCATGTGCATAATGGACACACCTAGTTAGTCAGATTTAGTTAATCCTGGGTTTGCTCCACTCTCATTCTTCAGCATTTCCTGGCCTTTCTAAAATCTCCAAATTCTGTTTCAAAATCCAGTTCCTGGCTGAAGCACAGACAAAACAGCATTTGCTCCCTGTTTTGCAGGGTTCTCTGGGAGAAGGCAGCTGGGCAAAGACCAAGCTTTTAGCTGGAGAGAGGAAAAATGCAGCTTCCAGATGTCAGGCTGGAGTTCCATCAAGAGAAGTGGAATTTCCAGGGGCTGGGAAGCAGCAAACACAACATGTGGGGTCACTGGGCTGTCCCAGAGCAATTGACTCTACACCAGTGCAGGGGGAAATCTGGGAGTGTTATCCTGAGGATTTTGTTAGTGGGATGCTGGCAGGATGGGATGGGGGATAGGGCTGGTCCAGAGGTGCAGCATCAGCATCCCATAGGCCTGGAGTTAATTATCCAAAAAATCCAACTATAAGCTTCATAAAAGCCTGTAAAGACTTTATAAAAGCCTAATAGAAATAGAAATAGCTGTGCTTTGTTTTTAAAATCACTTACAACACGGATCATTATTAGTCTAATTATCTCCCTGCAGTGTGGAGATGCCATGGGGGTTTTTTGAGGGTTTTAAAATTTTTTTTTGTATTTTTCAGGCACAGAAAGCACA
This sequence comes from Rhabdornis inornatus, assembly GCA_013397075.1. Taxonomy (NCBI): domain Eukaryota; kingdom Metazoa; phylum Chordata; class Aves; order Passeriformes; family Rhabdornithidae; genus Rhabdornis; species Rhabdornis inornatus. Next base: position 143,454 of record VWZS01005160.1, on the reverse strand, counting down.
CAAGGCACATTTTGGAGGTGGAATAGGATGGAATAGGAAGGCCAAGCAGGAGGCAAGGAAAGCTGTGGGCAGGGGCAGGAGCCTGGGGCTGACTCCTGGCCTCAGTGTCCAGCTCCTACTGCCCTTCCCACTCTGGATCCTGGACCCAAGAGCAACCAGGTTCAACCCAAGGCTGGGCTGAGGGGGCAGAGCTGTGGCACCCCTGGCACAGGGTGGTGAAGGTGCCAAGAGTGAACAGGAATAGAGGGAGAACTGCTCGAATGAGAAATTAGTGACAACACAGCACAAGAATGAAAAGTAAATAAATAGAAATCAATTAAATCCACGGGCATGTTATTGAATATCCAGAGACCAGGTCTGTGTTGTGAAGTCAGTGAGCTGAAGAGAGCTGGATGGCTTTAAGGTGTCTTCCAGCCCAAAACTGTGATTTTATTGTTCTGTGAAATCCCCATTCTGTGTTCAGGGCATTGACACCAACAAGATACTACTGCCAAAGGACACAAAGAAGATTTTCCTAAATTACCTTGCCATTTTTAGTGACAGATACACTTCTTCCCTGACAGCCATTTATTCTCCTTTACTGATATTCCATCCATTTCCTGGTGGCTGCTGCTCCCTGGGTGCATTAATGGCAGCAGCTCAGCACATCCCAGAGTCCCTCCTGAGCTCCTTGGAGAGAGGCAGAGCCTGGCCCAAAGCCCATGGAATCCACAGAGGTGATCTGGGGATGAGCAGCGAGGCAGGAGCGACCTTGGGAGCACTGGGGCACCCAACCTGGCACCATCCGTGTGCTTTGGGCACAGCCTGAGGTGTCTTCATCCTCCAAGGGCACTACAGGACACACAGGACGCTTCCCTGGAGCAGAGGCCACTGCAGCTGGGACCTGTCTGCTGCAGCCCTTGTGTGTCCATCAGCTGCAGACAGAGCCAGGGATGATCCTGCAGGCATTCCATGGGCACGGGGGGTGCTGCTGCCCTTCCCGGGCACTGTGCAGAGTCACAGGGACCCTCAGACACTCTTGCCAAGGTGGAAAGATTATTTCAGCATCACTTCCAGTGGCACGCTCTGAGGAGGCTGCTCAGGGTGTCCCTGTCCCTCCCCTGCCTCTGCAGGAGCTCCCTGCCTTAAGCCAGGTGAGTGTGGGTGCAGGAGGGCAGGCTGGCACCTCTGTGGGTTGTTCTGCTGGGATCTGGGACACACAGGAGGGCAGAGGTTGTGCCCAGCCTGGCATCCACCCAGGGAGGGCAGAGAGGGGCCTGGCTGGGAGGTGCAGGAGCTGCAGCTCTGCCTCCCTGTGTGGAGGGTCTGGACATCAGAGCTCTCCTCTGGCACATTCGTGGCCTCCTGGCACTTTGCTAGCTCCAGGTGCCACCAGCAGGCCCTGGCACAGCCCTGCCAAGCAGGAGGGAGGCAGGGACGGATCCCAGGCACGGGGGGATGGATGGATGGGCTCTGTCCACCTGCCAGCATCACCTGGCTCAGCGTGTACATGGAAAACCATTGGGATAGAAAACGCCAGGCTGGACTTTGGGTGCAGAGGGAACAGTGAGGGTCTGTCTTGTGCTGTGCAGGTGCTGGGACAGGAGCAGTGGCCACAGCCTTGGGGACAGTGATGGAGCTGTGCCTCGGGGGAAAACAAGGGCACAGGGACCTGTGACCCTGCAGCCTGAGGATCCCAAAATCGCAGGATGGTTTGGATTGAAAGAGACCTTAAAGCTCATCTTGTTCCAGCCCCCTGCCATGGGCAGGGACACCTGCCACTGCCACAGGTTTGTCCAAGCTCCGTCCAGCCTGGCCTGAGACACTTCCAGGGATGGTTCAGCCACAGATGCTCTGGCAGGAGATTTCCTGGATCTCCATGAACCACCAGAGCAGCCAGGACGGAGTTAATGCCACACCACTCGCCCCAGCTGCCTCCTGCTCTCCAGAAGGCATGGAGGGGCAGCAGGTGTGACAGTAAGGGCAGCTCCAGGACACCACCACAGCCTCCTGATGGAGCTTGGCCTGGGGCCTGGGAGCAAGGAACAGAATGAGGGCCCAGAGGGAATGGCACAGGCTGGGCATGACTCCTTTGGATGCTATTTTCCTCAACAGCACATCCAGTCTGTGGAGAATCCCAGTGTTCCCAAGTGGCCCTGGCTGCAGGACCCCAATCCAGGACTGGGATGGGAGTGTGGGGAATGTGGAGCAGCCCCTGATCCATCCCTGTGTGCTCCATCCCTGTGTGCTCCATCCCTGTGTGCTCCATCCCCGTGTGCTCCATCCCCATGTGCTCCATCCCCGTGTGCTCCATCCCCCTGTGTGCTTCATCCCTGTGTGCTCCATCCCTGTGTGCTCCATCCCTGTGTGCTCCATCCCCTGTGCTCCCACCCTTGCAAGGAAAAGGGAGGAGCCCCCAGGGGCAGCCCCTCTGTGGCAGGGTGGAGGTGTTGGTACCTGGGCACAGTCACAGGCAGTGTCCAGGGTACAGTGTCACAGCAGTGTCACAGCAGTGCTGGCAGGAAGGGCCATCCCCACCTCCTCTGGCCACCAGCCCACAGAGGACAGCAGTGAACAGCAAGGGAGGTGGCACCAGCTGTACCTGACAGAGGCTGAGGCTTGGAAACTTCATTTCATAAGAAACTGTCACCACTTGAAACCTGCACCAATCCCAGCTGAGGGGGAAAACTGCCCAATAAAGAGAGCATTTCCAAAATGGATATAATTGAGAAAACAAAAGTGCAAATTATGTTTTAAAATAAAATGCACAAAATTTAGAATAAAAGGCTGACTTCATCACTTTCCTAGGGATGCAAATGGTATTTCTTTCTGTTTCTCTCACTCAGCAGCACTGTGTAACATGCACCAAGCTCAAGGTGGGGCAGAGGATTCCTGCTCTTCCATTAAGTTATTCCCATTGTTGTATTTGTTTTACAACATTCAGAACAGCTTTTACTCAGTGTTGATTGAAACATCTTATTTTCCAGATCAAAGTGCTGCTTTGTGCTTTAATGAAATACTTTGACACAATAGCTCTGCGTTTGTTGGAAATCATTATTGAATATATTGAGAGCTGCTGGTCCTCTCATTAACTTGCTGTGCGCTTGTCTTCCCATCTTGTTCAAAGTGTCAAAACATTTCACTACAGAACAATTCCTTCAGGATATACCAGCAGTGCTTGTACACACTGGGATGAGGCTTTGGATGGGATGTGTGTGCTGGCCTGGTATCAAAATAATAACAACAGTGAAAATCAGAGGCTTGAAATTAAAATTAATTTTGAGTGTAATTGTTGTTTCCTCAGTTAAAGCTTTTTACACTTTGCCCAAATTCTGCCCTATTTCTCCCCTTTGTTGTCCCTCACCTGTCTCTTTTTCCTAGATGTTCATTTCTCTGCTTGCCTTTACACCTGTCATAGTCCCTTTTTTCCACTTGGAGTGCCCAACACGTGCAGTGGAACAGGGAGATGCTCTTTGCCAGGCTCCTCATCCCCTGTTTCCACAACATATTTGCAAAATACCACAAATATTTTCACTAAAAATTGCCAGTTTCTCTAATCCCTGGGAAAAGTATAGAAAAGAAATGAAGAATTTTAAGTGCGATTTAAATTGTCCTCAGCCTGGAAATACCCATTCTGTGACTCCCAGAGAAAGGCTTAACTTTAAGAGCAGAAATCTCCGAAGTGAAGGAGCAGTGGCAGAAATTTTGGCAGCACAGAGAGGAGCCCCGCCCTGCCCTGTCTGCCTGGGCTCGGGTTTGGTGCCGGCTTTGGCAGCGCGGGGCACGAAGGGCTCGGGGTGGGTTCATGCGGGAGAGCCCCGCAGAGACCCTGAGTATCCCTGAGCATCCCTGAGCTTCCCTGAGCATCCCTGAGCATCCCTGAGCTTCCCTGAGCATCCCTGAGCTTCTCTGAGCATCCCTGAGCTTCCCTGAGCATCCCTGAGCATCCCTGAGCTTCCCTGAGCTCCTGCATGCCCAGATGTGCCTCTGCTGTGAGCTCCAGGGGGGTCCCTGGAGACCCGAAGATCCCACCCAGGAAGCTGCCAAACTTCCCAGAGAGAGGGTCCCACAAGGGGCTGCCTTCCAAGGGGGCCTCTGGCAGGTCTCCTAGCCACTGGATAAACCTCAGCAAGCTGTGCCCTGTGGCCACAAGTGATCAGCTCTGAACAGTGATTTCAGCTCAGTGATTTCAGCTCTGCTTGTGAGGCTATCCCAGGCCGACTCAGGGACAGAGACAGGAACGTTGTATGGCGATTCNGCTGAGGGGGAAAACTGCCCAATAAAGAGAGCATTTCCAAAATGGATATAATTGAGAAAACAAAAGTGCAAATTATGTTTTAAAATAAAATGCACAAAATTTAGAATAAAAGGCTGACTTCATCACTTTCCTAGGGATGCAAATGGTATTTCTTTCTGTTTCTCTCACTCAGCAGCACTGTGTAACATGCACCAAGCTCAAGGTGGGGCAGAGGATTCCTGCTCTTCCATTAAGTTATTCCCATTGTTGTATTTGTTTTACAACATTCAGAACAGCTTTTACTCAGTGTTGATTGAAACATCTTATTTTCCAGATCAAAGTGCTGCTTTGTGCTTTAATGAAATACTTTGACACAATAGCTCTGCGTTTGTTGGAAATCATTATTGAATATATTGAGAGCTGCTGGTCCTCTCATTAACTTGCTGTGCGCTTGTCTTCCCATCTTGTTCAAAGTGTCAAAACATTTCACTACAGAACAATTCCTTCAGGATATACCAGCAGTGCTTGTACACACTGGGATGAGGCTTTGGATGGGATGTGTGTGCTGGCCTGGTATCAAAATAATAACAACAGTGAAAATCAGAGGCTTGAAATTAAAATTAATTTTGAGTGTAATTGTTGTTTCCTCAGTTAAAGCTTTTTACACTTTGCCCAAATTCTGCCCTATTTCTCCCCTTTGTTGTCCCTCACCTGTCTCTTTTTCCTAGATGTTCATTTCTCTGCTTGCCTTTACACCTGTCATAGTCCCTTTTTTCCACTTGGAGTGCCCAACACGTGCAGTGGAACAGGGAGATGCTCTTTGCCAGGCTCCTCATCCCCTGTTTCCACAACATATTTGCAAAATACCACAAATATTTTCACTAAAAATTGCCAGTTTCTCTAATCCCTGGGAAAAGTATAGAAAAGAAATGAAGAATTTTAAGTGCGATTTAAATTGTCCTCAGCCTGGAAATACCCATTCTGTGACTCCCAGAGAAAGGCTTAACTTTAAGAGCAGAAATCTCCGAAGTGAAGGAGCAGTGGCAGAAATTTTGGCAGCACAGAGAGGAGCCCCGCCCTGCCCTGTCTGCCTGGGCTCGGGTTTGGTGCCGGCTTTGGCAGCGCGGGGCACGAAGGGCTCGGGGTGGGTTCATGCGGGAGAGCCCCGCAGAGACCCTGAGTATCCCTGAGCATCCCTGAGCTTCCCTGAGCATCCCTGAGCATCCCTGAGCTTCCCTGAGCATCCCTGAGCTTCTCTGAGCATCCCTGAGCTTCCCTGAGCATCCCTGAGCATCCCTGAGCTTCCCTGAGCTCCTGCATGCCCAGATGTGCCTCTGCTGTGAGCTCCAGGGGGGTCCCTGGAGACCCGAAGATCCCACCCAGGAAGCTGCCAAACTTCCCAGAGAGAGGGTCCCACAAGGGGCTGCCTTCCAAGGGGGCCTCTGGCAGGTCTCCTAGCCACTGGATAAACCTCAGCAAGCTGTGCCCTGTGGCCACAAGTGATCAGCTCTGAACAGTGATTTCAGCTCAGTGATTTCAGCTCTGCTTGTGAGGCTATCCCAGGCCGACTCAGGGACAGAGACAGGAACGTTGTATGGCGATTCCACAGAGATTCCTTTTTTATCCAGCAGCTCTGAGAAGGCGGCCAGGGATGACAGCTTCCTGGAGAACTGGGGGAAAAACTGGGGTTTTTATGGGGGAAAGCAAGGGTGGTACCAAGGGGGAAAGACTAATGGGTTACAAAGGATGAACATGGTGGGATCACTGAAGCCTTTGGGGGATAGCTCACCATGACAAGATGTATCAACCTAAGGATCATCCTTCCAGGAGGGTTGATTTAAGCTAACCACAACCCATTCAAGGGACATTCCATACAAGGGACATCCCTCCAGAGCAGGGCTGCAGGTGGGAGCGTGGCAGGCCCATTGCCATCTGCACTCTGACAGGGGCAGTCCATTTATTGCCCTCCAGCTGAACCGTGAAAGTTTCTGAGTGCATTTGCAGCCCGTGCTCAGCCGTGTTTACCCAGCCGTGCGCTCCTGGCACTGATTCACTCCCCTCGCATCCCCGAGCCGCTCCCCTGCCTGTGCGGGCACAGCGAGAGCCTTGCTGTGTGTGAGCGTGTGCCTGGAGCTCCGGAACAAGCCCAGTCCCACCATCCGTCCTGCTTTTGGCCGCTCTCTGCTGCAGGACGCTGGAAGCGGCTCTGCCGGGCTCTCCTTTGGCTGCGGGAGGACGGAGCCACTCCTCAGCCCAGCTCCTGCCTCCCCTTCCTCCATCCCAGCTCCTGCCTCACCTTCCCTCCATCCCAGCTCCTGCCTCACCTTCCTCCATCCCAGCTCCTTCCTCCCCTTCCATCCATCCCAGGTCCTGCCTCCCCTTCCTCCATCCCAGCTCCTTCCTCCCCTTCCATCCATCCCAGCTCCTCCCTCCCCTTCCATCCATCCCAGCTCCTGCCTCACCTTCCATCCATCCCAGCTCCTGCCTCCCCTTCCCTCCATCTCAGCTCCTGCCTCACCTTCCATCCATCCCAGCTCCTTCCTCCCCTTCCCTCCCAGCCCAGCTCCTGCCTCCCCTGCCCTCCAGCCCCTCCCCAAGGGTTTTGGCCCCTCGGCTTCAGGATAATCCAGGGCTGGAGCAGGGGACAAGGGACAGGGAAGGGCTGGGTATGACCCCACACCTCCCGCGGGAGGGCATTGACCTGCATATGGTCCCCTGCTCCTGAGCATCCTCACAGACACAGCAATGCAAAGGCTTTGGTCTGGAGGAAAAAAATAACGGCAGGGAATTGTCCCATCAGGAAAGTCCCAGGCTGTGGGTGGCTCCTTGGGGCACGGCTGGGGAGGTGAGGGGACAGGGACACAGGCAGCACTGGCTGTTCACTGTCTCAGCACAGGAGCTAATCCAGCACAGAGGATTTAAAACATGCAAAAGGCAGGATCTGCCCATAAATATGTGAGGGAATTATGGACAATAAAGGAATTTGGGATGGGGGAAGTCAAATATTCAAGACCGTGGTCTGCACTCAGTCCCAGCAGTGGCCCCTCAATGAGGCAGCTCTAGAAGGAGTTTGGGCTTTCCACGTTCCCAGCAATTCTCCCTCAGCATCCTCCGCTGGCCACAGACTCTTGTGGCAGCAAAGCCTTGAAGTTCCTTTCCTCAATAACTTGAACACCTTGGCATTCCCACCACCACCTTTGGAGCAGCTCTTTTCAGAGCAAATCTATCACAGAATCCCAGAATGGTCTGGGTTGGAAGGGACCTGAAAGCTCACCTCATTCCACCCCCTGCCATGGGCAGGGACAGCTCCCACTAGCCCAGGCTGCTCCATCCAAGCTGCCCTGAGCTCCTCCAGGGATGGGAAGCAGGTGCAGGGTCTGGAGCTCAGTCCACAGCGTGGGACAGTGCTGGATTTTGTGCAGGGCGTCCCTGTGCCCCTCTCTGTCTGATCTTTGATAGAGAGGTGCAAGGCATGGCCATGCTTGCCCAAGCATACCTGCCCCGGACTGCTAATCCAGCCAGAAGCAGAGCAGGAATTCTCATCCAGGTGCATAAAAACATGTTTCATCCACCTGAGATATGTAGAGCAGGGTTTTGCCTCACTGCTCTGTTCATTCTGCACCACAGATCAAAGGAAGAGAATCCTTCCAGCATGGCACTGCCTGCTGGGGCACAGCCAGGGCAGGGGGACACCACCAGCAGGGCAGGGGCTTGTCACTGGGGTCTCTCCCAGGGTACCTGGGCAGGGGAGCAGGGCAGGTTCTGCCCAGAGCCACCATCACCAGGGCAAGAAGAAATGGCCTCAAGTTGTGCCAGGGGAGGTTTACAGTGGATATTAGGGAAAATTCCTTCAGGGAAAGGGTGCCCAGGGCAGTGATGGAGTCACCATCCCTGGAGGAGTTAAAAAATGTGGCATCTGGGGACATTGGTTAGAGGTGGCCATGGTGGTGATCTGGGGTCATGGCTGGACTCAACGATCTCAGGTTTTTCTGTCCTTTATGATTCCATGACTGTGATCAGACAAGTGGTGGTGGCCCAGCTCCAGGGCCAAGAGCAGGAGAGCCAGGCCAGGGGTGGTAGCTGGGGTCAGGCCAGTGCCCCCCCAGCAAATCCATGGCAGGGCAGCAGCTCAGGAGCAGACAGGCCCTGGGTGCCAGGGATGGGATCAGCCCCCAGCAAGTCCCTGCAGAGCTCTGGGACTGCACCAGGGGCCGCAAGGGACAGCGACCACCCTGGAGCCTCACCAGAGGGGATGCTCTGGGGACCCACCCTGTGGGTGCTGGGTGGCAGAACACGACTCCCCAGCCTGGCAGGGACAGTGGCACAGGCACTGCCAGCACCCAAAGTCCTTCAGCTCTGGAGTCACACAGCCTTTGGTGGGCTGGGATGAGGCTGCTCATCCACCCTGTGCAGCACAGGCACACAAACACAGCAAGGCACCTGGCTGTCCCCATGAAGGTGCCCAGAAATGTCACTGTGGTGCTCACAGGAGCCCTCCTGTGCCCAGCATGGAACAGGAATGTGCCAGGGGAGCTGGGGACCTGCTGGTGGGAGGGGGCACAGATGCCTTCTCAGCCCACTCTGCCTGTCCCAGGTTCTTCTGGGCTCTTGGCAGCAGGCCTGGGACTCTGCTTGTTTAACTCCCCTGGAGATAAATTCTGCCCCAGGGGTTGTCAATTAATTGCGATTTTGTTTTTCAGTAGCTGCTGCCCAGGGGATGTGCTGGGGGTAAAAGCAGCACCTGAGGAACAGGTGCAGGAGTCACATAGCTGGAACAGGCTGGCTGCAGTGCAAGTTGTAGTTCATCCCCAAATCACAGAGCTGGGCTGAGCTGGATGGGAGCCAGGGTCCTCAGAGTGCATCCAGCACTGTCCCTTGGGGTAGGAGACCCTGCAGTCACTTCCCCCAGCTCCCATGGGTGATTATCACACCTCTGTGATACAGGTATGTCACAAATGATCCTGGGGACTCTGCCAGGACAGGACTCTCAGTCTTCCTTAAAGCACAAGAAGACACAAAAACGCTGGGTTTGTCTTCCTTTGGACCTTCCAGGAAATTCACACCAAACCGTGTTGGTTGTCTTTGTGCCTCTGGGATACCAAAGTTTGGGTAAAAAAGACAAAAAGCCCTGGAAGAAATGAACTGGTGACCACAAACCTCCCCTGAGACATCTGAGCACTGAAGTGGTGGAGAAGGCACAGACAGGGCAGCAGGGTCCTGCTCGAGGGCATCAGGAGCAGTGCAGGGTCAGGATGCACAGGGATGAGCAGGAGGGAGCAGTGCAGGGTCAGGATGCACAGGGATGAGCAGGAGCAGCAGTGCAGGGTCAGGGATGCACAGGGATGAGCTGGAGAGGTGAGCAGGACCCTCCCCATGCTGGGAGGGGAGGACTGGAGCTCCTCCAGCAGTCAGCCCAAGCAGCAGCCATGCAGTTGGGACAAGAAGGCATTGCACAAACTCCTGTAGGAACCTGCACTGCCCAGGTCACCCCAATCTCCCCAACCCCTTCCCCTGCCCAGTGCACTTCTGGGGCACTGACATTCCCTGTTCCCAGCTCTCTGACAGCAGGAGCTCCTGGCAGAGCACAGCTCCTGCAGGGCTGACAGAATCTTCACAGGAAACCACCCCAGTGAAGGGACAGGGTAAGGGCAGGGACTGCCCCCAGCTCTGGCACCCCAAAGGTGGTTGTGGGGGTGGCTGGTGGCACAGGGCAGCACCTCAGGCAGTGGTGCCATGTTTTGGAAATGCCCTGGCTCTGCCCTGCCCTTTCTGACTCCAGTGCCTGTCGGTCCAGCTCCCAGCCAGCACCAGCCAGGAGAGGTACAGGACACGAGGGGACATCCCTCAGGTCGCCACCCTCACAGGCTGGGGTGAACAGCCTGCTCTGCCAGCGGCCAGGTCTCTCCCGTGCTGGTTACTGGTGTCACTGGTGTCACTGGTGTTTGCCAGTGACTGCTCAGAGCCAAGTCTGGCACCTCACTGTGCCCAACATCACCCCAGATGTGTTATTTACTGACTCCATCCTTTCCATCTCTTCACCCCCTGACTCTTCCCAAAACTTCATGGGGTAGTGGTGTCTTTGATGGTTTCTTCTGGATTAAAAGGTCCCAGTGGAGCTCCTGGGCTCTGCCCTGCTCTCCTGAATGCACCATTTCACATGAAGCATGTCTGGGCTGACCACAGTGTCAGTGTCAGAGGAACCCCAGCTTGTGGGAGATTTTGAATCCTCAAAGCCCTGTGCTTGCTTTCCCTGAGGGCATATTCCAGATGCTGCAGGATCAGGCCATGAATTGATTTGGGGAATATAGGAGATATGGAGACAGCAGAACATGTTTTCTTCCAAAACTGTGGTATTCCTTCAGCTCCTCTAGACCCCAGCAGTGACCAGGGCTTATCCCCCTTCTCTGTTTGCAGTTTCTCACCCCTCTGTGCTGCTGCCTCAGTGCATGTTCCCCCTCCAGAGCCCTCCTGCAGCCAAAGGCTGATCCAAGTCCTTCCTCCCCACCCTGGGCAGCTCCCTGCAGAGGGAGGTCTCCTCTCCCCCTTCCCAGTCATTTCCCATCCATAACTCTTTCTCCAGCCCCTGAAGACCCACGTGCTGCTCTTTGCAAACTCCTGGCTTGTGTCCTTTCCTGGAACAAACAGATCCTCTGCCAGGTCAAGAGCATCAGGGCAACTCATGCTCTGTGAGCCAGTTTTTGTGTTTACCCTTGGGGGGAGTGAATCCTGATCGGTTTGGGGTTCATCCTTTGTCTTTCTGGTGGCTGAGCTTTTTTCCTCATCTCTGAATTGCTAAAAGGCCTCATCTCCTCTGAGGAATCCATCAGCCCTGGCAACGTTGCTTCTTCAGATTTGCAAGAGCCACAAATTCTCCGTGCTGATTTCTGCACTCATGCAAAGGTGCTGCTCAGCTTCTCGGCTTTTATGAAGAGCACAGAACTCCCATGATCATGATCATCATCTTCCTCTGCCTAGACTGATGAAGAGTGTCACAAACACCCTGTGCTCCAGGCCCCGTGTGGGAGGCAAGGAGCTGCCTTCCCTCAGCCTTCCGTGTGCACCCTGCACAGACCTGGGGCAGCTCCCAGAGCCAGCTCTCCTGGCCCCTTCCTGAGGGACTGTGCCTTGGCCAGGGCTGTGGCAGCTCCCTGCTCACCCTGAGCACCTCTGCAGCCCCTGGCTGAGCTGTGGCTACCAGGGATCACCCCTGGCACCGGGCTTGGCACAGCACTGCAGCCTGGCCCTGGAGGAGCCTGAGCCTTCCTCTGCTCGGCAGAGCAGGAGAGGTGATCCCTCCTTTGCCTCAGTCCTGGGGGGCAGCCTCTTATTCTGGGGCTCAGCCCCTCACTCTGGAGCTCAGCCCCTCGTTGTGGGGCTCATCCCCTCACTCTGGGTCCCTGCAGTGCCATGCAGCAGCAGCAGCAGCAGGGTTCAGGGCGGGCTCAGGGGAGGCATCCTGGGCCATGCTGCTCTGGGGGATGCCCTTCCAGAGCCTTGGAAGCCCCATGCCAGCTCCATGGATTCCCTCTTGCCAGGCAGGATGGGGGCATGGGCCAGCAAAGCCTTTGTCACTGGGTCCATCCTTGCAGCCTCAGCCAGGGGTTGCTCTGAGCTGCTCTGTCCCCACGTCCCCCAGAACAGCTCCTCACCCCTGCTTGGGGGCTCTGGGGACTCTGAGGACTGGGACAGCCATGCTGAGCAGAGCAGTAGCACAAATTCCCCATCCCAAAGGACTCACTGAGGTGCCGAGGTGACCACTTCACTCCTGGGATTGATGGAGCCTGTTCCAGAACCTTCCTCTCCTTCAGCAGCTGGGACACTGAACGATGCCTATGCCCCCAGAGCCAGCATGGGCACAGAGTGCCCAGCAGTGTGTGCACTGGGAGGGCTGATCTGGGTGCTCTGAGGACACGTGTCACCTGTCAGTGGCCTGGTGAGGGGCCCAGCTGATGCCAGCATGGCCAGGGCACATGGCAGTCATTGTGCAGGGACTGTGAAGGAGTGGAAGAGCTCTCAGAGCCATCACAGTCCCATAGCCTTGCCCAGCACTGGCTCCAGGCTACCACAGGCAAGGCTGACAACCCTGGAACCTGCCTGTGCCCTCCTTCTGCAAGGTCACCTAACCCCTGGGAGTCACTACATGCTGTGAATTGCTGTGATTATTTGTCTCACCGTGCATCAAACACCCGTCACCACCAGCGTGCCGTGAGCTCTCTCCACTCTTGCTTCCCCCAGAACAGCAAGGGAGGATGCTCAGCCTGGAGCAGGCCTCCCCCTCCACCTCCCCTGCCTCCCCCTCCACCTCCCCTGCCTCCTCCTCCTCCTCCCAGCACTGCTGAGGAAGGCAGGTGAGGTCCTGCCAAGCGCAGCACTTGCCTCATTCTGCCATTAAGCATCACGTCAGTGCAGCGATCACCTGCTGCTAGCGTGACCCTGTGCCTCCACGGTGAGCACAGGGGGATGAGGGCAGGATGGGGGCTGCTGAGCACCCACTGCAGGGTGCAAAGGTCCCAGGGGCCTGGGGAGCCAGAGCAGAGGTCCCTGGGGAGCCAGAGCTGAATTATTTCCCAGCCCCGGCTGACTTGAGAAGAGGCTGGTGGGTCCCAGTTGTGTCAGCCCCGTGTTCAGGCTCTGCTGGAGAGTGACAGGAGCAGTGCTGGCAGCAGGACCAGCAGTGTGCCTGGGGACACCGGGGGTCTCAGGGGGGGAGCTGTGCAAGCCTTGAGTGCCCAGCCCAAGCAGGAGCCCTCGGAGCAGCCTCTCTCCCTGTGCTTCGCTGGAAGAAAAGCAGGGCTGACTCCCCTCTGAGGCACCTGCAGCCCAGCTCACACAGGAACTGTGCCACATCTGGGAGCAGAAAAGCTCTCAGGACACAGCCAGAAACTATTCCCCCTCTGACCTTTCCCTTCAGAGCAAGTAACCTTCCCTTCAGAGGAGCTGAGCAACCTTTCACCTGTCTCTGCAAGCTTTTTCTTTTAAGACACCCAGTAAAGGGTCTGTTCCACTAGAAACAAACCCAACCCACTTGATTCCAGTGAGCTGTGTGCTCCTACCCAGCAAACAGCCTGGGAAATCAAAAAGCCAAAACCAGCCCCTGACAGGAATTGCTAAGGAATGATCCCAGGGGTCAGAAAGGCTGGGAACCACAACACTGCCTGCAGGAGTCCCAGTGTGTCCCTGGCATCATGGGCACACAGTGGGAAGAACATCTCAGCTCCCTCCTGCCAAGGCAGCCCTTGCTCCCTGATGGAGCAGTGATGGGGTGAGATGGGACCCTGGGGGCTTTGGAGCCCTCCTTCCCCATTTCCCTTGGGAAGGAGAATGCTTTGAGTAATGCACCAACTTTTTTTTACATAAATGGTGGGTTTCTGTGCAGGATGTTGTGTCTCAGTGTCAGCTTTGTGACAGTGCTGCTGCTTGTCCGTGCCTGGAGCAGTGGTGGCAGGTGGCTCCATGTCACTCTGTCCTTGCCAGGGCCCTGCAGGGCTGATGGACACAGCACTGTGGCTCAGCTGTGCCTCTGCAGGGGCCCAGCCTGGGCTCTCTGGCACAAACTGAACCCTTGCCCCGTGTCCTTCATCCCAGCAATGTTGGGGTGGCAGAGCAAAGGGAGGGCAGGGCAGGGCTGGGTGTTTTCCCCAGGGCTGGCAGCATCCATGGCTGTGCTGGCTGCCAGCCCTGTCCCTCAAAGGGTGGGAGAGGCTGGAGCATCCCCCCAGAGCCAGGACAGACTCGTGCTACTCAGAGCAGTGTCTCCAGCCACCTCCAGCAGCCCTGACACCCCTCCCTCTCTGCCCATCCCAGAGTGTGCCAGAGCAAAGCCCCAGCTGCTCCTGCAGCATCCCCAGCTTGGAAGGCTTGTCAGCCTGGACAAGGCTGCAGAGAAAGGAATGAAAGCATCCAGGGGCTCTTGCTGCTGCTCCCAGTGCTGCAGCCAAGGGGGTGGGTGGCAGGTGCTGTGGCTCTGCAGGGATGGGGTGACGTGTCACCGTGCCCAGCAGCCCAGGACTGGCACGCCACGGTGCTCCCAAGCACCTGGCAGTGGCGGCATCCGGAGCCAGCGGGCTCAGGGACGGCACTGAGCCTCTGAGGCAGCGTCTGTAGAGATCTCCTGGATAATTCCAGGACAGACTTGTAGACCAGGCAAACCCAGCCAGATCCAATTGGCAGATTGGGTTAGTGAGGAGAGATAAGCCAATCCACTTAGGGGCTTTGCTGGGCTGGATTGGCTAAACCAGATTAGGTGCAGCTGCTTGGGCAGTGGGGGTGACCGAGGGCTGGGGGCCAGGACACAGCACCAGGGCTTCCCTCCCAGTAATCCCTGCAGTCTGCAGGGACACAGGGGAAGAGCTGCAAAGTGACATTAATACATGGCAGGCTTGGAGGTAGCATCAGGCACAAATTTCTGCTCTGGCTCACTCCAGACAGCTCACCCCAGCCCTTCTGCAGAGGCAGGGGATGCACCAGTGCATTGGCCCCCGGCACTGATGGGCCAGGCCGCTCCAAGCCCTTCCAGCCTGGCTTTGGACACTTCCAGGGATCCAGGGACAGCAACCTGTGCCATGGCCTCCCCACCGTCGCAGGGAAGAATTCCTTCCCAATATCCCACCCAACTGTGCTCCCTGGCAGTGGGAAGCCATTGGCACTCCAGGCCCTTGTTCCAAGTGCCTCTTCAATGCTCTTTAGGCACTGGGGCACCTCTCCCATGGGAAAAGGCTGCCAGAGCTGAGCCTTGGAGAGGTGAAAGCTCCAGGGAGCCCAGAGCGCCCTTGGAACGAGAGGAGCTTTAAGATCCCTTCCAACCCCAACCACTCTGGGACTCCATGATCCAGCCTTCCTCCTCTGCATTCTCCCAGTTGGCAATTGTTGGCAACCCAACTAAACATGTTGGAAATGGATTGTGTGGGCTGGCTGCTGAAAGTGATGCCTAGAGGAGCTGGGACAGAGGCTACACAGGGTTAAGGGGAATAAATGGATATTTACTGAGAGGCCTTCAAAGGCCACACTCTGGCAGTGCCAGTGCCACAGTCATGGCCCTGCCTGGATGGCTCCAAGATGGAAGCAAACAGGAGCTTGGTCACAAGACCTCACATCTTTATGGGTTTTAGTCCATTTGCATGCAGGAGTCAATTGTCCAATTAATAGTCTCAAATAATGAAGTCTTCACTGCCCAAGCACAACAGAAAAGCACACCTAAATAGAACAGAAAAACTTAAAACTTAAGGCATCAAAGGGCACAAGGTTTCTTGTCTCGTGATGTTAGCCAAGGGTACCCACAGGTTCTGCTTTGGCTGCTGAAGCACCAGTGCATTAGTGAGCAGCTGGCTCTCAAATATGCCAAATACAGTGAGCAGGAGTCCTGTGAAAGCCATGTTTGGGAGAGAGAAATCTGTAAAATAATCTGTGAAATTTAATACTGGGCAGACAGTTAAGGATTATTATCTGTAGGTCCTTTTTTGGATGCCTCTGTCTCTTCTTCTCTTGGGAATTCTTTCTGGAAATGGCTTTTTTTTTTTTTTTTTCTTTCTTGCAATGGCTGTAGGTGCAGTTTTATGGTTTTTGCTGGTATCCACCGTGGTCCATTACATGTAGAGACACAAGCATACTCTGCCCCCCAGGTAATGAGTGGAAATGGT
Source organism: Rhabdornis inornatus (assembly GCA_013397075.1). Lineage (NCBI taxonomy): Eukaryota > Metazoa > Chordata > Aves > Passeriformes > Rhabdornithidae > Rhabdornis > Rhabdornis inornatus. The sequence continues at coordinate 127,602 of VWZS01005160.1, read as the reverse complement.
CCTAAAATCTGGTTGGTTTCTGGATCTTTAATTAGGACTGGGGGTTTTTCTTTGAATTGGTCTGTGTTGTGTTAGAAAAATGCCTAATAATTCGGTAATTTGGGGGATTTGGTTTAATGAAGGAATAATTTAAAAAATTAAATCCATAGATGGCTTTGGCAAGCCTCTCTATTGTGGACAATGTCTCTACTCCCCCTTTCTGTTGTTCCAGTAGGTGCTTGAGAAATCCATAGGCTCTCCCAGTGATTGATTGCCCTGTGGGGAAATGAGGAATACCTGTGGTGTGTTTAATTCCCCAGAAATTGAAGAATTGTTGCATCTTTTGAGAATCCCCCCTGTGACTGTCCCTGCAGGAGCAGGACAGGGGCAGGTCCAGCAGCCCCGAGCAGGGCTCGCTCCTCGCTCAGTGAATGAATGAGGCAGCTGATGAATATTCAGGATTGGCAAAGCAGATCGCTTTCAGCTAAATTTGATCACAATACAGGATAAATTAAGCCTCGGGATGAATGCATCTGAAATGAAGATTAAAAGAACTCACTGTACAAAGTCAGGAAAGTAGGTTTAGCCAAAATCTGACAATGTACACAAACAGATAAAAATAAAGTTCCTTTCACTGAGCAAATAATGAGGTCGGGATCAGCCTCTCTCCAAGTTCCTATGGAAACATGGCTTTTTTTCATTTTAATTTAAAAATAAAGGGGGTGGGGGTAGAATGCCTGGGAAGCAAATGATGCTCAGAAGGTCCACGAATAGAGGGAGGTGCTCAACACAAGGGGTATGTGGTGAGAAAATCAGCTCCCCTCAGGGGAGGGCCAGGGAGGGGCTGCCAGCCCTTGTCTCCCCACAGGCAGGGAGCTGCAGGAGCAGCACAGCACCAGCCCCAGCACGGGCACGGATGATGCCCAGCTCAGCTCCAGCTTGCTGAGCTCCTGGGTCAGGACACTGTGCTCTTCTGGCAGCTGGGAGAAGAGTGAAGAGGAGGAGGAGGAAGCTTTTGGGTTTGCCATGGGAGCACAGAGCTGGAGAGCCGGCAGGAGACTGAGGAGAGGAATGGGGGCTCGCATCACTTCTGCTCCCAGGTCTGAAAAATTCAGATTATTTGGGTCCCTAAAGCAAAGCCAGGGATGGCACAACTGGGGAAACTGAGGCAGGGAGCTGGCAGAACAATCTGCCCAGAGGCTGCCAGGGAGCTGGGAACCCCTTCCCAGGCACAGGCAGGGTTTCCATCACCTCTCATGGTGGTATTGGCACTGGTGTCACCTCCAAGGGACCTGTTCCCTCACCTCAAGTGTCCCCCTGTGTGGGCTGGGCTGGCAGGACAGGTGGCAGCCCCACTCGTGGGTGAGGAGCATCCCTTTGGGGTGAGTTCCTCCCTCTGGCAGGCCAGGAGAAGGAGACAGAGCTCCTGCAGGGGGTACAGCACATTTCTGAGCCCAGTGTGACCTGTCCCTGGCTCCTCTGGCAGCAGCTGGGACAGCTCCTGGCTCTGGGCACAGCACACAGGACAGCACACAGGGCACAGGACACAGGACAGGACACAGGGCACAGGGCACAGGACACAG
>VWZS01005160.1:95849-125126 GCA_013397075.1 Rhabdornis inornatus | reverse complement strand
GGGAAGCAAATGATGCTCAGAAGGTCCACGAATAGAGGGAGGTGCTCAACACAAGGGGTATGTGGTGAGAAAATCAGCTCCCCTCAGGGGAGGGCCAGGGAGGGGCTGCCAGCCCTTGTCTCCCCACAGGCAGGGAGCTGCAGGAGCAGCACAGCACCAGCCCCAGCACGGGCACGGATGATGCCCAGCTCAGCTCCAGCTTGCTGAGCTCCTGGGTCAGGACACTGTGCTCTTCTGGCAGCTGGGAGAAGAGTGAAGAGGAGGAGGAGGAAGCTTTTGGGTTTGCCATGGGAGCACAGAGCTGGAGAGCCGGCAGGAGACTGAGGAGAGGAATGGGGGCTCGCATCACTTCTGCTCCCAGGTCTGAAAAATTCAGATTATTTGGGTCCCTAAAGCAAAGCCAGGGATGGCACAACTGGGGAAACTGAGGCAGGGAGCTGGCAGAACAATCTGCCCAGAGGCTGCCAGGGAGCTGGGAACCCCTTCCCAGGCACAGGCAGGGTTTCCATCACCTCTCATGGTGGTATTGGCACTGGTGTCACCTCCAAGGGACCTGTTCCCTCACCTCAAGTGTCCCCCTGTGTGGGCTGGGCTGGCAGGACAGGTGGCAGCCCCACTCGTGGGTGAGGAGCATCCCTTTGGGGTGAGTTCCTCCCTCTGGCAGGCCAGGAGAAGGAGACAGAGCTCCTGCAGGGGGTACAGCACATTTCTGAGCCCAGTGTGACCTGTCCCTGGCTCCTCTGGCAGCAGCTGGGACAGCTCCTGGCTCTGGGCACAGCACACAGGACAGCACACAGGGCACAGGACACAGGACAGGACAGGGCACAGGGCACAGGACACAGGACAGGACAGGGCACAGGGCACAGGACACAGGACAGGACAGGGCACAGGGCACAGGGCACAGGACAGAGGCCATTTGCCCCAAACCCCCCAAACGCAGCCAGCCTCCCCTGCCCCCCTGGGCCCCGGCAGTGCCTCCCCCCAGGCACAGCTCACAGCTCACAGGAGGAAAGGGCTGTCACAGCTGCCACCGTGTGTGAGCAGCCCCTGGCAGCTGAGGGAAGCATCAGCACGTGGAGGACGGGGGAGGAAGGCAGCGTGTCTGGGACTGTTGTGCCTGAGCAGGCAGGTGGAGCCAGGGGGGTTCTGAGCAGTGTCCCCACAGCCCAGCCCTGTTCTGGGCGGGCTCAGCTCCCCAGAGCCCGGGAGCTGCTCCTGGGGTCCCACGGAGGGTGACAGGGACAGGACACCAGCTCCCCAAGGAGCACCCTGCACCCAGCAGCCTGCACTGGCACTGGGAGCCCTGTCCATCCTCACTGGGCTCGGAGCAGGGCTGGTCACAGCAGCACTGATGGCTTCCCCTGCCACCCTGCAGTCCTTGCCTGAGGAACCTGATCCCAGGGCACCGTGATTCCCTCCTGGTGTCCCTGCCACATCCCTCTGAGGGACACTTACTGAACCAGCTCTGCTAGGACATGAAAAAGCCACCAGTGCTGGAGGCAGGGCATGAGGGACCCCAGGGGACAAGGGGGAGGCAGGGGCCAGCAGGAACAGGCCAAGGCCAGGATTTCCAAATGCCTGGGATCAAAGACATTCCAGCCAGGAATTTGAGAAAGGGATTTACAGGAGGAGATGGGTGCTCACATGGCAGCTGGGGGGTGTGAGGGGCAGCCCCTCAGAAGGGACAGGGACAGGCAGGTGCCAGCCCAGCATGGCAGGGAGGAAGCTGATGGCCACAGCCAGGGGTGCAGAGAGCTGGGGGATCTCTCCCTCACCCCCTCCTCGGGGTGCCCTCCCTGGAGCTTACCTGCTTCCCCTCTCAATCAATTGCCAGCCCAGGGTACCCAGGGAGCTGCCCCAGCTCCTGGGACAGCTCTGCTCGTGGCACCAGTGCCAGAGAGGAGCAGGTGTGCTGAGGCACCACTGCAGGGGGGGCAGAACAAGGTGAAGTCAGGCAAAGGGCTGTTCACAGCCATGTCCTGCTTTGGCCCTGCAAGAAACAGGGATCTGAGCTCCCAGGAGCAGCCAGTGGGGCAAGGAAGCTGAAGCCAGTCCAGGATGGCTTCGTGCCCCCCCCACATCCCCACCCCATGGCAAGACCTTGGGAGCCATGTGCTGCCTTTGCTGGAAACAGCTGCTGTATCAGGAATACTTACTTAGCTATATTTTTTAGAGCTCAGGCTGGAAAAACCAAATAATGGTGACTTTTTTACCTTTTGGGCAGCTTTCCACAGGCAAGGAGATAGAGGTCAGAGGGAGTGAAAGGAAGGCCCATCTGCAAGAGGCTCTCCTGCTGCTTCCCAGGCTCTTCCCTGCTCCTCTGGGTTCTTTGGTGATTCCACTGTGCTCAGAGGGCCTCACCCCGATTTCCTAAGGGGAAATCTTGTTTCTGTACCTGAAATGCTCAATCCCTCTCTGTCCCCCACCTGAGAGCATTTGTGTCACACCCTGGGATTCTGCCCAGCACCCCTGGAGCGGGGGCAGGAGCCTCAGACAGGAGTCAGGGCCAGGGATGGGCAAGGGGCAGCTGCTGGGATGGAGAGGCCAAATGTGCTTGCAGGGACCAGCAGCAGCTGCCTCCCAGCTGTGCCACTGCCATGGAGTGACCTTTCCAAAGAGCTGGATCACACACAGCCCTGCTGCCTCCACTGGAGGGGGATCCTCTGTACAGCCCCCTGTCACAGGGCAGCCTCACCAGTGTCACCTGGGGAGCAGGACAGGCCGTGGGGCTGCAGTGACACAGGGGCTGAGCTGCTGCAGCTAGTGGCACTCATTAAAGGGACTGCTACATTAATTATGGACAGGGGCGGCTCAACCCCCAGCTCTGGCACTTGGCAGAACTTCCACTGGAGCTGGCTCCTGCTCCAGGAACTGCCCAGAGCCCCAGAGCTCTGTGGGATGTCTCCAGGGTGGGCCCTGTCCCAGGGGAGTTTCCTTCTCCTCCTTCTCCTGCCTGGGCTCTGGAGCACCTGTCAGCTCTAGGGGACCGAACACTTGGGCCATTTGCCACAGGCCACCAGGAGCCAGAGCTTCTCTTCTCCCCCCCCAGTTCCCAGCCTCTGCCAAACGCTGGGGAGAGCCCAGCAAGTCTCAGCTCGGGGAGGAAATGAGGCCAAGGGGTCACACACAGCATGGGGTAGTTGTCCCCACAGACAGAGGGGCTCAGGACCAGCGTGACAAAGCAGCACATCTTCCCAAACCTCGGAATGCAGGGCTGGGACCAGGATGGAGCAGCTGCAGAGTTGCCAGAGCCAAGGGGATCCTGCACATGGCTGGTGCCAGGCTCCCACCTGGGCTGATCTGCTCTCCTCCCAGGCTGGAGCTGAGCCCACCCAGCACCCCATGGCTCCACTGGGATCAGTTCCTGGTGGCCCTGGTGCCATTCATCCCTGCAGCCCTGCCCACGAGCCTGGGTGTGAGCCCCTCCTGCCTGAGGAGTTCTGAGAACATCCCTGAGCTCAGGTGCTTTACCTGAGGGTCACAGCTCTGAGGGATGACAGCTTTTGGCTCTTTCTCCAGTAAAGGCTCAGGGCTGGCAGTGCTAGTGGGAGCTGCAAAACCAGAAGAGGAGTTTGGACAAGAAGTGTCCTTTAAACTCTTTACATTCATCCCCCAACCTCACAGGTACAGGAACAAAAGAATCATCTTGAGTCAGAGGTTCCAAGATCACAGAGTCATCGAATCATGGAATGGTTTTGGCTGGAAGGGAATATAAAACTCATCCAGTTCCATTCTCTGCCATGGGCAGGGACATCTCCCACTATCCCAAAGTGCTCCAAGCCCCATCCAGCCTGGCCTTGGGATCTGCCAGGGATCCAGGGTCAGCCACAGCTTCTCTGAGCACCCTGTGCCAGGGCCTCAGCACCCTCACAGGGAACAATTCCTGCCCAATATCCCATCCATGCCTGCCTTCTGGCAGGGAAGCCATTCCCTGTATCCTGTCCCTCCATCCCTCGTCCCCAGTCCCTCTCCAGCTGTCCTGGAGCCCTTTCAGGCACTGGAAGGGGCTCTGAGCTCTCCCTGGAGCCTTCTCCTCTCCAGGTGAGCACCCCCAGCTCTCCTAGCCTGGCTCCAGAGCAGAGGGGCTCCAGCCCTGGAGCATCTTTGTGGCCTCTTCTGGACTCACTCCATAGCAAAGAGATCTTCTGCAACAAGCAGCTGCTGCCTATAATCCCTGCCCCAAAATCAGGCAGTTGCTGAAGAAGTGAGGTGCTTTTGGTTGAGTCACCGCAGTGCCCTGCAGGTCACCTCCCACCCTGACCCCATCCTGCTGGATTCCAGTGTGCTCCTCCCCAAGATCCCAGCCAAGCACAGATTTCTTCCTCGTTGTTTCTGAGATGTAGATGTTTAAAGAGCTCCACCCAGCCTTACTTAAAAGCCACATTAAATTTTCATGTTGTCAGTCTGCGGGGACGAGTTTAATGCTGTTTAATAAAGGCTGATGGTGCCTGAACTTCACAGCAGAGTTCCTTGGCAGACTCCCTGGTGGAGGCAGCTCTCGTCCCCACTGCCTCTTTCACTTGATCTGTCAGCATGAGGAACAAGCCCTGGTGAGCCACGTGGCAACTGTGCTCCTGAGACAGCAGAGAAAACCCTGTGTAGCTGTGGGTATTCTGTGCAAAGGAGTCAGCATGGTGACAAGCTGTGTTCTGGGTTTTATATTATACACTGTTGGGTTTTGCTGTGAACCAAGCTGGTCTGGGTTAGAGAGCCAGACAAAAGCTGTCCCTGTGTCCCAGGAGGAGTTTGGGGCAGAGGTGGGGAAAGCCAACAGGACAGGACACAGCCCATAGTGATCCTGCCCAGCTGTGTCAGTGCTCACCTGGGAGCCCAAAGTGCTGCACCAGTGCAGGTGTGTGAGCACCTGGCACTGCCTGAGCAGAGGCCCCAGCACAGGGACCCTGCCCAGAGCTGGCTCCAAGCTCAGCTGCAAACCTCCCCAGCCCAGCCTGGAGCCACTGAGGGCCTCAGGAGCCCCTGACACCAGCCATGGGTCAGGCTCCAAGCCCATCCATGGGCAAACGCTCCAGGGCCACCCCAGGGCTGCTTCCAGCACACCCAGAGCCATTTGGAGCCTGTCCCAGCACATCAGGCAGACAGGCTGGGCTGGGGTTTTGATTACAGGCATGGCAGCCCCCCAGTTTGATGGGATCTAAGAAGAAAAGCCTCCCTGGGCACCTCATGTTTGAGATCTGAGAGCCACCAGTAAGATCTGGGAGCCAAAGGGGATCTCAGACCTGCTCCGGAGCCTGGGAGTTACTGGGACAACAAACCACACCCAGGGCTCAGATGCAGCACCAGGCTCGTTATTTCCAAATGGAGATGGATCAAGCCAGATGGCAGGAGGGTGGGGAAGGGGCAAGGCAATCATTTCCCTTCCCCAGCTGGAATCACAGCCCAAGCTGGGCTACAAGGCAGGACCACTGCTTTGCCAGGAGCCAGCTTTGGGCACTGCCAGGGGGCAGAACAGACCTGCAGGTGTTTAGGGACACATTTCCCAACAGGTTTATCCCCTGAGAGGAAAGGAGGCACGGTGCAAACAGGATATCCTGCTGGAGTTACAGGTCTGGAATTGAGAGTTCTCAGCTTTCAAAGGTGTCAATGGCAAATGCCTCTGGGCTGCAGGACCAAAAGGCATCCTGAGAATGGCACAAGGCAAAGAATCGGGTAGACACCTCTTAGACATGGGCAGTCACCCCAGGACTGTGCCACCATCTCCCAGATGGACTGGGAGTATCTCCCAGTGTCAGCCAGACACAGAGGCAGGAGGTCCTTGCTGAGGAATGATCAACCAGGGCTTCACCTGGCTCCCCTGGATGATGCAGGTCCATGACAGGGACACCCACGTGGGTGTCACAGCACACCTGGCACGTGCAGGAGGGCACAGCTCTGCAGTGCCACTAGCACTCACAGCTGGTACCCACCTCCCCTTTCTCGCTGGGCTCTGGAACCTGAGGGCACAGATGCAGCTCCAGCCCTCGGAAATCAGAGTGGAAATAATCTCAGCCCAGAGAGCAAATCCATCCCTGCTGTGTTCTGTGACAGGAACAGCTCCTTGGGGCCCTGTGTGAGCTCAGGCCTGGGCAGCACCAGTGTCCCCAGCACCAGTGTCCCCAGCATTAGTGTCCCAGTACCAGTGTCCCCAGCACAGCCACACTGGTGTGGCCGTGGCTCCGTGTGCTCCTGTGGATCCTCTCTGGAGCAGGAGCCCCAGCACCAGCCAGGCCCTGCAGTTCTGTTCAGATCTCTGAGTCCTTCAGACTGTGCCCAAGAGCACTGGAAGCCACAGGTGCCCCTGTCCTACATTCAGAGGCCTGGCACCATCTGGTTATTTTGGGTTGAGCACCTGCCTCTTCTCTCCAGCGCTGGCATGGCTTTGCCAAGGGGTTGGGATGGAAGGGCTGCAGGTAGGAGGCACCTCGCCAGCCCCCGGGGCTGCAGGACAGCCCTTGGCCTCCTGTCCCCTCACCTCTGGCTCAGCCCCACCTGCCCCAGAGAACAGGATGGTCCCCAGGCCCGGGGTGGCAGCTTGTCCTCTCCTGGGGCACTGGGGGCTGCAGCCAGAGAGCAGATCCTGGCAGGACATAGCAGCCAAAGGAACAGAACAGTCATCAGCAGCTTGGACAGCCCTGGGCACTGCACAGACACAGTGCTGGCCAGGACATCAGGATTATCTTTCTCCATTAGCAAAAAGCACTATGGGAGTGCTGGCATCCACCTGGAAAGCCATCAGGGACAGTCAGGAGGAAATTTCTCATCAAGAAGGGCTGCTGCTACTCAGCATTTGCTCCTGGGAGGCTTTGCCTTAGACCCCGGGGTCCCTTGAAATAACAAGCCTTTTATATTCCATGTCTTTATGCTTGGAAGGAGGGCACCGGACCTGGAAGCTTCCCCAGGAAGTTCATTTGCACTCTTGGCCTTGGCTCGCTCAGGCTGGGCAGTCGGTCCAGGGAGGGTTTAGGTGGTCAGACCACAGCGTCTGTGGCAGGGAAAGGAGCAGAAAGGTACCAAAAAATGGGCTCAGGCTGCTCTGATGCAGGTGACCTCCTCCAGACAGCATCCTCGAGTCCTCCTCTGGCACTGCTTTGGCTCCACCAGCCCTCGCTGGGCTCCTGGTGTGTCAGTCCTTTCAGCAGCTCACACCACTGCAGAAAAACCTGGAAGCACCCTGGCAGCACCCTGGCAGCACCCTGGCAGCACCCTGGCAGCACCCTGGCAGCACGAGGAGGAGCAGGAGGAACATTTCCTGCTCACGTGAAAACAAACGCTCCTGTGCAGCAGCTCAGCTGGGTCAGGGGTGCCTGCAGAGCCACCTGCCTCAGTGCCCTGGCTCTGGGGACATCCTGGGGGGAGCAGACACGTCTTAGAGCCTCTCCCAGTGCCAGAGGGGGCTTGAAAAAATCAGAGAGAAAGCGATTCTACAAGGGCAAATAGCGACAGGAAAGGGACAATGGTTTCAGATGGAAAGAGAGTAGGTTTAGATAAGACACTGGGAAAGAATTGTTCCCTGGGAACAGGGTGCCCAGAACAGCTGTGGCTGCCCCTGGATCCCTGGAATGTCCAAGGCCAGGTTGGAGCAGCCTGGGACAGTGGAAAGGGTCCCTGCCCATGGCAGGGGTGCGGTGGGATGATGTCCAGGGTCCCTTGCAGTGCTGCACTCCGGGGCTGTGTCCTTGCCCAGCCCCGCTCCCCGGGCAGTCTCTGCAGCGCTGCCGGCTCCAGGCTGTGCGCCGCCCGCCTGGGGAGGGGAGGTTGACCTTGTCCTATATTTTAAAGGCCACTTTTCATCTACAAAAAGCAGCCAAACGAGGGCAGCAGCAGGGAGGAGAAGGATGAGCGATGCAGTGCTGCTCGAGGCGCAGGCGATGCCTCCGCAGCCTCCGTCCCTTCCCTGGGCTGCCCCCAGCCCTGCATCCCCTCCTGCCCTGCACAGAGCTCTGGGGTGCAGGGAGGTGCCCAGAGGGGCAGAGCAGTGGGGTTGGGACCCACAGCCCTGGGTCGGGGTCCCTCATTCGCTTCCGCCAGGGATTGGTGCAGCAGCCCTGGCACAGAAGCCACAGCCCCCTGGTCCAGCCTTGCACTGCGTCTCAGGCACCCAGGGAGTTCCAAACCCCACCAGGAATGTGAAGCAGGACCCCAGCACATCCCACAGACATCCTGCACATGACCATCCTTATTTCCTCGTGAAAGGTGAGAATTCTCTGCAAGGAACCCAGCTGCACCATCACACTCCAGATGTGTCCCCCAGCGTGGTTCAAAACGCCAGCACATCAATGGAGAAGCCCAAGTGCGTGGTCAGCTTTGCCAGGGCAGCACGAACCTGACGGGGACACACAGACACCTCCCCTCCCACTTCCCAAGGGCCCTCCAGGGCCGTGTCCCGTCCCTGTGAGCAGCACTGGCCTCGGGGAAGGGCAGGACGCGATCCCGGCTGTCCCAGCTGCTGGCACAGAGCTGGCATGAGAGCTCCTCAAGCATCTTGTGCTGCAGCTGCGAGATCTCGCTCCAGGCTCTGGAGAGCACCTCAAAGATATTCTTCAGCATTTTGCTGCTTCAGGGCTTTCATGAAGTGCATGGCTTGGTTGGCAGGAGCCGGAGCTCCCCTCCTCCCTAGGAAGCATTAGCAGAAGGAAGGAAGGCTGCAATAGGGGCTGATGATCTCCATTGTCTCCCGTTTTTCTAGGAGGAAGGATTGCTCAAGTGTAGCCATTAGAGAGGAAAGCAGGTCCTGCCTCCCAGCCCCAAAATTAGGAGGTTTGCTCTGGTTAAAACAATTCAAGAATTCCTAGGAAAAAAGGCCGAGGTGTCTGCAGAAGAAAGAACGGGGAAGGTCAGAGCAGGGGAGCCGAGGGGACACAACTTCTGCACCTTTGAAGCATTGCTCTGCACACGGGGCCCTGCTAAAGCCCAGCCTGGGGCACTGCAGGGCCCTCCCTGCCTGCTGTGCAGGTGTGGAAAACCTGCAAGTGCCATTGCAGCATCACCTCCTGCTCTCCTTCCCCTGCCATCCACTCCTCCCACACTGCCAGCCGCTCTCAAACCTCCAGGGTGCCTCAGTTTGGGACAGCTGTCCCTGCTGGGAGCCCCCATCCCTGGGGATGAGGGAGTCTGTCCCAAACACCTGGGTGCTGCTCTGAACTGCAAGCAGGGGTCAGCTCCTGAAGCTGCGGCTGCTCAGAGTTCCAGGCTCCCTGGGGATGCTCTCAGAGAAGTTCTCAGATGTTTTTTGCCTCCAGCAGTGGCCACAATTTGTAGTAAAAAAGGTAGGTTTTAGCCAGGTGGGGCTCAGGGTTCTCCCAGATAATGAGTGACAGGACAGGAGAAACAACCTCATGTTGCACCAGAGGGAATCTAGGGAAAATTAGGGAACATTTCTTCTCAGAAAGGGTGTTCAGCACAGGCTGCCCAGGGCATGGTGGAGTCACCATCCCTGGGGGTGTTGAAAACCTGTGTGGCACCTGGGGACAGGGGCTGGTGCTCTCCTTGGCAGTGCTGGGGGAACAGCTGAACTCGAGGATCTCAAAGCCTTTTCTAACCAAAATGAAGGGCACTGTGCCCGTGGTGGCACAGCTCTGGGGCCAGACTCGGGCTCCATGTCCATGGGATCTTCTTTGGGATAAGCTCAGGGCTACAATCCATGAATGACACCAAACCTGGGAGTGGAGCTTCCTTTAGGAGACACCAAGCTCCCGTTGGTGCCCATGAGCCAACCTGGACAGGGACTGGGCAGGAACTTACAGCACCATGGAGGAGAAGAGGCACCAGTATTAGCTGGAACCAACAGAGAAAAGAAGAAAATATAGTCCCAAAGCCGCTTCTGTGAAAATCCCCCCCTGTGTCTGGAGGAAAGGTAGGGCAGGGAGTCCGGAGGCTGTGCTGAGCTGCAGAGGTGCAGGACGAGCTCCTGCAGAGGCGCTTCCAGAGATGCCCCGCAGCCTCTGACCCGGGCTGGGACCCCAGCAATGCCCCAGGGGAGCCGGGAAGGAAAGGAGGGGACAGGAGGAAAGGAGCCCTGCAGCAGCCCCAGGGGCAGTCCTGGTGCTCGATGTCCCTGCCAGGGCTTAGGGTGGGTTGGTCATTAATGTTAATGGCTGGGTAAATGATGCACACTGTGCATTTGCATGTGACATCCCCCGGTGCTGCTGCTGCCAGCCAACACCCCCGGGCACCACAGCACCAGCGGCAGAGCCAGGGCTGCATGGCCAAGGGCTTTATTCTACTAAAACCACAAAACTCAAGGCAAACATGAAACCAGTCCAGCCCGGAGAGCCGAGCCCTCCTGCAGCGGAGAGCAGAGTCTGACAGGAGGGACAAGCAGCACTGTCACCTCCCTGCACGTGTGACAGAGGAGCCAAAGGGAGGGGCCCTCTGACACGGCAACACAGAATGCTTTGGGGTGGAAGAGACCTCAAGGATCATCTCGTTCCACCCCTGCCATGGGCAGGGACACCTTCCACTGTCCCAGGCTGCTCCAAGCCCCAGTGTCCAGCCTGGTCTTGGGCACTGCCAGGGATCCAGGGGCAGCCACAGCTGCTCCGGGCACCCTGTGCTGGGTGCAGTACTCGAGGTGGGCCAAGGTAGAGCAGGTGAAGGGAGGAGCCACCTCCTGATCCCCCATCCTCTCCCCGGGATGGATCAATCCCTAGCCCAGCCCAGCTCCAGTCTTCTCTATCCCTTCCCACATCTCCCTCTCTATTTTTTTCTCACGAGATGCTCTGCTCCTTGGCTGCTGCTGCTGTCTCTCATCACTGCTGGTACGAGCGCAGATCACATAATGCTGTCATTGCCCAGCTCCTGGTTTCTTGGTACACGGTGTGCCTGTCGGGAGGAGCTCTGCCCAGCCCAGCGCTCCCCTCGCAGCCAGCTGGGAGCTCCTGCTGCCATGAGCAGAGCAGCATTCCTGTCTGTCATCTTCCCCTCCGTGCTCTGCACACAGGAGGCTGCGTGGCCACGGGATGGGGCTGCCCCTGCCCAGCCACACACGGAGATTTCCCTGGGCAGATCTGCTCTGCTCCATGTCACGCACTCAGGGCACAGCTCAGGGGCAGGGCTGTGCTGCCCAGAAGCAGGAGCAGCAAAGGGAGTTCTGCTCCTTCCATGTCCTGCCATCACTGTGTCCCTGAGGGGCACCTGTGAGGTATCACTGAACTGTTTAGGCTGGAAAAGCCCTCCAAGATCATCAAATCCAACTGTTCCACCAGCACTCCCGGTGCCACCACTAAATCATGTCCCCAAGTGCCACACCCACAGCTTTCTTCAACACTTCCAGGGATGGTGACCCCACCACTGCCCTGGGCAGTCTGTTCCAGTGCCTGATCACCTTTTCCACAAAGAAATTTTCCCTGATATCCAATCTAAACCTCCCCTGGTGTAACTTGAGGCTGCCAGAACCAGGACGTGCTACACAGGGAGCAAAGCACCCTTGGAATGTCCCACTGCCCCCCCAGCACCTTGAGCCAGGCTGCCCACCCTGCCAGCTGATCCAGGTGCCACAGCAGGGCTCTGGAGCTCCCTCCTTTTCCTGCCCTGGGATGAGGATGGAGGCATGAGGACAGAAAGGACTCCACAGCTGAGGAACTCCATGGTGCCAGTTCTGAGCAGGGACAGAGCACGGCAGGAGCCTCAGCCTGTCCTTTACCACTCACCCCAAATTCCCAGAGCAGTGCCAAGTGCCACACTTGGAGCACAAGCCCTTTAGCCAAGAAACAGTTTCCAGCCTGAATATGCAAGCAGGGAAGAGAAGAGCCTTGTGTGGGGCAGAGGCATCCAGAAGAACCTGCTCTGTCCCCAGAGGACAGGGCCCCTTCCAGCCAGCCCTGCTGTTCCTGCTGTGCCCCGAGCACACAGAGTAGGGGACAGGGACTCACCACGGCCACCTCCGAAGCCACAGACACCCCCAGCACGAGAACAGGGCAGATGTTGCACTCTCCCCAGCCAGCCACACCTGGGGGGTTCCTCAGCCACAGCTGGCAGATATTTCCCAATTCTCTTTGAAGTTTTCTCTCATAGCTCTGGTCTTTACAACACCCTGTGAGGAGCTGCTTCCCAAGCACACTGGAGCTGCTGGAAGGAGGCTCTGAGGTCATCAGGCACTGCCCAGCAGCTCGAGGGAAGTTGTCCTGGGTCTCAGCTCTCCTCCACACCTCTCTGGTTGCTCAGAGGCTGTTCAGCACTCCCTGTTGTACCTGAGACACAGGCACACCCCTCCATCCCCAAAATCACCCTGTCCCCCCCCTCCCCAGCCCCAGCTGGGACGCTGACACACATGGGACATGTGGGCCCGGGGGGACACAGACAAACAGACAGACAGCACCGAGGGCACTGTCCAGGCCAGCTGGGTTACCTGGCCAGGTATAGTCACAGAGCTCCCAAAGGGCCACAGTCACCCAGAGCTGAGTAGCCCTGCAGGGAGGGCAGGGCCAGGAGCCCAGCCCAGGGACAAAGAGCCCAGCTCTCACAGAGCAGAGCCCAGCTCTGACAGGGCAGAGCAGAGCCCAGCTCTCACAGAGCAGAGCCCAGCTCCTGCCTTGCAGTGCCCACGGCCCCAGGAAGGAGGAATGAGTCAGTGCTCCAAGGCCACTCATGCATGGTGTGGGTGGAGCAGAGCTGCAATTTCTTCCTCAGGAGATTACACTCCTTGCCAAGCCCTCTTTATTTATTTCTCTTTATGGAACACAGCAATTGCTCACTCCCCGACTCCCCCGCACCCAGGGCTGCCACACGTGGGCAGGGGACACTCACGCCCTGCAGTGTGCCAGGCTGGCAGCACTGCACTCAGCCAGGGCCACAAGCTCCTCCTGGGACTGATGTGACACTGAGAGGTCAGGAACTGAGCACCAGCTTCAGCCCTGGGCCACAGGACACTGCCCCCCCCTTGCCAGCCCAGTCCTGAGCAGGACACCCGGCGGGTACCAGGGGTGCCCAGCAGTCAGACACAGCCTGGCTGGGGCACTGCTGGGACAGAGAAGCCAGGAGGGTGCTGGAAGGAGCCTCATGGCTGCTCCTGGCTCTGTGGCCCTCAGTGCAAGCTGAGATGGTGTCACCCCATGTCCCCAGTGCAGTGCAGGTGTAACTCACTGCCAGCGCAGACAAACAGAGCTCTCAGTACTGGGGACACTCCACGACACTTTCCAGGGACAGCTGCAAAGTCCCTGCTCTGAACAAAGCCCTGGGGCTGCTGATGGCCCACAGAGGGAAGCAGCAGCTCCCCTATCCCCTGCAGGAGCCCTGTCCTAGCCCTGCTGGGCTGGCCACCACCTCCCCTGGCTTGGCCAGTGCTGGATCCTGCCCTGCCTGGGACCAGGGCTCAGGGACAGGGAAATAAGGGAATGTGCTGAAGGGCTGCCAGAAGCAGGGCTGGTCACAAGCCAGGCTGTCCTCTGGGGAGGGGACAGGGCTGAGGACAGCACCCAGCTCACCCCACACTCAAATATTAGAGCTGCTTTCAATCAGAATCACCAGAGTGCAGGGCTCCTGCAGGAGCAGCTGCAGGCACTGCTCTGAGAGAATGGAAAATCCATCAGATGTTGGTCAGAACCACTCCAGGAAAGGTCACCTCAAGGAAAAGCTCCTCCTGTTGTCCTCTTCATGAGCTCTCCTTGCTTGGAAGGACACGAGAAGGGTTATTTCTGAAGTCTTCACAGCACGTGGCACCTGCACTGCCTGAGGCCTCTGCTGCCCACCAGGAGGGCACAGGGGACACCAATGCCCCATTTTCTGCCAGGAGGTGCCCCCAGGGCAGCCTGCACCCCCCAGACCCAGCACAGCCTGTGGCACTGAGGGGCTGCTCCTGCTTGGGCACCCAATTCCTCCCCAGCACACAGTGGAGTCCAGGGAAGGATCGAGGTGTCCCCTGGGCAGGGTCACTCCTCACACACGTGTCACCCTCCAGCTCAGCACACCCAGCTGCCAGGGCTGCAAGAGGGATGTCCCTGTGGCTCTGCCCCAGCCCTGGAGCTGCAGCCACAGCACAGGCTCCCAGACCCCCTCACCCTGCTGTGCCTTGGGGGAAATCCCGCCTCTCCAAGTCATCTTCCCAGCATTTCTCATGCCCAGTGTGGAGCTGGGGCCTGCCATGGGTACTGGCCCTGCTGCCCAGACCCTTCCCTGGCTGCTCACAGCCCTGGTGCCGAGCCCTGTCCCAGCACATCCCAGGGAGGAAGGGCTGTGGGGTGAAGGCAGAGGTCACCTTGTTCAGCCCTGTCAGATTTTGCTGTCTTTCCTCACGCCAGGTATCACCTGCCTCACCACCCCAAATCCCACTGCCCACACAGGTCTCCATCCCACCTCACCCCCTCACACATCCCCTAAAACTGCCTTCCTCGTGTCTTCTTGCTAAATCCCAGCATTTGCATTCCACTTCCTCAAAGCTGCTCCTGAGCCATGTCCTGATGCCACAGGGCACCATCCACACCTGGGAATGTCTGCAGAGCAAGGCACTGCTCTCGCCCCCAGCTCTGCAGGGGCTCAGTGCTCTCCTGGGGATCCCATTCCACTTTTGCTTGGGCTGCCGGTGCCACACAGGGACGCCAAAGCTGGCAGGGAGCAAAATAATTCCATCACCTCCCTAGCCCAGCCCCTGGTCCCTCCAGTCCTCAGCACCTCAGCACATTCACACTGCAGCGAGCCACATCTGATTTGTGCCTCCATTCCTGGCTTTGCTCTGCGGGTTCTCCAGGGCAAAGGGCTCTTGTGCTGATGGTCACACCTCTGTGCCCCACCACACAGGACAGGCTCCTGTAACCTATCCTGGGCCAGCTCTCTGCAGCCACCCGAGGACAAGGGCAGGTACCTTGGGCACCCTGCACACACCCACTGCTCCCTTTGGGTGGGGGAGGCATGGAAGGCTCAGAGCTCTCTGCATTTCCCCACTGATCCACAGCAGCGGGACAGGCCGGGATGAGCAGCACAGGGAGAAACCAGGGGCGTGGGGAGGAGGAGAAACAGCTTGGAAACCTGAGAAAACCCAGGAATTCAGGGCACAGATACAGGAGATGGTGCTCAGCAGCTGGATCCCATTCCTGGGCACTTCCCTCAGCCCCACTCCCTGCAGGACAAGTGCAGCCACTGCTGGCCTCACTTGATGGCAGGAGCAGCACAGTGAGGGCTGAGCAGGTCCTGTCCCAGCAGCCAGGCTGGGTGCAGCCAGCCCTGCTCACGCCCTAAACCAGCCCCAGCTCCCTGCCTGGGGACAGCAGGATGGCTGGGACCTGGGGACATCCAACCCAGCCCTTTCCACCTGCTCTGCACACCTGGGCTGCAGGCAGAGGCCCCTCACTGGCAGCAGCCCCGGAGCCTTTCCCAGGGATTCGTCTCTCCATCCTCTCCCCTCCGAGGGGCACTGGGAGGAACCAGGGGGAGAACCTGAGCCCAAACCCCCCTGGCTGCCCAGGACCCTGAGCTGTGTCATTCACACACTGGAGCTGCCCTTTGTGAGCACCTCAGGCTGCGCACACAGCTCTGAGGGACCCTCCTGGGGGCACAGGCAAAGCCACCAAATCATGCCTTCCTTCACTGTGTTGGAAAATATAGCAAGTTTAAATGGTTTTATTTTATAGCTTTAGTCAGATTTGTTCACCTTTGCCTGGGGGGAAGGGAATTGAACTTTCTTTTCAGTGGACTGGTCCAGCAGGAGAGGTCTGACGAGGCTGTCAACTCAACAGACTGGGAGCAGCACAGAAGATACACAAAAGATAATAACCATTAACAATCATTAACAACTATCAACTCCAACATCCCTGGCATGGTCAGAGATACCTGGTCTGGGATAAGAGAGATAAGAAAACCAAGAATGAGAACCTAATTAGCATCGGAAGCGAAGAGATTGTAATGAATAGGCAAGCAAATACTGAGAACTGCATAATGTGGGACCAGTGTACCTTGAACCATGCATTTCGATGGGTTTTGACTGTGTAAGTATCTGAAAAATGTAGTAAAATTAATGAGTGATGGAAAGATTTTCTCTGCACTCCTGGGCAAGGTGTGGATGAAATGATTTGTTGCACATCCTGGCCAGAACAATATGCTGGCCAGAATAAAGTAATGACTTGATTCTCTTACACTAAAAATGTTGTTGAAGAATTTTGGTTTTTCCACAGTTTTGGTGACAACTGGATGGTGACCATAAAAAAAAAAAAATGTTTTATTGCTGGCACACAACAAAACCTTCCATCTCCTTTCATCTCCCAGTCCTCGGGTGTGGGGAGGCTGATGAGCTGAGTCTCACGAGAGCTGGATGAGGACCCGTGCCACAAACAGAGCAGTTGTCTCATCTTTTGGAGTAGCAATAAATGTTTTGCCACTGAAGAGGGAAAGGGAGAGAAAGAAAAAAAAAAGTAAATCAAAGGTAGCTTTTCCCTTGGGAGTTTAAAAGAATCTTTGCAGGGAACAGTGGATAATAAGGAAGGTGGAACATCTTTTGCTAATGCAGGAGAGCTCTTGACCTATCCGATTCTGCTGAGGAATGAAACGAGTGAGAGCCCCAGAAGGAACATTAGATACACTGGTTATCGGTCTTGTTAAGCAATTCAGTCCATTAAATGAGCCCACTTGGGCAGTGAGGAGTTCCAGCGGTGCTGAACATGCAGAGCCCTCCCCAGCGAGCTGGTGCTAATGAAATAAAACATTAGAGCCCCCAGTGACCGGGCACACAGCTGGTTCACTGCTCCCTGCTGCACTGACTCACAGAAAAGGCCTCTCACAAGTCTGTGGAGCTCAGCACACTCTCAGGTGACGCTTTTTAAATCCTGAAGTGGCTGTCTGAGAAACAAAACAAAAATACCCCCAGACGGGAGGCTGTGCTTCATACAGAAGGAAAAATCAACCCAAGGGGCTGCCCAGCAATTCTGCCTGACTCCTCTCCTCTGCCAAGGTTTGCTCATCCCTTCTCCATCCCCTCCTGCCTACGTGCCAGGAATTCACTCCAGGGACATTTGTGGATGTCATAGAGGAGTCAGGCAGTGCTGTGGCAGGACATGTGTCACTGCCCTGCCCCGGAGCAGAGATCCCATCCCATCCCATCCCATCCCATCCCATCCCACCCCATCATGTGTGTGAGCAGCTCTCACTACTCTGCAGGGCACAAGAACTTACCCAGAGAAGGATTTCAGCACGGAGTGAATACATATTAATGTGGCCCCATAAATTCCTCCATCAAACCTTCCTAAAGGATAATTCCCTTTCTGTCAGTGGGAGCAGTCGGGCTCTGCTGGAGGCAGCAGCTGACCCGAAATGAGGTTCCTGCAGGGCTGGGTGCTGCAAAGCTGCCCTGCTGCTCCCCAGAGCAGGAAATCCTGGGAATTGGCAATCCTGGGCATTGGCAATCCTGGGAATTGGCAGTCGTGGGAATTGGCAATCCTGGGAATTGGCAATGCTGGGGATTGGCAATCCTGAGAATTGGAAATACTGGGGATTGGCATTCCTGGAAATTGGCAATGCTGGAAATTGGCAATTCTGGGGATTGGCAATCCTGGCTGGCTGCTCCAGCCCCTGCCACACTGGGAAAAACAAAGTGCACTCTTCGGAATTTGAAAAAGTTTAGTAAAGGATAAAAAGGAACAATATGCAATGCTGGGTGTTTGGCAATCTGCCAAAAAACCACCCTTATCTTAAAACAATGTTCTTATACACTTCTATATTACATGGGTTAATGCATATTCATGAGCATTTGTACATATTCAAATATTTTTGTGAGTTTAGATGCTCCAGAAGTTTTTTTCCTTGGTTTTAACCTTTGACTTTTCTGCATGCCATCCTGCAGATTAAATCAATATATTTTATTTCTTCTCAAAGCTCCCTTCCGTTGTTTTTACACTTCTTGATAACGGAGAGTCAGTAATTTTTTTCTCTTGGTGGCCTGGTTTTTATCACTGTTACCATTCAGATAAGATAGTCCACAAATGTGAGAAACAGCATAGCTATTTCACACTATTATTTGATTTAGTTACACAAATAAAAGCCTTTTAACATTGCATAGTTTCTATTTTAATATTACGCTAATGCCTAAAATATAATATATATATTTATCACACTACTATTTATGCAAGCTATATAATACATACATAAACTGACAGATTATACTATACCAAAAAGCAGTTAAAAGGAAGTACAAATTGTACTATATCGAAAACTTTGTGGTTAATAATAACTATTATATAATAAATAATAAATAAACAAATGTATTAGCAAAGGCTAATGCAGAAGTGTGAAAGGCAATACTAAATTGTCATTTCTAACACACATACAGGAGGAATTGGGGCAGTGGGGAGCACCAGCTCCCAGCGGGGCTGCCCAGGGCAGCTCAGGACTGTCCCAGTGTTGGGCAATAAAGCAGCACTCCCAGGATAACCCCGGCATAACAATTCCTTGGAATGGCTGCAGCAGGGCTGTCTCCTGCCAGCTGTGCCAGCCAGGCACGGAGATTCCCTGTGTGAAAAATAAAGTTCACTCTTTAGAATTTTCAGAAGTTTAATAAGGGATAAAAGGGACAGTTTCCAGTGCTGGGGTTAAGTGTAACACTATATAGAACACTGTAACTATAACACATCCTTAACTCTAACAACTCTTCTTATATACTCTAATTGCATTGCTCAAATGCATATTAATGAAGGTTATACATATTCAAACATTCCTTTGAGTTTACATGTTCTGGGAATTCTTTATCCTAGTTCAACCCTGACCTCATCTTCTTAGACTACGAGCTACAATGCAGATGTGAATTTGAGAGTCTTGTATTTTATTTCCTCACGAGGTCCCTGCTCTGTGGTGTGACAGTTATTGATAGTTGAGGGTCAGTGGTGGATTCTTCCTTGTGCTTTTGGTGTTATTTGTCTGGTTCTTTTCAATGCTACCTTATCATACAGACGTTCATTTTTACAAATACTTTTGATCAACATTAGCTATTTAACTATTGTCAGTTAGTTACAAAAATGAAAGCATTTAATATTACATAGTCTCTATTTTAATATTATTCAAAGGCCTAAGCTATAATATATTTATCACATTTCTATTTATATAAGCTATATGGTACATACAAAAGCTGACAGATTATACTACATCAAAAAGCAGTTAGAAGGGTTTACAAATTGTACTGTATCCAAATCGTTATGATTAATAATAACTTGGAAAAGCTAATACATAAATGCGAAAGCCAATGTTTATATTGGCATTTAAAACAGCTGCAGCCGAGTGCTGAACACGCAGGGACCAGGAGCACAAAGATGTTCGTGTAGCACGGATGCAGAAATGCCAACATCCGCCGCCAAAGCTGTGAGGATGGAGCCCCCCAGAGGTGCCTCCCGTGCCCTGACACCCTGCTCGGCACAACAGCAGCTTTCCCTCTCTGCAGAGAGCATTTGCCCCTGCCGGCCACATTTTCACTGCAAAGCTGGATTTGAAGCCCCTGATGCTGCTGCTCCATGGGACCCCTCCCCAAAAAGGCAGCACAAGAAGCCCCTCCCTCCCAGCACACAAGGAAAGGTGTTTTTGGGGAAGCAGTAAGAACTCCCACCATTAACAGGGCTGCTTCTGGAACATTTAACCCAGGAGCTTCTAGCCAGGCCAGGGAAGGGATGAGCAAATTGCACGATGAGGGCGGAGTCCCACAGGGAATTCCTGTCCTGGTCTGGGGCACCCAACACTGACTCCTGGAAAACAATCACTGGGAATTCCCACTGTTTAGAATCCCAGAATGGTTTGGGTTGGAAGGAACCTTAAAGATCATCCCATCCCCTGCCACGGGCAGGGACACCTTTCCCAGGCTGCTCCAACCTGGCCTTGGGCACTGCCAGGGATCCAGGGGCAGCCACAGCTGCTCTGGGCACCCTGTGCCAGGGCCTGCCCACCCTCACAGGGAACAATTCCTGCCCAATATCCCATCCGTCCCTACCCTCTGCCAGTGGGAAGCCATTCCCCCATGTCCTGCCACTACATGCCTTTGTTTAAACAAAGATAATTTCATTAAAAGAAAAAAAAAAAAGAGAGAGAGAGAGAGAAAAAAAAATCGTCACAGGATGGAACAGGTCAGATTCTCAAGGAAATTCCTGTCCTCCAGAGATCCTTTCCCAACAGATATGGCCACCTTTTTTCTTGCTTAAGTGCAAAAAGAATCCCCAGTTATGTCCAGTCAAAAGAAACAGCTCTTATTTTGTGCATCATCTGAAACCTCTGCAAATCCACATCTGCTGGGAAGGGATGTCTTTTCCAAACCCAGATTTTCAAGAATAATATCCTTGACATACTCTTTTCCAAATCTCTCCAGCCTTCTGTGTGCCCACAGCTATGCCTGGGTTAAGCTTTCCTGGATGCTCCAGGCTCTTCCTTGCACTTCTAGCTGCTCCTCAGCTGAGGGAGAAATCAGGGGTTTTTGAATAAAAATCAAGGACAACTTGCTTTAATTTAATTTATTTATTTAGAAGCTTGAAACTTGCTTTTGTATTTCCTGTAATGTATAAAAATCACAGCAAATCTCTTTGTGCTGCTCTCCCCAAAAGATGTGTAGGCATAGCCATCACAGCTGGGGGGGAGAAGCAGCTTTTGCTATTAAAATTCAACAAATGTGGCTAAACCTGCCTTTGGGGGAGGAAAAATACTAAAAATGCTGAAACCTTTAGCATGGGATAGAACTATTCACTAATCCCAGTCTGGGGAGCCTCACACATGCCACGGGCAACCAGTGCCCCCCAACCTCCAGCCCAGAGGGTTTGAGGGGCTCCAGGCTCCCTCTCCTCATCTTCCCACTCTTCACTATCCCTCCTTTACAAATGCCAGCTGATTTCCTGAGTTATTCAATGGCTGTGGTGGGAACAGACCTCATCTTTGCAGGCAGACACGGTGAGCACATTGCAGAGGGGCACTGGAGGGGCATTCCCACCTTCCCTGGCACCTTCCCTGGCACCTTCCTGCTGCCAGCTCTGCCTTGCCTGGCCCTGTGGGAGAGCTGCACTCCCTCCTCCGGGGGGAAACACCCCAGGGTTATGGCTTCAGGGCTCTGGAGGCTGGGAGATGTCCCAGCAGCCCTGTTAAACATTCCCAGTTTGTTCCAGGCAGAAACAGGAGGCACAGCCCTGGCATGGAGCCGAGAGAAGGAAGCCTGGCTGCCCTCCCCTGTCCCAAGGCCTGGCAGGGGCTGGCGCTCAGGGTTTTGGGTCCCCATCCCTGGTTCCCTCGAGCTTACAGTGCCAAGGGCTGCTGGAGCCCCAGCTGAGCCCCACGGGCAGTGGGAGGTGCCGGCCCTGCAGGATGCAGGACAGCAGGAGAGGGACCTGGGCACCCAGAGCAGCAGCTCCATGGATTTTTCCTCCTATTGATTAACCCATACGGGGTTTATTTGCGCTGAGGCTGCCTTGCGGCTCGTTAGCGCTGTCCTAATGAGGCAATCAATGCCTGCCAGGCTCTCTGCAGCATCCTCCGTCCCTGCTCCAGCTCCAGCCTGGTTTGTGCCACACTTGTGTCCGTGGGACAGCTCCCAAACCCCAGCGCAGGGCAGGACAGGAGGCTCTGGAGTGGAGCAGGAGTGGCTGTGGAATAGCTGAGCACAGCAGGAAGGAATGGCCAAAGACAGCACATCCCTTTTCCAGGACCAGGGCTGCCCAACATGCCACTGTGACTCTGTTTGACAATCAGCAGCAGTACCAGGAGCAAATGATTTTCTTCTCAGAGAGAGGGATCAAGGCACCATTCCACTCCATCTTTTTCCATGTTCCAGGAGCTCGGTGCCAGGCAGTCCATCTGCAGCAGCTGGGGCACCTCATGTCCAGCTGCCAAGGCAGTAGCAGATATAAACAGTGCTCCAAACAAAGGTGGTGTGTGTCTAAGAGACCCTGGAAAACCCTTCCCTCTCGGGAGTTGTTAGAGGCACAAATGGATTTCTATTGTGTTATTTCTGGAGAAAAATAAGGGTACAATAACAATAAACACCAGAAAAACCTGATAAAACCAGAAAAAGACTGGAACTGAACCACAGTGGACAGAGACAGGCAGGGTTGCTGCAGCAAAACACTGAGCAAAGAACAGAAATTTAACTTACCATTAAGCAGGGCAAGAGAAAGCCCCAAGGAAGAGTTGCTGGTTCAAAAAAAAATTAACCCTGAGCTGACTTCAAAACTACAGCACTACCAAGCTTTCTACACCTTCCCATCTTCCCCTCTTCACCTTCAGTTTGCTTTTAGAGAGCAAGAGCATCCCTGGCTCTTGACATCTGACATCAATCAGTGCTGCTGAGGGCTGCACAAACCCAGCCCGTGCTTCACAACTACACCAGGAGTGATTCCCAGTGCCACGGTGGAATCACAGGCACCAATCCACCCCAAAAGAGACCCCACTGCTGCCTTGGCAGAGGGAAGAGGGTGGTGCAAGTACCATTGGAGCAAAATGTGTCATTTCTCTTCCTAATAGAAAAAGGGAATTTTTTTCCTGCCATACTATGCAGGAGGGCAGCTCCCTACAGCCTCAGGCAGCACATTGCTCATGTCCAGATTTGCAGGGTGGGTGAAATGAGAAGCAATCCATGGTGTGCAGGACAAGCCAGGGGCCCCACACCAGGAAACTGTCCCTGAGACTGAAAACTGGTTTGTCCAACACCAGTGAGCCTGTGGGGGCAGGCAGAAGCAATGGAAGAGCAGTCTGGGGCTTGGGTATCCTCTGGGCTTTGCACAGTGACTGCAGGCTCAGTGCAGCCAGGGGGGTACACAGCTCACAGCCCTGCTGATTCCCACAGGATCAGCCTCACCTGGACTAAGCAGGGCTTTGCTCCAGCCCAGCCTGCAGGGAAGCAGGGCTCAGAGGCAGGAATGGTGCCAGCCTGCCCTCCTGGCACAGCCCTGGCAGCTGGACAGCTCTCCCCAGGAGGAGGTGGATGGAGCTCATGCCTCAGTGCCCCTGCACAGCGCTCCTGACCCAATCCAGCACGGAACCAGAGCTGCAAGCACATCCCAGATTCCACTTCATTGGCTTGTACAGTGTATTTACCACAGTCTCTCTTCTGCTTTTGAATAACAACATTCATCTCAGCTGGACGAAGGGGCAGCGTTACCATCACCTAAGGCTTTGGGAGGGCAAGAAAATATTTCTCCATTCCATGTTGCCACTTATACACACCCTCCTTCCTGCTGACTCCTACTCTTTATCCCCAAATTTATATCCCCACCTTGTAAACATCCACCAAGCTGCCTCCTATGTGCCCACTTCCCTTTCCCCTCAGTGTGCAGTGGGATCACATGAAGCAGTTGGATTCTGAGCACCTCCACCTGCATTTAGCTGGAGCTTTGCTGCTTCTGTTTCCTACCCCACAGAAGGACAGTGGTCCAATGGCCTGGCTCCTCCCCACCTCTTTTGTGGTCTAGTAAAACATAATAGAGATAAAAGGGGGCTCATAAAGAGGGACAGGGACATTTTGTAAGGTCAGATAGTGACAGGAACAAGGAGAATGGCTTCCCACTGCCAGAGTGCAGGGTTAGATGGGATATTGGGAAGGAATTGTTCCCTGGGAGGTTGGGGAGGCCCTGGCACAGGGTGCCCAGAGCAGCTGTGGCTGCCCCGGATCCCTGGCAGTGTCCAAGGCCAGGCTGGACAGGGCTTGGAGCAGCCTGGGACAGTGGAAGGTGTCCCTGCCCCTGGCAGCAGTGACAGAATGGTCTGTAAGGTCCCTTCCAGCCCAAACAATTTGGGGTTCTATGATTAGCTGTCCCTACTACAAACTTGCAAAAAGAAAAAACACACCACAATGGAAGTACAATTATATTCTTTTTTCTCAGCTGCTGAAAGTACAGCACATCATGGGAACCTGACCATTACAAACTGTTAATCAGTCACTGTTTTTGAACAAAACCAGAGGATTTTCAATTATAACAAAACAAAGGATCCAGTTCATGTGGAAATCTGATCCTTTATCTCATGCTGGCTCTGTTCTTTAATACCTGGGTGACTACAGTCCAGTAACTATTTCCTGTCATCAAAGTGTTCACTTCCTTTTATACCAGGCAAAACAGTGTCAGCAGTAAATACAAAAGTGTTTAACACAATGGGAGGAACAGGAATGAGACACTGAGGTATTGGGTGTATGAAATGGGAGGAATTTTGCTGTGGCTTTGAGCCACCTCCCCAACATTTAAATCACAGTGAGTACCCAACACAGCAGTGCAAGTCATGGTCACACCACTGCAACATGAGCCCAGAAAAAGCTGAGCTTCAGGTCACAGCCTGGTTTGGGCTGCCAAAACCACTCCATGGGCTTTACAGCCCGGAACCACAGGTGCTCTCCAAGCAGGGCATCAGCTCCAGCCCAGAAGGAGAGGGGAGCAGGGATGCAGGAGGATTGTGGCAGTGTTAGATTTAGGGCTGAACTCCATGATACCAAATTTTTACAACTTTAATGATTCTGTGACTTCGTATGTGGTTTGTGTTCTAGGACGAGATGTTGCAGAAAGGCTAGGAAAACTCCAAGCTGTCCAAAGCAGCCACGTGGCAACACTCAAACTCCTCCAACACTTCTGGTCTCCTCACAAAGCTCAGCATCCACCTGGGTTTACCACATCTGCTTCTCCAGCAGAAAGAGGATCAGCTTCAGAAACAGCCTTTAAGAAGCTGGCAAGGCTGGAGAAGAGAAGGAAAGGGTCATTTTAGAAGCTATTTGCTCCTAAGGGGGCCTTTGGCTCAGTCCACCTGCACACCCTCAGGCAGCTGGACCACCACAGGTGCACAGTCATCAGGCTCTGCCTCAAAGTCCCACTTGAACTTCTTCGTCAGGTGAGCCTTGAACTTCTCAGCCTTTTTCCTCAAAGTCTCATCCACAGCAGAGCTGCACATGCAGGAGAACAGCACCTGAAACAAAGAGCAGAGGCAAGGAAGAGTTCAGCCATGGCATCAGCTGGGTATCTCCTCCCAACAAAGACACCAGGGAGCACCAGGAGAGAGCCAGCTTAGGATCTACCACCCTGGGACTACTCCAGCTTTGGGGGAACCCAACCAAAGCCCACATCTCTCACTTCACAGCCCAAACCCATCCTGCCTTCACACCACTGAGTCAGCATCAGAAATATCTGCACTCAGGTAAGAACTTTGTCTGAAGCAGGAGTGTGTTTGTAACTGAATTTGTCCTGGGGAATTCTGAAATATGCCAAAGTGTGAGCAAAGGAAAACATCTTGACAGAAGGAATTAAAATAAAAAAAACCAAACCCTCAAATACTACTAGGCAAATTTTCAGCAAATGTCCAAAAGACCAGTAGATAACTGCACCCCTTGTTTCCATGGGTAGAGATCTCCCAAAGTATTTTTTGTAATATGGCATTACCAAGACTTTAGGATGCAGAGGAAACTTAACGAAAATACCTTGAATGTCAGAGAGGAATGGGGGCTCTCTGGAAAAAGCCTGGTTATGCCCAGCACAGCCATCCCTTTGTGCACAGGGTGATGAAGTCTGGAGGAACCTCCGCCTCCCATCACCAAACACAAACCTATTAAGGTGTCACAAATTCCCAGCCTGTGCTGCCACCTCAGAGGGAAAGCATCTGTGTGTTATTAACAGGGCACTGAGCCCCAGAGCCCAGCTCCCATCAGCCTGGCTCTGCTCCTCCTGAACTTGTGATCCACAACTAATTGCCATAAAAAGAAATCTCCTCTGGGGAAAATGCAGCCTCTTCTTTAGGGGAGACCTACTGAAAGCTGGGTAAAACACTGACAATGAGCAGCAAAGTTTGCTGCTTTGTGGATGAACATTTGCCTTTTCCTTGCTCATTCTACCAGAAAATTGCCTCTTTCTAACAGAACTCTTACACAGCAATGCCGCTGGTAGGGAAAAAAAATGATTAGAAGACTGTACTTCCCACTTCTTCTCAATGAACTGCACATTAAATCAGTTATTTCACCAAGATTTCTTTTTTTTTTCTTTAAGCACTGGCAGGGCTGCACAGTCACTGATGGCTGTGCTGTGCTTTTCTTGCCTTGGATCAAACTCCAAAAATGAAGTTGCTGCTTCCAGAGCTGAGCAAGAGCTGCACAGACAATGCCCTCCCCCACAGCTCTAAGCATCTGCCCACGGCCAGCTGAGGCAGAGAATTCTGATGTCTGTGTGTAAAGTGAGGGGTAAGACAAGGCCCAGAGCTTCCCTGGCACCACTGCAGGGAAATCCCATGGGAGCAGAGAAATGGAGAACCCTGAGTGAGGAAGGGCTCAGTTTGCAAGGCTTTTCTTTGTCACTGGGAATGTGGTGACTCCTGCCAGGGCTTAAGGGTGATCCTTAAGTGACTTGGGGGTGACCAGCCCAGCTCCTGCTGAGGGAATAAAACAGACAGAGCTGACTGACAGAGCCCAGGGGTGGACAAGACTCAGGCAGCCAGAACCAGCAATAAGGGTTTCCCAAATTCCCCATCAGGTGGAGAGAATGGCTGGTTGACATATTCTGGGTACTGCTGGGAACTGACAGCACTGCTCTGAGCATGCTGCAAACACAGCTGGGCTGTCCAGT
Organism: Rhabdornis inornatus; assembly: GCA_013397075.1. Classification (NCBI taxonomy): domain Eukaryota; kingdom Metazoa; phylum Chordata; class Aves; order Passeriformes; family Rhabdornithidae; genus Rhabdornis; species Rhabdornis inornatus. Next base: position 98,667 of record VWZS01005160.1, on the reverse strand, counting down.
CCTGTAATGGGATGGATAAAATCTACCAACAGAAATAAAACCCACCTGAGACTTGTAAGAATCACAACTGAAAAATCTGAAATTCACTTGATTAAAGCAATGCTTCCCAAAACATTTTACCCAGCAATTAAACCCAAACAACTCCACCCTCCTCAAAATTACAGCAAGAACTTGGGGTCAACAAGGAGAAGAATGGAACTGGGAAAGGAGAGGGCACCTGCAGCACAACTGCCAACAGCTTCCTGCAGGGCTGGTTCCCATTGCTGAGCTTTATCAGTGTGGCTGATTTGGGCTTTTTTTTTGTAAACTAAGCCAGTTTGCTGCACTGCCAGCATGGTCACCATCAGTGGAGTAACTGGTTTCACTGGGGCTGACCAGTAGATCTGCCCCCACCTGTCTCAGCAGAAGCAGCATCTTTTGCATTTTGGAATAACCATAAATTCCCTCTGGGTAAGAACTTGACTACAGGAAATCCTCAACCGTGCTAAGGAATAAAAAAGCTTCTTAAACACTATCACTGCCCTTAGCTCAGCCAGGTTTTGTTGCAGCCCCCCTGCATACTGAGAAAACCATTTAAAAAATCATCATCAGTCCTTCATGCCAAAGTTTTTTGTGTTGTCTTTTTAAGAATGAACAGCATTTTGGAAAAATTAAACAGATAACATTGTTGTACTAGCCCAGCCTCTCCTGTAGCTGTTGAGCTGAATTTCTTGCTGAAAAACAGAGGGAAAAAGTAAATCTCTATGTGCTTAGACAGGCTCCCATCTTCCATGCAGCTTAATTCCTTTGGCAGCTTCTCCCCACACTTGATGGATGCCCTCCCACTCCCATTTCCCAGGGAACAACCACAAACACACCTGTAAGGTGCTGGTTAAAAAGTTGTCTTGGGAGACAATGTCCACAAAGAATTCTGCTGGGATTTCGTTGAGCTGGTGATACAGCACAGAAATGAGGTTGATGTAAAGGTCCTGGTACTTCCCTATGGCCTCCTCTGAGCGGCACAGGATGTTCAGGAGTCTTTTCCAGTGCTCAAAGGCATCGTACACATTCCCAATCAGGAAGCAGATGAAAGCAAACTGCAACTCAGCTGTGTGGGTTCAGAGAACAGAAACAAAAGAAAGCATGTAACACTAAACAGATATCCTGGGAATGTGTCCTCCCCAAAGCTCTGTAAATGATTTCTAAACCCTGGTTTGGCTTTTGCAAAGCGCATTCGTACCTCAAACACTGATCCTGTGATGCTCTCCAGCTGGAGCAAAGCAAAGTACAATGGGGCAGGTCACTTGTAATTGTGATTATCAGCATGGCAGAGGGACTTTACAGACAGCAAACAACACCAAACATCAAGCTGGACCCTGCTGTTACTCTGAGAGTTCAGCCTGCCTGTGCTGAGTGTCCAGCAGCACATGGGACTGCAAACACCACTGTCCTGAAATTCTGGGAGAGGTCAGCAGTACATCAATGAGTTTGTTTGCCTTGCTTAATTAAGAGCCAGGGGTCATCACACTGGATGCTTGGCATCAACTGTTTTGCCACCATTCCCTAAGTATTCTCTCAACATCTTACAGTTGTCTTTGGTAATTTTGAAAAAGAATAAATTGTATAAGGTTAACGTACAAAAAATGGAAGAAGGGACAAAGGCTTATTCCAAGCCTGGGCTCCAGTTGGGAAGCTGGGAAGGCTTCTCCCTCCATTCTGCAACAAAACAAAACCCTGCTCCAGGACCTCCACAGACTCAGCATTTATTGTATCACAGGTTGCAAACCAGGCTGGGGAGCAGCTGAGCTCCGGGAGCTCTGGTGTCACCCCAGCAGGACTGGCACAGACCCGACACTGTCACTGCCACCTGCAGCACACAGAGCTGGGCCAGGGACGGACCAGGCACTGCACCAGGAACCACCAGCTGGGAGCCCACAGCCCCTGCCCAAGCAAACAGGAACAAGGGGCTGGGGGTGCCCATCCCCACCTGACGCGCCCAGGACTTTGTAAGATGTGTCCTCAAGAGCTTCACTGAACAGGTAAAGTGCGACACACCAGGGCCACCTGTGACCACCGCTTTTGACTTCATCTGGGGCAATCTAGGCTGAAGCACCATGTTCCCACACCAGAGAGGCATGGAACAGAATTACAGAATATCCTGAGTCGGGAGGGACCCACAAGGATCATGCAGCCCAACCCCTGCCCTGCACAGACACCCCACTCCTGGAGCTCTGGCAGCCTCAGGGTCGTGCCCGTTCCCTGGGGAGCCTGGGCAGCGCCAGCACCCTCCGGGTGAGGGAAGAACTTTTTCCTAACACCCAACCTGAATTTCCCGTGACAGCTCCAGCCATTCCCTCGGGTGCTCTTTCTGGTCCCACGGAACAGAGATCGCAGCTGCCCCTGGGGAGGAGCTGCAGCCCGCTCGGAGCTCGGCCTCAGTCTCCACCAGGCAATGGGAACAGCCCCTACGGCTGCTAAAAACCCCACAAACTTCTGTCCTGCACTGAGGAGCCCCCTGGGCGCGCAGGGAAGCGGCCCGGGTTCCCTCAGAGCCGTGTCCTTGCCCAGAAATACCATTTTCCCCAGAAATGCCATTCCCCCGGGGCGGTACTCACCGAGCAGGCCCAGCGGCCGGCCGGGGTAGCGCTGCTCCATCACCCGCTCCAGGGCGTAGCTCAGGTCCATGCTGTGCCGGGTGATCTCCTCGGGGCTGGCCCCGGCGGGGAAGGCCTGCCGGGGCAGCTCGGAGAAGCGGATCTGGGTGCCGGCCCGCGGCCGCATGCGGGGCAGCCGGGCCAGGCCCTCGGCGTAGCTGCGGCACTCGGCGCCCAGCGGCGGC
>VWZS01005160.1:72017-95826 GCA_013397075.1 Rhabdornis inornatus | reverse complement strand
CCGCGTGTGCCGCCCCGCCGCCTCGGGCAGCACCTCGGCGAACGCGCAGATCTGGCCGCTCTCAGGCTGCAGCTCCTCGGCCGCCGCCTCGCTGATGAAGTTGCTCAGCGACACCCACTTCTTCAGCGTCTCGTAGGGGTAGGGCCCCAGGAAGGGGTCCAGCTCCCGCAGGCGGTCCCGCAGCGCCTCGCCCTGCTCGGGGGGCTCGGGCCGCACGGCCTCGCCCGCGGGGTCCCAGCGCAGCACCCGCACCTCGCGGCGCCGCAGGCTGAGGAAGAGGCCGGAGCGCGGCCCCGCGTCCCGCCCGCCGGCGCCGGCCGCGCTGCAGTGCACGAAGTGCAGCCCCGGCGGCACCATCTTCACGCCGCGGAACCGCGGCCCCACGGCCCACGCGCTGTAGTCGATGCCGAACTCGGTGCCCTCGGGCACGTCCAGCACCACCACAGCCGCGCCCTCGAAGAAGAGCTGCCGGGCCAGCTCGGGGTCCGGCCGGGGGCCCGCCATGGCCGGGCCGCAGCAGCCGCTCGGAACGGCCCTGCCCGGATATCCGGGCCAGGCGGTTCCGGGCACGGCGGCGGGAGGAGCGTCCGGGCCCCGCCCGAGAGCGGCGAGAGCCGGGGCCGGCCTGGGGAGCCGGGGCTGGGCTCGCCGGGCTGGGCAGCCGGGGCTGGGCTGTGGCGGTGCCCGGGGCACAGCGGGAGCTGCTCCCCCGATCGACCGCGCTCGATCCCGGCCCGGTCCCTGTTCCTCCAGCCCATCCCCGGCTCTATCCCCGTTCCCCCAGCCCATCCCCGGCTCTATCCTCGTTCCCCCAGCCCATCCCCGGCTCTATCCTCGTTCCCCCAGCCCATCCCTGACTCGATCCCCGTTCCCCCACCCCATCCTCGGCTCCGAGCCTTGTGCTCCTCCCCTTTGCCTCTACATGGCTGGCCGCTACTCCTCACTGCCGTATTGTCCCCAAAGCCGGTCCCCAGTCCCCCCAGCTGGCTGCCATTGCCCTGGGCCCTCCTTGCTCCCACCCCCGCAGCGGGACAGACGGACAAGAGCCGTGCTTGGGAGTGATGGACCGAGAGGCCCCCCGGGACAGACACACGGGGACCCTCACTGTGGCACACAGACCCCCAGGCAGGACAGACACTGTCCCAGCACCACGTCCTCCCTCCCAGGACAGGAGAGTCGAGGTCCCCAGAGAGGGGCAGTTCTCATCACCTCCCTGCATCCGGCGCGTTCTCACAGCCACCTCCCTGCCCCGCCGGGCGTCCGAGGCTCAGCCCCTGCCACAAGAAGCCACTCCGGGCTCCACCGGCCCCAGTTCCCGACCTGGCAACATCTCCATCTGCCCTTGGTGGGGTGAGATCTCTGCAGAGCTGCCTCCAGCTCTGGGAGGGAATTGTTTCCTGTGAGGATGCTGAGGCCCTGGCACAGGTGCCTAGAGAAGCTGTGGCTGACACTGGATCCCTGGAAGTGTCCAAGACCAGGTTGGATGGGGCTTGGAGCATCCTGGTCTAGTCAAAGATCTGTGTCAAGGGATGGAACAGAATGAGGTTTATATTCCATTTATAATGGTTTGTATTATAAACCATTCTGGGATTCCATGATTTCTACGACCTTCTCTTTAGACAAAGCCTGGTATTTCCATGTGCAGTGCTCCCTGTTGCAAGGTTCCCCCTTCACTTCTCCATCCTCTCAGTAGGAAAGAGTCCACTGAGGCCCCAGGCTGATTTAGCATCAAACACATTTATTTCACTTTTATTGAATACAAGAACAGTGAGCACGCACGCATACACCACCGAGCACTGAAAAGGAGTATGACCAAAGGGGGAGAGGGAGAACAAGGGAAGAGAAAAGGAGAGTTAGTGAAGGAACAACAGAGTGTTGCAGTTGGTTGGTAAGGTGCTTCTCAAAAATAAATATATTATTATTATTATTATTACTGTTACTGTTATTATTATTACTCATGCTATCGCAGGCCAGGTTCAGAATGAATTTGTGGGATTGGGTAAAAACAGGCACTCATGTCTCCCATCCTTTTCCACAGAAAAGGCCCCTGGAAGAAAACAAGCAGTGGCCAGCTATCCAAAACAGAGTGTGGTGATGGGCAGGCTGGGGCTGAGCAGCAGAAAGCCACACCTCGCTAGGAGAACAAGCAGTGAGCGTTTTTTCTTTCCTTTTTTTCCTTTTCTCTTTTTTATTTAAGAAAAAAAAAGTTTTGGACACTGCCACCCATGAACACGCTGCGGGAGCCAGGGGCTGCTCACTGCAAACAGAACTCACGGCAGCCCAAGCGCACAGGAAGCCCGGCGCTGTAAGCTGTTCCCATGGGAACCTTCACTCCCCAGACTGTGCACAATGCCCAAAGCAGCTCTGCAGGGCCACAGTGGCCTGGGGTGGGCTGTGGAGGTGCCCAATCCAGGTGGGCTCCCCCAGCCCTGAACTGTGCCTTGTACTGGTGAATGCCAGCACGGCAGGCAGGCGCTGGCCCTCCACCACACTTGGCAGTGCCACTGCTGGGCATGGCTGGCTTGGGTGCATTGGGAAAACAAACGAGAGAGAAAAGGAGCCTCTTTGCAACTGCCTTAACTGCTGTCAGGTTGGGACTGTGCTCTCTGGAGGTGCGTGGCTGGAAGCTGGGGATTGGCACTGGCAGCAGCCCCTGTGCTCTTGCCTTCCACGCCTGCAGAAGAAACCTCTCTGCCAGGAGGACAGACTCACTGATAAGCAACTGGTGAGCAACTGCCAGGGAGCAGCTCTCTTCTGGGACAGCGAAGGTGGGAGCAGGGTCTGCCCATGGCATCCTCATGGCTCAGGTGCTCCTGTTCGGGCATCCTGTGAGCCCTGGCAGGGCCTGGCAGAACGCACCTGGTCCTGGGCACATGCTGTGTCAGGGGTGGGAGACTGAAGGCAAAATGGTGCAGAATCATGGGCCCTTCTGTTTCTGCAGGAGCTAGAGACAATTCCCAGAAGGAAACCCATTTCTTTCCTTTCTGGTTTTGGTTTTGAGCCTACCCGAACTGCCTGGTTCACAGTGTATGGGGCCCTGGGCTTTGGCCCACGATCCCCTTCCAAATGCAGCCCTGGAGGGAGCCTGTGGCTGAAGGCTGAGCTGGGAGCAGCTCTGAGGCCTCCTGGGCTCTCCCATGCAGCCTGGGATGCTGGAGACACTCTGCAGAGATGGACACAGCATGGTGCCTCCACTGCTCACCCCTAGGCAGGTCGGGGGAGCACTGCCATAGCCCTGCCAGCGCTGTCCCCAGCCCTTTGCCATCACACCCTGGGTAGTGGGGGAGGCAGGGCACAAACTGCCCCTCTGCTTTTGACCCTACTACAAAACTCAAGTACCTCCATTACTGGGATCCAGAAACAAAGCAAACCCACCCCACCCACAGCACGGCTCTGCGGGCTGCAGGGGAGCCCCGAGCCCTGCGGCTCACACCTCGCTCCCAGCTGATCCTGGGGCTCTGGCGGGCTGGGAGCCCATCCTGCCTACGGCTGTTGGAGCTGGAGCCTTCTGTGCCCTCCAGGAGACTGCTGCCCCTCCAAACCTCACCACCAGCACACGCTGCAGATCAGTCAGCACCACATTCCTGTCCCTCGCCCTCTCCCCTTCCCCCAAACCAGCAGCGGCCAAAACCTTTCCCGTTCCCTTCTTGCAGGACTCAGAGTCCCACGTGTGATCTAAGAGTCTCCTAGTACACCAACCACAGTCTATCCAAGAGTTAATAATTTAAAGATGTCGGCATCACCTGTACTAGCACTGTTGAATTATTTCAGCCTTGTTCCCTCCCTCCCCCTCCGTTATACAGAATAATATACAGAACTGAAATGCACATCCATATGAAACCCCACAGGCTGCTTGTTAGAGATGAGAAACCATGTACATATCATTTGCTTTGTTTGAAATGAAACCCATTCCTAAATACCTTCAGAGAACAAGAGGTTGGACAAGTGCACAGAGAAGATAAGGAAGGGAAGGGGAAGTTAACAGAACCCCCAAAAAATGCAAAAAACCAGTATGGAATGAGGAGAAGGGCGAAACGACACTTGTGAATTGGAAAATAACTCTAAGGTCATAACTTGAATGTTTTTCTCTCTTCTTTCCAGAGGTGGGGAATGGTTTTGCTTCTGCTTGTGTTTTTTTAACTTCAGTTTGCTTACTTGCTTTGTTGCAAAGCAGTTTTCCTTTCCATTCAGTGTGCAACAAATGAACTCATGATTGTGTGTCCTTTCATGTAACATGCAAGATGGTGGCTTATTGTTACCAAGATTATTGTAATTATTATGACTTTTTAAATCTGATTTGATCACCAATCCAGGAAATTCTTCAATTTATCTGCAGAGGGTTGGCTTTGTTTGTTGGTGGTATTGTTTGCTATTCGTTTCCAGCATACAGCAGCAGTGCAAGGATGCATTTTGTTTCCTGTTTATATATATATATATATGTATGTATGTATATATATATATAATATATTTGCTATTCCTTTTTTAAAAATTTTTGTCTCTTGCCATGAACATTGCAGCCAGGATGTCTATGTCTTGCTGACAAATCCAGCATGAAGGCTCCTTCTTCCATGTTCTCCAGGTTGGAATACAGATGTTGACTTCCAGGAACATGTTGGTCAAGATTCCTGTGCAAGGCAGATGGAAAGGACCAAGTCATGGAGTGCCAATCCATGGAGGCTCCTCTATGGATGAGGGCCCTGGATAGAAACTTTGCAAACACTTGGAGCCACAGTTTGCATTTAATTAGCAGGAGCTCTGGTAATTAGCAGGAAATCAGGCCCTGGGCTAGCGTTGGTGCATGAAGGACATGAGGAGGAGTTGCTGTTCCCTCACTTTAAGCCATTCAACTAAAACTGGGTGGATCCTATGGGATACAGGAATGTCTGGACTTGTCTGTACTGTGGGACAGGACGAGGCAGCTCTACAAGCCTCTCCTGACCTTCCCAGCTGCATTGCTGGTCGCTTTTCCAGGCTTAAAGGCTGCCAATCAAAACCTTCTTATGATAAAGAAACAGAAAATCCCAGCTCTGAGGAGCCTCTCAAAATGCACCTGCAGCCTGGCTGCTGCCTGAGCCCCCAAGACTGTTCCCTCTCCTCTCCATCTCTGTCCCCAGTGCACCCACACAGGGCTCTGATGGCTGTGCCAACCCAGAGGAGCTGCAGCTCCTGCCTGACAGGGGGAAATGAGGTCAAATAGGGGCTTTAGGGTGGGGCAGGACTCCCTAAGCCCCAGAGAAGTGTCTGGGACTGTGACAGCTTTGGGGTGTCTGCAGGGAGGTACAAACCTTGTGTGCTGCTGCCTACACCTGTGTGTGTATAAAAAACTCAACCTGGGGATCTGAGTGGGACTGAAAAACTGTACAGTTTTTGTAAAGAAATTATCATTTTTGCCAACATTGGTCTGATACTTCAGCTTTGCAGAACCTGTAGGTTCTGAAACCACAAACCTGAGGTCTCTTCATTCCCTCCCACCCCAGGGGGACAAGCAGGTCCTTTCCTTTTTACATCAAATGGCTCTGAGTCCTGTTCTGAGCAGGACAGCACGGTGACACCCATAGCATTACTTTTGGTGGCATGATAGTGGCTTCCTAACCACAACCAGGTAGCCGTGCCCAGAGCCACTGTGCCAACACCTGTGGCTGGGGGGGACCAGAGACTGTTCCACCCATTACCCAGCAGGTGTAAATCACACCTGGAAGCTTCTCCACCTACCTGAGGTTTCTTGTCCCTTTCCTCTGGAGAGGGCTCTGTTTCTCTGTACACCACAGCTTTGGTTACCAGCATGTCGGGGTGCTGGAGTTTTGCCTCTTTGATTGCTAAAGCCAGTGCCTGGAAAGCAGAAGGGTGAAAGAGAGCATTTATCCTCCCTCTCCTGCAATCAGGTACCCTGACTGCAGCCAGAAAGCAGTTGAGTAGGATTCCAGGGAGCAGAGTGGAATTCCAGGAGGATAGGAATGCAGGGGCTGAGTGGAACCCAGAGCAGCCTGGCAGAAGAGGCTAGAGCCCAGCATGGGAATCCAGCATGACTGGGAATTCATCCACGACTGGGACCCCCCACGTGCTGCCTTTCTCTGCTGTTTTTCTGTACAGATGTGCTACTGAAACCTGGGTAAAAGAAAACACTAGAAAAATCTACAGGAATTATCAAACTCATTATTATAATTCTAAAAATAATTTTAGAGCCTTTTAATTACTTTCTCTCTTTGTTATAAGTAACAAATCCCAAAAGGTGAGGCCACAGGAAAATGACATTGTGGCCCTAAAAATTCCTGTCAGTCTTTGTTATTTCATCATAGAAGTATGCCACTTTTTGTTCTCCTGACACTGAGGAAGAGGCAAAACACCATCACCTGGAGAGACTCAGCCTGTAGTGATTGTGCTGGAAGAGAGAGGTGACCTGGGTCACTTTGGAGTATTTCAGCAGAGAAAGGGCACCTAGAAATGTGTTTATGACCATAAAAAAGTGATGCCATCACTCTGTTCTACACTGGGATGTCACCTTTGCCACAGTTTCATGGTGGGAGATGACCTGAGGGTCACTGCACCAATGGGAACCCACCGTGCTGGACAGGTCTGGGGCCTTGGAGGTCAGTTTTTGGACAAAAGGGGTAAACAGGTTCAGCCAGAAGTAGAAACATGCAATGCTGCGTCCAGGGACAGCCAGAAGTGGGCAAAGGCAGGGCATCCTGCTCCTACCTGGTCCTGGTCCACATCTTCATCTCCCGTGATGATGATGCGCTTCTCTATCCGGGTCTCAGAGAACCCCCCTTTCACAGTCTGTGTGAGGAGAAGGAGAGCTCTCACCTCTGTCCCAGCAGCCAGCTCCAGAACAGGAATGGGAACAGCACCAGCATCCCCTCAGAATTTCCCTGGAATTCAGCAGAGCTCCCACTGCCCTTGACTCAGGGAGAAGTGTGACACCCAGCAGCCCACAGTGGCCGAGAAGAGCTGGGGGCAGGTACCAGGAACCCTCTCCTGCTGCTCAGCTCACTCACAGAGCTGCTGCTGTCTTTATAGAATCACAGAATCACTGAGGCTAGCAAAGCTCTCTGAGATCACCAAGCCCAACTGTTTCCCCAGCACTGCCAAGGATGTCCCCAGGTGCCACAGCTACACACACATCTTTGAAACCCCTCCAGGGAGGGACTCCACCACTGCCCTGGGCAGCCTGTGCCAGTGCCTGACCACCCTCTGTGAGGAAATTCTCCCTAATATCCAATTTAAACCTCCCCTGGTACAACTTGAGGCCATTTCCTCTCAACCTGCCCCTCGTTCCCTGGAAGAAGAGCATGTATTTCATCTGGGGATGCAATGGCCATGAGTGAGACCCTCTGCTGCAGCCTTGTCTCCTTCACTTCCCACCCCTGGCCTGCCCCTGGCTGCATGCACACCCCTGGCTGCGTTGCCTGCTGTGGTCACACCTGGCTGGATGGGACAGGCAGCGCCCAGGGCACAGAGGACTCTGTGGGATCACCACTCCCATGGGACAGCACAAAGTACTTGGCTTGTTGCAAGGACAGGGGCCCTTTCTGCTGTACCAAGCACAATATAAATCCACCCATCCCCTAATTCCAGTGGCCCTCAGGAAGCCCTGGAGCTGCTCTCACCTTGGTAACATGGGTGGTGGTGGAAGTGGAGAGTGTTTCTGCAGTGGCACTGAATATGCTGGTGAGCACCTCCTTCCCAGCAGAGCCGCTGGAGATCTGTGGGACATGAGCAGGGGACTCAGGGGGACATCGTGGGGGAGCCCCCAGCCCAGCTCCAAGCAAGCCAGGACCTTCCCATTGGGATGCACCCACTCAGCCCAGCATGGGAGGAGAGAGCATGGCAAGGGAAAAAGGCACCAAGTTGTGCTTCCAACTACACCAAGGCCTTGGGGGGGACAGGGGGGGTTTCCGCAGGTATCCCAGGCCCACAGGTGCTGGGAAGGGCCTCTGCAGGGGACACAGGGTCTCATGGCTGCTTTTGGCTCTTTCCCACCCACCCCCAGGGCCACTCTAGCACAGAGCTCTCAGGCTGCCTCTGTCTCTGTCCATCCCCGTGTACATGCCGAGGGCTGGGAAGGAAGGCTGGGAAGGATGCACTGGTACCCCAGTGCCAGGCTGCTCTCCCTGCAGCACAAATGGATGACCTTGGGGCAGCACCTGGTGTTTGGCCAGGCTGGACTCCACCAAAACGAGGGGACAGAGTAAGAGATCCCTTTCCAGAGGAAGGGCTGTGCTGGGCAGGATGGTTGGTGGCCATCACCTCCACTGGGAGTCAGGAGACTTTGTGGGTGGCCTTGGGTGACCCCACAGGACACCCAGGGCTAAATGCATCTCAGCCCACTGCACCAGGGACTGGGGTATTTTGGGAATTATCCTCCTCAGGAAGATGCTCAAGGTATCTTGATCAAGGATCAGGCATAGAAAAAAGCCCACAGGTCAGGGTCTCCTGATTTCTTGCTCCCCAACCTTCTGAGCATCCTTCTGCCCTTCCCAGTACCAACACATCAGCCAGGTGCCAGTGCTGGGAACACAGCAGGGGGCCCAGTGGGACCAATCCCCCCCACTCCCAGCCCCACAGGGTTGCCTTCCCCAACTTGGCCTGGCTGGTGGCACCACGTTCCCCCTCACCGGTGACAGGGAGCGAAGGTCTGTGGTGGGAGCGGCCCCTTTACCAGCCTTGGTGCCGTGATCCTGAAAGAAGAGCAGATGGGCATGTTGGCTCATGTTGGCATGGGGCAAACGGGGCAGGTGTCACCCTCCAAAGACACCCCCGGTGGTGCAGGGTCCCCCCAGCACAGCTGGCCCCGGTCACTCCTGCTGGAGCACAGGGACCACAGGGGACAGTGGCTCCCCACCCCTCGAGGGCCAGCCCTGCTTACTGAGGTCACCAGCGCTGTCTCTGTGGTGCCAGCCTGGGGAGTGGTGGTGCTGTCCCTGCTGCCTGGGGTGCCTCCATCCACCTGCCAGGGCAAAGGAAACTAGGTGAGCCTGGAGGTGCCACCAGGGAGTGGGTGACACTTGCAGGGACAGAGTGGCCATATCCCTACTACCAGAGGAAGCCAGGGAGGGCCGTGAGGCCACTGACAGCTGGTGGCTGTCACCCACTACAGATGCTCCTGTGTGGAACATGGCATGGCAGGTGGGGCCAGGGGCACTCAGACAATATCTCTGGCAGGGCTTTAGTTTGTGTTTTGGGGACTTCAGCAAGCCAAGGGTGAGCAGAGGCCCCCAACCACCCCACAAAGCCCCCGCCCTTCCCGCACAGCTGCCAGGGACAGGCTTTGGTGGGCTAAGGCTTTGGGGAGCCTCAGGGCTCAGCCTCTTTGGGGCTTTGGGGAGCCACCACGTCACCTGGGCCATGTCTGTGGTGCTGACCCGATGGGGAGCGGAGCCTTCTGCTTCGGGCTTCTTCACAGTCACAGTGTCTGCTTTTGGGGCTGAAGGCTGCAGGAGGAACAGCAGAGAGTCAGCAGAGCCAGGCCCTGGGGCACGATGCCAACAGCCCTGAGTGCTCTGCCCATGGCACACGGCTGGAAAGAGATGACCTTTAAGATCCCTTTCAATATCGCCACTCTGATTCTGTGCTCCTTGTGCACCAGCCCCTGGCAGAGCATCCCTGCCCCACTACTCTGCAGGTGACACACACACGTCCTGAGTGTCACACCGAGCCCCACCTGGGCAAACAGCAGGGCTAGGCTGTTGCCCTGGGCAGACAGGCACCACCCACAGTGCCCTGTGACCTGCACACCCCAAATCAGGCCTGTTGCTCTGTCCCTAGGATTTTTTTGATAGATTTATAGACACCAAGGATAAGGACAAACTGTTCTTCAAAAGCCAAGTGAGACCCACCAAACCAGTTTCACGCACATGCTGTAGCCATTTTATGACTTGCACTAGCTCCTGGTGGCTCTGGGTACACCCAGGGTGTCAGAGCCTCGGGGAAATGCACACAGGCTGCCAGCACTGCCCTGCTGTAGGAAACTGGAGCTGCCAAGGGCTCCTGCATGGGGGATGCTTCACCAGTGCTCAGTATTCCTGAGCCAACAGCCCCCTGCCCACACTGGCCTTGGAGTGGATCTCCCACGGCCACAGCACCGGACACTCCACACCAGGGTTTCCAGGCTGGCTCAGAGACAGCTCCATCTAATTCTGCAGCTCTTTCCTGGTTTTAGGTCTGGACTAACCTCAGCAGCTCCGGCCAGCACTGGGGACTTACCTGCAGGCCTGGAGGCTGCCCTGGGTGTCTGGGCTGGGGATGGCCACATGGAGCTGGGGCTGGTTCTGCTGTTCTGTCCCTATGTGTGCACTCAGCCCCACACACATGCACATGCAATTTTGTTAGCCCTGCTATGATCCCTCCCAGCACACAGTGACCCTCCATGAGCTCCAGGGTGGCTCCACAAGGCAAATCCCTCCCAGCCCCGGCATGACCAGAGAGGTTAGTGGGCAGCACATGGCTCTGCACTACACAGAGCGGTCACTGAGTTCATGCAGGACACGAGGACAGCTCCCATGGTTAGTGCCACGTGCCCTCCCTGCGGCGCACATGCTGCCGTGGGCTGAGGGCGAGGCAGCCACACGCACGGACCAAGAGGTGACAGTGACTCCTCCTGGTTAGCAGATGCACGAAGCACGTGACAGAGCCATGCACCACAGACACAGCACAGCGTGCACCGGGCAGGAACGGGGGTGGCAGCCAGCATGCTCCCCAAAACCAGCCGGGAGCGCACACCCGCCAGGCAACGGCGGCCACAAGGACACGGAGGCACGATGGCACCGGGCCGGTCCTGGCAAATGGTGTCCTTGTGTACCTCTGGCTGGGAGACATCTGGGCTGGGCTGGGAGACTTTATCCCTGCCTTTGACATCCTCTTCCAGTCCAGGAACTACTTTGTCAGTGTGCTGGAAGGAAACTGGGCCTTCATCTTCTGTTTCGCTCTTGTCCTTGTCCAGCTCGGGCAGGCTCCGGGAGATGTCCTCAAAGGCTGTGCCGTGGAAGTCCCCAATGACGGTGAAGTCCACCTCTGCTTCCAGGCTGGAGGTCGAGCTGACCGTGATGCTGGAGCACTTGCGCTCAATGGCCAGGTGGTTGTCCTTGAGGAAGACTGAGTCCTTCTCCTGATCGGGCTCCTCGTCGCCGGTGTCGCTCTCGGGGGCCCTGTGCCGGGGCGGTTTCACCCTCTCCTCAGGGCCCTCCCTCACGCCCGCTCTCTGAAGGAGACACAATCGTGGAGAGATGGGGCCCATGAGCACCGCAGGGCAGCGCCGGGGGACACGGTGGGAGGAGGAGGAGGAGGGAAAGGAAGGCTGCAGCAAACATCACAGAGTAGAGTCAAACACAACTCAAGCATGGAGACCGAAACCTTCCTGGCAGAAGCGGCTTTGCTGGGGAACAGAAGGTGACTCAACTGGATTGTGCCAAAAGTTTGTTGGCAATGAATCATCTCAAAAAGGATCGGTCAGACAAAAAAAAAGCTCGGCCAGCTTGGAGGCACTTCAGTGCACTGGTGGAAACAGATGGATGCAAAACAATGGGTCTGATAGGAGACATTCAGAAAGAGCTCAGATGGAGGGCCTATCGAATGTCAGTGACTCAAAAAAAATGAAGGGAAAGAAAGAAGAGTTTGAAAGGAAAAGACCCATCAGCCAGGCACAGTGAGGGAGAAGCAAAGGAGGGTGCCAATTCCACTGAGGAGGAGTGAGCCAATTCCACTGAGCATCCTAGGGAGCATCACCCTGGGAGGAGGTTCAGCCCAACAGCTGGCCCGGGGTGAGTGTGCCCCACTGACACCACCTGCCCCTCCAGGGGCCTCAGGTGGGTCTCACGGTGACCTGGTCAGTGTTATTGACAGCACAGCCAGAGCCAAGGGATGACCTCCCTCCATCCACTCTTCTCCAGACACTGACATACCTCTCAACTCTGCCATCGGAGGGGACGTGTCCCATTGCCATACTGCCATGAAACCATGGGAAATCTAGACCCGGTTGTCCCTTAGGAACAGCTCTAAGCCCACCGATGCCAGAGGAAACCCCACCGCCTGGGCTCTGCTCCCAGCATTTGCAGCCAGAGCCATCCCCCCAGGGCCGGGCTGTGCCGGCACACCCTCCCTCGGCACTGTGGGAGGTTGAGAGGTATGGGCAAAACACAGGGTGTCCAGCAGCCACGAGGAACACGCCTGCAGACACGTGTTGGGGTGTGTGTCTGACCAATACATACAGAGAGCCCTGCAAGGGGAGCGGAGGGGCAGCACAGCCCTGGCCGCGGGGCGAGCGCTCACACTGCCGGGAGAAGCACTTAGCAAAACAGCACTGAGACCTGTGAGACCACTGGAACAGCAGCCTTTACATTCTCTTCTTTCAGGCTGGATTTTACTGATGGGTCACATAAATCCTTTTCTTCCCCACTTGGTTCCTGAGATTTGCTCTGGATTAGAGAAAAGGGTTAGTTGGAAGGAAATGAACTCTGCAGGAGCTGCTCTAGCGCTCACAAGAGCAAGGGAAGCTACCCCATCACCCGGCCACCAGTTTGCTGAAGGCAGGGCAGAGTGGAGCTAAGCAAGAAGGGGCATCAACCAACGTAGGAAATGCAGGGGTGAAGCTGGAAGCGTGGGCACGCCACTGCAGGGGCTGCATGTCTGTGACAGTCTCAGCTCCTCCAGCC
This sequence comes from Rhabdornis inornatus, assembly GCA_013397075.1. Classification (NCBI taxonomy): domain Eukaryota; kingdom Metazoa; phylum Chordata; class Aves; order Passeriformes; family Rhabdornithidae; genus Rhabdornis; species Rhabdornis inornatus. Next base: position 83,179 of record VWZS01005160.1, on the reverse strand, counting down.
ACCCCCCCGGTGCCCTCTCCTGCTCCCAGCCACAGAGCTCGGGTGCCCCTCCTGGGTTCAGTGAGCGGCATTCTCCAGGGAGTCAAAATGTTGGGGGGGGCGCAAAACAAAAGCTGATGAACCGACTGGGCAGCGGCTGCGCATGCAGCCAGTGAAGCCTGACCACACACACAGACAGAGAGGACAGGGATGCAAAGCGCCTGCTGCCAGTCAATGGATGTGTGAGGAGCCACTGGACACGGGCAGAGCCACAGAACATGCGCACAAATGTCCCGTCCGGGCGGTTCAGTGGAGTTACCACGGCCTCAGCCAGCGTGAGCTCGCAGCCGGAGTCGGGCGAGGCCAGCTCGGCACTGTCTTCGTGCTCGGGGTCAGCAGAGACATGTTCCTTCAGGGACTGAGGCTGGGAGGTGTCTCCTGAATCAGCCCCTTGACCGAGGGCCAAGGAGCCCACACTGCACACAGGTCCAGCTGCAGGGGGTGAGGCGAGGCTGGTGCTCAAAGGAACGACCTGTGCCACATTTGTCTTCCCTGTGGCTGTCACCGATGGCTCAGCTTCAGGCACACGCTCCTGTTCCTCCTGGGCTGCCCTTCGCTCCACTTCGCCTTGCTCAAACATCTTGATCTTGGAGGCCACGGAGGTTTCCCTGTAGCTCCTGCTGTCCTGCTGGTTTCCTGGGACCACAGTAGCATCCCCATGCTCCTGGGACACAGCTCCTGCCAGCCCAGCCATGCACACCGGCACACCAGGCTCTGCTGTATATGTCCCAACACCTGACCACCCTGCCCCGCCTTCATGTGGCAGGACAGAGGGCTGGGATGCCTCGATTCCTTGGCACAATCCTGCTGCAGAGGACTGGAAGTGTGGGACACCAGCAGCTACTCTGGGAGGAGACTCATCCTGCAGAGGCTGCTCTGGAGCCAGGTCACTGTCCCTGCTGCTTTCTGTGACTGTCTGGCTCCCACCCTGCAGATCTTGTCTCACACTGAACTCCAAATCCTGGTGTGGCTCTTGTGGTTTAGGATGTGCAGTGTGGAGGGGCAAGTCTCTCAGGATTGTCTCAGTCTGGTGTTCTGCTTCTTCTCCCTTGGAGGACAGCTCAGCCATGCCAAGGCTTTTATCATGGGACACTTCTTCCATGCCAGAGCCTTCACCTCTGGTCGGCTTCCCTGACCCTGAGCCCTGGAAGAGCTCTTTGATCATGGGCCTCTCCTCCTGCAGTGGCTCTTCAGTGGCAGAGACATTGCTCTGTGCTGTGTCCATGTCCTGGGCAACCTCCCTGGTGGCCAGGTCTCTAACCTGGATCAATTCGGCTGCAGTGTCTGTGTTTTGGGGTGGTTCTCCTGTAACAGGACTTGTCCCCTGATGGGGTTTCCATGAGGCAAATCCCACATTTTGGGATTGTTCTTCAGTTTTAGGATCGGTGCCCATGGGTAGTGCCACCTCCACGGAGGGGCTCACACCCTTGGGCATGGCCACCCCTCTGGCAGGGCTGGTGCCCATGGACAGCTCTGTGCCCTGAGGCTCCTTACTGGGAGATGGCTCTGCAGGGACTGGGCTGGGTTTCTGGGGAAGGGGTGGAGAGACAGGAGCACTGTGTTTGTCCTCCTTCAGCCCCACGGTGTGAGTGTGGTCCTGCTGAGACCCAGCTGATGATGGAGGAGACTTGGGCTCTATCTCTTCCATCTGAAGAACTACTCTGGCACTTTCCTCCCTGTCACTGTCTGCTCCAACCCCTCCTGAGAGCCCCTCCAGTGCTGGGCAGATGTCTGGGGATTGTGCTGGGCTCCCTCTATGCTCCTCAGCCCAGGGGCCATCCCCTGCCAGGCCACATGGTTTCAAGCCTCCCACTGAGCTCTGCAGCTCTGTGTCCTCTGGTCCCATCTCCTGGGAACACAGGGCTTCACTTCCCATGGGTGCTCCTCCAGGCACCCCAGCACCAGGTGCTTTCTCTGGCTGCAGAGACAGCTCTTCCCACCCTGAGAGCGGATGTCCCCCCAGGCTGGTCCCATCACAGCCCATCCCAGGTGGCTCCAGTGCTCCAGTGGGTTTTCCAGACACTGTCCTGTGTTGGTGACTTGCTGAGGAGAGGGGTTGGAACCCTTCTGCCACGGGTGCCATGTGCCCGGATCCCTCTCCGCATGTGTTTACTGGGGCTTCTGGTCTCTCCTCCAAGCCAAGCCACCCACCAGTGTCCAAGACCAGGTGTGTTTTACTGTCCTTCTCCTCCCCCTCTGGATCTCCTAAGTAGATGATCCTCTGGGTTGCAGAAGTCTCTGAGCTGTCGTCACCAGCCTTCACTTTAATTTTCAGGAGCTCTGGGGCTGTGGCTGGCACTCTGGCCTCCTGCTTCTTGAAGGCTGCAGAAGCACGTTCCTTGGAGAGCACGTCACCTTCTCCCTGGGAAGGCTCTGGCTCCAAAATCTTGGTCTTTTGCCTCTCTTCAGGCTGCTGACAGGGCTTGGGCAGCCCATGCTCCCTGGTGGCTGCACCTTTGCCCAGCTCTTGGGGCTCCCCCTCAGCGCTCTCGCTGGGCGGATGGGCCGCCCCTGGGCTGGACTCACCCTTGCTTTCCTTCTCATAGAGCTCATCCTCCCACACAGACTCAAAATCCTCGGGACTAGCAATCATTTTGGCTCTCTTCCTCGTTTCCAAGGCTTCAGCTGCTGGCTCTTCCTGGCCTGCCATGTCCTTGGCTTTCCCTACTGTCACCTCCACTTTCGTCAGGCTCCCACTTGTGCTCCCCTCCGAGGTCCCTGCACGTGCTTCTTCTGTCTTGGCTCTCAGAGTTTTCCTCAGAGCTACAGCTTCCAGCCTAGGGGCTTCTCTCTCTATAAATACCCAGTGCTCCGAGCCCTGTATTGCAATTGGAGCAAGAAGAGTTAAACGCATCAGACACCCTGGCCCCGACTGCTGCTGGCACGAGTGGCACAGCTGGTCTGCCTGGCACAGGGCTGGCTATGTCATTGTCATCACCATCACTGCCATTATCATTATTGTTATTATTATTACCATTACTATTGTTCTTATCAAGGCCAGAATCGAGGCTCTGTACAAAGAGCCTGGCAACCCATTGATGGAGAGAGGGACTGGAAATAAGGGGCTGATGCCCCACTGGGGACTGAGCCAGGGTCCTCTCTGGGGTCAGTGCTTTGCTCTGGGTGGTGGCTCCCTGACACACCTGCAATACCTGGGCCTTTCTTGGTGGCACAAAGTGGGAATGGAGCTCCCAGCAGACACATGAACAGCCACCAGGGTGTCTCTGGAGGCAGGGGACATAGCTGGCTGCCCCCTTGTTTTCAGCTGGCTTTGGCAATTCCCAGGGGTGAGATTCCATGCGAAGCAAGACCCTGGGTTTTGGGTAGCTTCACTCTCAGCTTCACACATGTGCCCTAAGAATTTGTGAGACTGCCAAGAGCACCAGCGGGGAGAAAAACCACCTGAAGCCATCAGCAAGGCCCTGTCCCTTTCCTACCACATGCTGCAGCTCAGATTCTCCCAAAGGCCATCCCTCCTTTCCAGCTCATCAAGGACAACTCCTCAGAACCCAGCCCTGCTGAAACCAAGGGTTCAGAAACTGTCACAAGTGAAAGGTTTCCTTTGAAGTGTAAAAGACCACGGGCTCAGCAGCAGGACCAAGCAAAGGCCACGGAGCATCCTGCAGCACGGCCACAGCGGGAATGTCACCATGCTGCTGGCAGGGGATACCAGGTCACTGCTGCCAGGGACACCTTGTACATCCATGTGCTCACCCTGCACGTCAGCTAAAGGCCTCATGAGTGCCAAGAACTAAACACTGCTAAAATCCAGCCACTTTTGGAACAGCAGGTAGGAAATAACTCACGGGAAGAGAGTTCCAGGAGAACATCTGCACCATGAAGCAGCTCAGCCACCCCTGGCAGCACATGAGGAGGGCAGTGCTGGGGCTCCCTGTGGGGCTGGAACTGCCCATGGCACCACCTACATGGGCACAGCCTGCAGCAGGGGCAAGGATAGCCCTCAAGGGCACCAGGATGCACTCCAGGCCCAGGGAGGGGGCTGTCTGTTCCTCCTCCAACCAGGAACAGTGATCCACGAAAATGTGAGCCTCGCCCTACGCAGGGGGCTGGGGGAACATTCGGAGCAGTTGCACCCAAAATGCAAACCTAGTGACTGATACTGGAGAAGGAAATGGGGGGCAGAGGGGAGCAGAGCTAGAGAGAGGGAAGGGAAGATAATATTAGAGGAGAAAAAGAAAGGAGGAAAATCAGTTACTAGTGGAAGAGCTCCCACAAGGAAATGAGAAGTCAGTGAAAGCCCCCAGCAGAAAAGCACCATTCCAAGCTGCTGCTTTCTCTGCCACGTGCCAAAGGAAGCAGAGCTCCCTCAGCACACTGCTGCAGCCCCCTGCCTGCCTCTGCCAAGATTCCCCTTGCCCCCAGAAATCCCCAGGAGACTGCAGGGAAGCACCTGGGGGCTGTGCTGGGGTACACCTCTTGGCCCCCCAAGAGAACAACCCACCCCTGAGGGTAGGGAGGTACCAGCTCCTCGCAGTGCCAGGACATCCACAGGGATGGGCAGCAAGGGCACTCTCCTCCTCTGGTGCCAGAGGGATGCTTGGCAGGGACTCTGCCCTGGCCAGGCAGAGGCAGCCCCACTGAGCAGCAGCATCTGACCCCCAGCCCCTTCCAGCAGGAGCCTCTCCTATAGCCCCTTACCCTGCAACAGCTGCTCTCCAGCTCCCTTCCTCCACACTGGCCTCCAGCACAGCTTTTGTTCCTTCCCACTCCATGGAAATGGGAACAGAGCCCATCAGTGCCTGCCAGGAGCAGTGGCTGCACTGGGGTCGTTCCCAGTTGGGTTTGCATCACCCCAGGCTGGGAGGCTCACTGACTGCTGGGCAGCCCAGGCTGGTGTCTGGCATTCATTCCCTCAGCACTGCTCCTTCCTCAGCAGCCACACTCAGACAGGACACTGCTCACTTTCCCAAGGGTGCAGAACCTTCTCTCCTGCTCCTGCCCTGCTGTCCCACTTCTGAACCCATTCTCATCCAGGACAAGGATATACATGTACATGGGCCTATGTACAAATCTCCTCAGCAAAGCTCACTCATCCCTCTTCTCTGGCTGCAAACCAGAGGAGACCTTCCCTGGGCAAAGGGAATGAGTTTCTTCAGGGTCCTCCTCTGAGTTAAGGCCCAAGATAAATGTTGTAGATTAAAAAGTCTGACCCCTGCAACATGTTCATTCAGGACAGGACCTCTTCACCAGTCAGGAAAACCCCAAAGTTTCAGATTTATTTCCAACCAGTTTCTTCCTTCTCCTCAGACTCTTGAGATGAGTACAGCCCAGCTCAAGGGACATCCAGCTCCTCCTTGGTGTGAACTCTGCTCTGGAGGGCTCAGTGCCACCTCCAGCCACAGCTCAGAGCAGCCCTTGTGCCTCCAGAGCCTGAGGGCTCTGGGGGATGCTTGGAGCAATCTCTGGATACTGGGGCACATCCCCCTGGGAAGCAGAGAGCTTGTGAGCTTTGGATGTCAGTAGGCTGCAGGATGGAGCCACAGCAAAGCTGCCTCCAAAAGGGATGGTGATGGGAAGGGTCTGTCCAGAGACCAGCCTTGACCTCCCAAGAGATAAATGACCTTCACACTTCCCTGCCCTCCTTCCCTCCCTATGCATCTGCTCTTGGGACAGGAGCAACTGGGGAGGCCATTCCCACTGTGGCCTAGGCAGCACAAGAGACAGAAAGGAAAGAGGGTAACAGGGAGCAGAGACAGCCTCTGCCCCTGCCAATGGCGGCCACAACCTTGGAGAGCCCTGGGCACGTGGGAGGCTTCTCCCCTGGGCATCCTTAGTGCCCCTGCTGCTCTCCTCTGCTCTGAGGGAGATACAGCTCACCTGAGAGGAAAGCACAGCCTCAGGCAAGGATAATGAGGGAATCAGATGTTGGGACAAAACAGGGAGCTGGAGAGGCTCCTGGCACTGCCCAGCCCAGTGCTCCTGTCCTCCAGCAGGAGTGGGGACAGAGGGCTGGAAGTGACAGACCACCCAACCTCAGTGGGCCTGAAGCCCATGGCACCAGGGGACCTTCTGGCAGTGATGAGAGCTCCAGGCTCTGCAGATGTGCTGTCCTTGTGCCATCACCTCCTTGGGGCCATGAACCTCTCATGGAGACCACAGGCTCTGGCCTGTGGGGATATGTGGGGACATGTCAGGGCTGAGTCTCAGTCACAGAGGCCTGGAGAGAAACCACTGGTGAGGCCACCTTAGCACCTGCACCCCAGCTCAGGCCGGGCACGCCGAGGGCAAGACTGACTCCAGAGATGTGTATGCACCTCACACCTGCTGTTTCTGTGCTCCAGCTCAGAAATACTGGAAGGGGAGTGTGCTAACATGGACCAGGAGATGCTGCTGCTCCGTTGAAGGTGCCATATCCTTGCTGAAATGCAGGCTGTGCCCAAGCCCTCCCTGACCCCCATCCTGCCTCCTGGGGATTGCTTCAGCCAGCCCAGGTTCAGGCTCCTATCCATGCTAGCGACTTCTGCATGGACTAAGGGACATCCACATGGAGCAAGACTGTACCCAGCCTGTCCTCCACTCCTCTGCCTCTCTGGGGTGCTCAGGCAGGACAAGTGTCCCAGCACCGTGTGCCCCTGGGGCCAACCACACCAGAACCAAGGCTCAAACCCCAGCCTGCTTCTGCTTAGTGAAGGCACCACTCTAGGCTGTCCCTTCCCCTGAGCTAAACCTGCAGTTTAGGGGCGCTGAGAGCTCAGATCCCTCACACTGATGGAGCGTGACCTGGCTCTGCACAGACATGGGTCCAAGGATGCCTCCAAGGATGCCCTTTGTCAGGGTGCCTGGGCCTAGGGAACTCCAGCTGCAGTCAGGACAGTCTGAGGCTGCTGGAGCAGCCACCCAGGTGTCTAGGCCTTCGGGTTGCCCCTGCTTTGGGACCCTTAGTACTGGGCTACAGCACAGCCCCACACCAGCACTGGGAGCTCTCTCCAGGAACACATCTGAGAGTCCAGCAGGAACAGCCAGGGGAGAGGTTTCACCAACAGCCCTGTGCTGGGAGGGGTCTTGCCTATCACCAGAAAGGGGACCCACCCAGGGGCAGCTCTGCTCAGAGGGCACAAGACCACTCAGCAGGCTGGGGACCCTACGGTGAGAGTGAGGGGTGGGGGAGAAAGGGGACGGTGACAACCTCAGGAGAGGAGACAAGGCTTTTCTGCGTGAAAGACTCCATGCTTAGGGAAGCTCCATGCTCAGATGCAAAATCGTCTAAGGTGTCCTCTTCCATCGTCTGTGCCAGCACGGAAACCCCAGCACCCACGGGAGAGAGAGAGGGAGACAGAGACAGAGAGACAGAGACAAAAAGAGAGAGAGAGAGAGAGAAAGAAAGGGAGAATTTGAGAAGGAATGAAGGAACAAAGGGTGGGCAGGTGGGTGAGTGGATGGATGAATGGATGGAAGGATGGATAGATAAATGGACAGAGGTCACAGCTGTGCCAGCTCTAGATGTTCCATTCACATCTCTGCACCTGATATAGTCCATGGTAAAAGCAATGTGGGGGAAAGCCCTTCTTCCTCTTCCCAGCCAAGCCTTTGTGAGGGCCCACAGCCCCCCTGCAGCCCTGATCTCCAGTGCAGGGGCCCAGTGGGAACATGGGCACGTCCCGAATTCCCTGCAGAGCCTGTGCCCTCTTCATGGCAGGGGGCAGCCAGGGCAGAGCAGCCCCACGCATGGCACCCACCCCTCCTGGAGCCACATCCCCTGCTGCGGGCACAGCTCAGAGTCTCCCCGAGGGGACAGCAGGCAGTGAGGGTCCCTGGCAGGGACAGGGTGTCCAGGCTGGCAGGGGGACACTCTTGTCACATGCTGCCTGCACTGAGCTCAGCAGGGCCCCTGGCCACAGAGCCCAGCTGTGCCACATCCACACCACTCCAGCACCGGGGCTCTGTCCTGCACCCCAATTACAGCACTCTTCTGTGGCCCCCATGGTCCCAGTGCAAAGCCAGGGTGCAGAATGCCCAGAAGGGAGGATGTGGCTGTGGAATGCCACTCATCTTCCACCTCCTCCCACCACCCAGGTTCCACTGCTGAGAGCACCACAGGGCACCCCTGCACAGGGGCCTGGTCCTGCTCTGCTGGGGACACCCTCGGGCAGGAGCTGTGCTGGCACCGCCTCACAGGCTGCTCCTGAGAAGAGTGAGCAAAACCCCAACCCATGAGCCACCAGAGCACCAAACACCTCCAGACAATGGCTGTTCAATCTCCTGCAGTGCCCAGGGAGACCGTCCCCAGCAGTGAAAAGGGTTCAAAAACTTAGAAACAACACCCCTGTCCCCAGCATGTCACTCCCACTGTGCTCCCTCAGGGCAGCACAGGAGCTGAAGGATGCCTCCCCAACAGATCCTGATCCTCTCTGGAAGAGAGCAGCAGAACGAACCTCAGTGGCCTTTTCAGGGGTTCCCTTTGGTGTTTCATCCTCGTGCTTGGGTGAAGAAGAGGCTGGTGAGGAAGGCAGCCTCCTATCCCGGTCCCTGTGAACCAGTTTGCTGTTGGGCTCCTTCAGGGTCCGCTTCAGCTCATTGATGCTGGCCTGATGCTTCAGCAAAACATCCTCTGGCTTGTCTAAAAACTTAGGAAGGAGAGAGGAAGAGAGCGATGGTTAAAGCAGCAGCCCAGTCCAAAGGCATGAGCAGGGGCACTGGGAGGGTTGGTGTCACACTGGGCTGGAATTCTGGGTCTCAGGAGTCAAATGAGGAACGTAATGGAGCACCATGGTCTGCAGGTCTCACTGTAGGAGAGGGAGCAGCTCCTTCTCTGCAGGCAGCAGCAGAAGGGCAGCACAGGGCCGAAAGTGTGTGGCAGGTGAAGGGCACAGCATGGGTTGATAGCATCTCCAGGGTTCTGTGTCCTCCCGACTGGGGACAAGCTAAAGCCTCCTGGAGGGGAGAGTGGGATCTCCCTTGAGATGAGCAAGGAATGGGGCCCTGCTGGAAACACCAGCAGCCTGTGCTGTTGTCTGGTGCCAGGCACAAAGGGAGCCCAGGCTCTGTTTCAGAAAGGCAGGCGAGTGGCATTTCCAGCAGAGCTCCTCCAGAGCAGGCTCTGACAAAAGGGTGGAGGTCCAGGGCTGGGCAGCAACGTCCAGCACAGATCCAGGCCTGGATCCCTGTGAACCAGCCCCGGCCGGGGTGGGTCTGATGTGCTGTGGAGAGAGGGCAGCTCAGAGTGCTCAGGGGAGAGGGGTCAGGTGTCAGAGCGTGGCTCGGTGAGGGCACAGGTGCCGGGGTGGCCCCCTCGTCCTGCCGCAGAGGTGGGCAAACCGGCTCCAGGAGGAACCTGGCTTCTGCCTCCAACCCAAACCCAAAGCTCTCCTGAGGCCCAAAAGGAGGCCCCCAAACACCTCCCCACTACCTCCTTGGCAACAGAGCAGAGACCCGTGAGAGTCCCAGGAAAAGCCCCACCAAATTTTCCAGATGCTGAAGGCTCAGCAGAGCTCAGGAAAGTCCTGCCCTGGCCCCGCATGTCTGAGCTGAGGAGGGCTCAGGTGTGCCCACCTCTGGGCTGGGTGCAGCACATGCACATGCAGTGGGCAAGCGATGAGGCGGGCGGGGGTCGGGGCCGGTGCCCACCCCCGGTGGGGCTGCACAGGGAGCCCGTGTGGCCAACCCCATCCCCTGGCCATGCTTGCTCCCATTGGCAGCTCCAGCTGGGATCTCTGCTCACAGACGGGACCCCCCAGGGAGCAGCCCTGGACTTGAGGCCAGGACGAATCGTTCCTGATGGGGCCAGCACAGGCACAGCTTGTGCAAGGGAGGGCTCAGCCTCCCTCTCTGCTCAGCCCCTCTCAGGGTGAGCAGGCACAGGGCTGCTGTCAGTGCTGGTCCCCCCAGGCAGCTCAGAGCCTCTTGGCCCCTGTGGGGTGGGATGACAGCCACAGTGCTTGGGGAGCTCCAGCCCAGCTCTCAGGGGGCTGCAGGAGAGCTGGGCAGTGGGGGATGAGGCAGTTTGGGTCAGGCAGGAGCAGAGCGTGGGTCGGGTGCCAGCAGGAGAATGGGACCAGCTCCACAGGAGAGGAGACACAAGGTGAGGACACAGCGGGGTCGGGAACATGAGCAGAAGCCAGGTCATCCCAATGGGCCAGGGGCTCTCCTGCCCTTGCTCACAGGCACGATCAGGACCACCCTACTTAGTGGGATAGAAGATGCCACAGCTGATCCCCAGCTGTCTGTTCCTCGGGCTCCTCCAGCACCCAACCCCCAGCCCGGTGCATCTTGTATTCCAGTAAATAGGGTGACAGACGGACTTGTTTTGGGAAGGATGGACAATATGATGCACCAATGAGGACTAAGATACTCCAGAGAGAGAATACCTCCTGCTTGTGCCTGGGGGTTGTTTCGTGCTCCGGCTGGCAGCAAAGAGAGGGTTAAAAGTAACCAGCAGGGTCAGTTGAGGGCACTTGTTACAAACACCACAGTTAAATTGACAGGCTGGTAGGGACCCCCCTCCCCTCCCAGTATGGGGCTGAAATGGGCTAGGACAGCCCAGGGACCAGGGCAGGAGGGGGTGGGCTATGCCCAGGCAGTGCTGAGCACTGATGCACTCAGCCTGTCCCCATCCCCACCCCTGTCCCAGAACTGGGCTGCTCCCAGGTCCAGCCCTGCCTGGGGATGAGTCTTGGGACCATCTGAAGGGCTCTGGGGAATCCAAGTAAAGCTGAACCCCTGTGACAGCTCCACTCCCACTGGTGGTGCCAAGAGCCACAACCCAAGGGTCCCACCAGCCTGGGGTACAGCTGACACTGACAGGGCTGCAGGGACCCTGCCCCGAGGTGACCCTTCCTGCCTGCTGCCCAGCCCTGCTGCCTGCGCCCGGGCCCTGCCTGCCTACCCCTCCACCCCCACCCTCTTCTGCCCACCTCGGCTGTACCTTCAGTTCCTTGATCTTTGTCGGGGTGGTCACCTCCTCATCCTCCATCTCAGAGCGCCTCCTGCTGCCAAACTCACCGTCCTCATCCTGCTTCTCACCCTCAGGCCCGGCATCGTGGTTCTCGCTGACGGAGGCTGGGCGCGAGAACTCTGCCCAGGGGGGACAGCCGGGTCACCCCAGTCCTGCCACCCTGCTCCTACCCCTGCCCCTGCCCCTCCCCCCCCCCCCGCCCCTGCCCCCG
>VWZS01005160.1:45017-71983 GCA_013397075.1 Rhabdornis inornatus | reverse complement strand
TGCCTCTGCCACCTCTGACAGCCAGGTCACCCTAACCCTGCCACCCTGCCCCTGCCTCTGCCAGCCAGGTCACCCTAACCCTGCCACCCTGCCCCTGCCACCTCTGACAGCCGGGTCACCCCAACCCTGCCACCCTGCTCCTGCCCCTGCCCCCCTGCTCCTGCCCCTGGTGGTCTCAGGGCACAGGGGAGGAAGCGATGTGTCCCTGAGCTGCCTGACCTCAGCCCCGCCATGTCCCTCTGTTCATGCACAGTCTGAGCTACCCCTTGGGGTGAGGACAGCCCCTGTGCCATGGAGATGCTGCTGGGGATGGTGCCTCCAGAAGGAAGCCTGATGTTGCTGTGACCCCGCCCAGCCAGGCCGGGCATGTTCCCCTCTTCCTGCAGGTGGAGCAGTGTCCCCTGTCCCTAGGCAGGCCGTACCTCCGTCCAGGCTGCGGGACATGGTGTAGCGTTTGCTGGAGGAGCGCTCGAAGAAGGGCGCTGGGCGGTCGATGAGGGCGCTGGCCTGGCGCGTCTGCGCCTGCGTGCGCCCGCTGTACCGAAACTTGGAGCCCATCACCAGGAAGCCCTTGGGGGGTGGCTCTGGGGACACCAGCCTAGGGGTCACAGGGGTGGGAGGGTGTCAGCGAGCCCCAGTCAGGCCCCCTGGCACTGCCCCCCACGTGCACCCACTGCAGCAGAAGCAGGAACGTGTCTGCCCCCGGGAAAGGAGGCCTGGAGAAGGTCTAGAGAAGGTTTCTCACCTGAAGAAGGTGTGGTGCTCTATGCAGACCTTCCAGAGCCTCTTGGCTGAGCGGTGGTTGGGCAGCTTGAAGCCAATAGTGCTCTCAAACTGTTCGTACTTGGGGGAGACAGAGACAGGCTGTTATAGGCACATCCTGCCCTGGGGGACCTGCCAAGACCTTGCCAAGGTCCTTAGGTTTCCCTGGCAGGAGCTGTGACCATGCAAAAGACCCTCAAAAATCTTCTTCAAATCCATGCTGGGATAGTCCATGCACAGTACCATGCCCAGCAGGGTGATGGGATACACCCCACACCTCTGGCCTAAGCACTTTCCTCAGCTGTAAATGGCTTTTCAGTGCAAGATAAATTCCCTCAAGAAACAAAAAGCTTTTACAGCTGTTTTGGTCTGAGGGTGTCACCCAGGTGTGCTGTCCTTGCCCTCCAACCTGCTGGAACAGCCTGGGGGTGGAAATGCATCCTCCCACCATAAATGAGTGAAAATAAAGTCTGAAAAAGAATGAAAAAGCCTTGTGAAGATGTGACAAAAATGGCCCTCAACCCCCACTCCTGGGCAAGCTCCCTATACCAGCAGGATCATGGTGTCTGTGAGGGATGGGATCTTGGGGTCCTTCAGGACCCCTGCTGAAGTCACAAGAGAACATGAAAGAAAATCCATGTCACAGGAAATGACCAGCATGATCATAAATGTGGGATCCTTGGAGCAAAGGTGGAGCTAGGTGAGGAAATCCTCACCATCAGCCTCAATCCCTCAGGACAGGTACCTCGGGCTGCCCCCGTACCCGGCACCCACCTCCCCTGGGCGGATCTTGATGTAGAAGTTGCTCCTCTTGTAGGAAATCTTGAGGATCTTGGGCCAGGCGAAGCGGTTGATGCGCAGCCGGTCCCTGTAGATGAGGAGGCCATTGGCGCAGACGCCCAGCATGATGTCAATGCCCTCTGAGTCCTGGAGGAGGCACAGGGATAGGAGGGGACAGGTCAGCAGGGCCACATCCTTCCTGCAGAGTGTTGCAGGGCCCTGGCTTGCAGAGGGAACACTGAACTCCAGGCTAGTGGAGTTTGATCTCTGGAGCTTCTCTGGTGCTACCCAAAGGCATGCCAGGATCTTTCCTTGTGGGAGGAAGGTGGGCAGGAGCAGGCTGGCAAGGGGCAGAACTCTGGCGGCCCCCAGCCCCGTACCTTGGCGTGGTGCAGGTCCACCCCGTACATGGAGAGCTTCTTGGCGTTCTCCAGGAAGTGGATCTCTGCTTCCCCAGGGGTCATTCCCCTGCAGGGAGACAGAGAGGGGGACACGTGGCCGGGTGCCCCAGGAGTGTGGGGCAGCTGTGCCATGCTGTCCCCCCCCGGGGCTCACCGGTAGGTCTTGTGCAGCTCCATGATGCGCTCCTCCAGCTCCCGTGTCTGGTTGGGGGCGAAGCGCAGCTCACTCACGTAGTTGCCCACGTGCTCCTCGGTGTCATGGTCACCCAGCTCGGCCTGCACGGCATAGGAGCCCAGCAGGGCATGGGTGACAAAGGAGCAGGGCAGGCGGCCCGTGATGATGTCAGCACGGAGCTGCAGGCACAGGTAGTATCTGCAGGAGGGGCAGATGGTCAGAGTGAGGTAGGGGAGCAGGCTGGGGTTCCCCAGGAAGGAATCTGGTGCCCCCCAGGGCAGGCTCTTCAGGAAGAAGACTGGTGCACCCCTCAGCAGTCTGGGGCTCCCTGGGAAGGAATCTGGTGCCCTCTGGAGCAGGCTGGGACTCTCTGGGAAGGAGGCCCATGGTCCTCACCTGGTGATGTCCTCTGTGAGCTGGGCAGGGTCTGGAGGGTAGAACTTCACAGTGAAGGCGAAGTTCCAGGGCCCGCCTGGGGAGGAGAGAAAGCAGTTCAGGACAGCACCCATGGGGCTGCACACAGGGCACAGGAGCATCTGTGTGTCCACTGAAGATCCTGCTGCTCCCTCCAAGCCTTGCACAGGGCAGGGACAAGGGGGCTCCAGAGGCTGCTCAGGGCACAGGCCTTGGGACTCCAGCACAACTTGCTGAATCCTCCCCAAAGAGCTGGGGACAGCAAAACATCACAAGTGCAGGAGCCACAAGCTCAGTGTCCTAGCAAAACCCTCCTGTGACCCAGAGGTGACACCTTGGGCAAAACCCCTTCTGCCATACCAGCAAGGCAACACCATGGCAAATGCACCCCAGGACCTGTCCCAGCAAAGTCCCCCCACTCTCTCCACAATCCCTGTCCCCCCTGCACGTGGCAGGTGGTGCCCAGAGTGGCAAGTCTCAGCCAACTCTCCAGTGGCACAGATGGGGTCCTTTGTCCCCCTCTTCTCATGAGTAAGAGAAGTGGGTAACAAACAGCTGAATGAGCAACAGTGTCCCTGTCCTCAGGCCAGCTGCCAAAAGTCCCCTCCAGGGCAGGTGGGGAGGTGACCTGCCACAGGACAGCCACACTGAGCCATCCAGGAGCCCCATGGGACACCCCAGGGGTGGGGAGGATGGACCCTCCCCAGGCACTTACTGCGGATCTGCTTCTTGATCTCCTTGGAGGGGTCCAGCCAGTTCTGCAATGAGGAGACAGCAGGTCAGGTGGGCCCCCGCCTTGGAGGGGGTGGCTGCAGAGAGACCCCCCCGTGCTCACCTTCTGGCTGTCTGAATCACAGAAGGTGAGGCCAAAGTAGTCCTTCTCCAGGAGGTTGAGGTGCTCGCACACCATGTCAAAGAGCACCTGGCCTCGGGCGTGTTTCTGTGGGAGACATGGGCAGGCTGATGGTCAGCTGGTCCCTTGGGCTCCTGGACACCCTCCAGGTGGCCACCAAACACCAATAAACACCTAAACATGCTCTTACACCCAGCATGGACTTCAGCACATCCCAGCCTTGCAGCCCCAGGATCACCTGTGTGTCCCTAAAGTGGTGCCAAGGGGTGTCCTGAGGCTGCAGAGATGGGGCACCACTGTGGGGACACCCAGGTCCCAGGGCTGCAGGAATGGGCTCCTGGCGCCAGTACTGGCTGGATCCCCAAGCACAGCATAACAAGAGCCACCAGGAGCCAGTGGAATGATGGAGAGCACCCTCGGTATCAACAAATCCAAGAATGGTTTGGGTAGGAAGGGACCTTAAAGATTGTCCACTTCCACCTCCCTGCCATGGGCAGGCACACCTTCCACTAGACCAGGCTGCTCCAAGCCCCATCCAACCTGGCCTTGAACTCCAGGGATGCAAATTGAATTCCCCTGAATTTCCCTTCATTACCAGTGGCACCAAGGGCCAGGCTTACTCATGGCCATGGAAGAACAGCCCTTCCCAAGTGTGCATCTCCCCTGTGTCCAGCCTGGCAGCTCCCATCTCCCCTCTCCAAGGCATCTACTTACTGGAGCACTTCCAGCAGGTGCCCCCAGGATGGCAGCCCAGGGCACCAAGCAGCACAGCCTGGGCTCCTGCTGCCCTCCAAAGCTTTTCCAGCAGATGCCATCACCCTTCCTGGGTCTCCCCCCTCCTTCTGACCTAGGTTTGAAGGCAGGCATTCACCCATGCCATGTACTGGGGTGTCACACTGAACAGTTTGACTCCCCTGTTGGATTTTTACTGAATTAAGGTTTAATTAAAGCACATGGACAAGGCACAACTATTCCAACAGGGTCTGCCAGAAAGAAAGAAGAAATGTAGCACCAGCATTCCTACCCCAAAGCTTCTCCCCTGTGTTCCAGGTGGCTTTTTTAAAGAACGGCTGATGGCATCCCTGGGTGACATGGTGAGGGGCATTGCTCTGCTCTGCTCTGCCAGCACCTTGGACCTGAGATTCTCCTGCCATCCCAGTTTGGTTGGCCAGTGCTCTGGGGAAAGCCAGGGGAAGGATGACTCTGCCAGGGCTCGTGAGCCCCTGGGATGCTCCCCGCTCCTTTCCTTCTTCAGGAAGATTTTCATCCTGGTGCCAAGCCATCTTTCCACAGCTTTGTGACCAATTTTACTGCTGAAATGACAGCCAAGGCTTCTGGAGCACAGGGACTAAAGGCCCTGCTCCTGTGCCACGGAGCAGTGCTGCCTTCCCAGTATGGGGACAGGAGACAGCAGCAAGTGCTGGAGATGGAAACAGGGGTTCCTGGGATGTCCTTCTGCTCCCTGCTGCCTTGTTCCCCTGGCAGGGCCACCAGAGCCTTCCACAAACACCAGCCACAACTCCTGAGTGAATCCTGGGTGTTTCCCACCTGTCCTGGAAGGGAGAGGTGCCCGTGCTGATGGTGGCCGAAGCAGCCCTGCAGCATCTCCCAGTGCTCAGGTGACCACTGCCACGTGTGTGTCCCCTCTGTCCCATCCTGCAGCCACTGCCAGGTTCCTGAACAGCCAGGCAGAGCTCTATCCCCAGCCATTAAGCTTCTGACTTAGACCCTGTTTTCCCTTATGAGTAGCTGCCAGATTTGGTTTCACTGGGCTAAATCACCTACAAGGGTCTTTCTTTCCAGATTTTTAACCGATTTTGAAGTTTCAGCTTAAATGGCTATTTCTGTGGGTGGTTTTCCCTAGGACAGAGGTACTATAAAGCTGTCCTAGGAAGAGTCCTGTCCTTGAGGACCCTCTGGACTGGGCAGGGTCCCCTCCTTGGGGCCAGCACAGGCCCCCAAAGCTGGGACTCACCTCCACCTCACACTCATACTCGGATGCATCAAGCAGGGTCACCCTGCACAGGGCACTCTTCACTTTCTTGGTGGTTTTCTGGGGTGACTTCTGGGTCTTGCTGGGAGTTGTTTTGTCAGAGAGTCCATCAGTCTCACTGTAGTCCTTGTCCTCCATGTCTATGCCCTGGAGCAGGGACACACAGAGGGTTACCTGGCATCGCTGCCAGAGGCACACACGGGCAGAGGGGGAAGGCTCTGCACAGCAGAGCAGGGCAGCTGGGGAGGGGCAGTTCCACCAACCCACACTGCCAGCACAGCCCAGCTCCCCGGAAAACTGACAGCTGGGGTCAGTTCAGCACCCAAATCCTCCCTGCCCAAGCACCAGTGCAGCAGCTCAGCTCCCCAGCACCCAAATCCTCCCTGCCCAAGCACAAATGCAGCAGCTCAGCTCCCCAGCCAACACGGCTGCAGCCGGGGCTCCCAGCCCGGCCTGGGCAGCTCAGCCAGGGACATGGCACCAGTGCCCACTCCCTCCCGTGCCCGGCCATTCCCCGCTGGCACCACACGGCTCCCACAGGCCCGTCCTGCCTGCCAGGAGCTGTTCGAGCAGTTGGGGCAGCGGCAGAGCCCCCCCCCAGCCCCGCCTGAGGGGCTCTTCCCAGGGATGTGCCCTGAGGGCCCGAGGGCCGTGCCCGCTTCACCGCGCTCCCCACCACGGCCAGCGGCGAGCTGCACGTCCCGTCCTGTGATGCTCCTGCCTGTCCCCTCTCACGGCCCCCGTCCTCAGCACTCACCGGCTCCATGTTTCGGGTGTCGGGCTGCGCCCCGAGCTTCTCATTGGGGTCGGTGTCGCGGCCGGCGGGGCTGGGCGCGGCCGCGGGGCCCTGGGCCGCCGCCTCCAGCTGCTGCTGCGGAGCCTCTTCCTGCGCGTTCCTCACCTCAGAGCCGGGGCCTGTCTCCGTTGTCATGACCGCCGGTCACCGCACTGTCACCGCGCCCGGGGAGAGACAGCAAGTGTCACCGGGGCTGGGGGATGCTGCCCGGGCAGCCCGGCTGCGATGGCCTGGCTGCTCGGGAAGGCTGGGACAGGCTTGGGATATGGCCGTCCCTGCCTCACACGGATCCGCTGCCAGGCCCCGGCTACCTGTGCATGCACAGATTCAGTGTCAGCCCCCGGCTCCCTGACCACTCACAGATCCACTGGCAGATCCCAGATCCCTGTCCATTCACAGATCCACTGCCAGAGCCCCCCTGTCCACTCACAGATCCACTGACAAGAGCCCAGATCCCTGACCACCCAGATCCACTGCCAGATCCAAGATACCTGTCCACTGCCAGAGCCCAGATTCCTGACCACTCACAGATCCATTGCCAGAGCCCAGATCCCTGACCACTCACAGATCCATTCCCAGATCCCAGAGCCCAGATCCCTGACCACTCACAGATCCACTGCTGGAGCCCAGCTCCGTCTGTGCCAAGAGGTGGCTTTTCAAAGGGCTGGTGGCAGCAGCACAGGACACGAGGATTTCATACTCTGAGCTGGAGGACAAGAGCCAGCAGTGGGAAGGGACACCAGTGACACGGATTCACCAAGGACAGGGACCCACCACGGGCAAGGGCATGGGCTCATGCCCCATCCCTGCACAGCATCCTGCTCTGACCTGCTGCTCCCACCCCCCTGCACCGGCTGGAACATTCACTTGCTGTTTTCTAGGAGTGGGAGGAAAAGGCAGGCTGTGAGTCAGGGGAAAGGCTGCACTGACACAGGAAATGGCAAACAGGGACAGCTCCACAGCTCGCATCCGGGCTGGCTGGTTTGCTCCCCTCTGGCCACCCCAGCAGCAGCAGCACGCTGGGTTCCCACGGCCAGCCTGGGACCCTGTGGATTCCTGCCTCCAGCCCCAGCTGCCTGAAAAACAAACCCAGGGCCAGGAACAGGGAGGGGAAGGCACTTTCCATGCTGGGATGCTCAGCAGTGTGTTTTTGGAACCTTTTATGCCAACACAGCATGGACTAGCAAGGTGTCCCAGGAGGGTCCACACTCTACAGATCATGAAGCGCCCTTTGACCATCACCCACTCTCCACTCAGGCTGCTCACACCCTGCCAGCTCCCCACCAGGCCATGTCCAGATGTGCAGCATCTGCTGGCATCATCCCCACCTGAGTCTGAGGGCTGTGGCTGCACAAGGTGGCTCAGCATCTGTGGAGCATCTTGGAGCATCTGTGACCCTGTGGTCACATCACCCACCCTGCCCACAGAGCAGCCACACCAGCAGCCCTGAGTAATGCCTGCAGATCCTGTTCCAATTCCAAACCCTGCTGTGGGCAGGGACACTTTTTGCTATCCCAGGTTGCTCCAAGCCCTGCCCAACCTGGCCTTGGACACTCCCAGGGATCCAGGGTCAGCCACAGCTGCTCTGGACAACCTGTGCCAGGGCCTCAGCACCCTCACAGGGAAAAACTTCTCCCTAGTATCCAATCCATCTTGGAGCATCTTTGTGGCCTCTTCTGGACTCACCCCAGCAGCTCCACATCCTTCTGATGTTGGGTCTCCAGAGCTGGAGGCAGCTCTGCAGGTGGGTCTCACATGAGTGGGCAGAGGGGCAGAATCCCCCCCTCACCTCTGCCCACACTGTGGTATCAGCCCAGCCCAGTTTCTGGGCTGCCAGTGCCCATGGCCAGGTCACATCCATTTTGTCACCACCAGCACCCCCAAGTCCTTCTCCCAGGGCTGCTCTCAACCCACCCAGCCCCCAGCCTATGCTGGTGCTAGAGCTGCCCTGGGCCAGGTGCAGGACCTTGCACTTGGACTGGCTGAACTTCATGAGTTCCCCCCTCCTCCAGCCTGGATGCCCCAGGACCCTCTGGATGCCCCATCCCTGGTGGATCCACTGCACTGCTCAGGCTCAGCTCAGTGTCACCCCCAGACTTACTGTTACAAAGAAACCCATCCCACACCGCAGCTCCTGTCCCACTGCTGCCCTTCAGGTGTCCTCACCAGTGGGAAGATGTGAAACCTTCCCAGGAAAATGACTAAAACTGGCTCTGGGGGTGGAGGGAACAGAGAGGAGGTGATGGAGAAGACAGGGAGTCAAGCCTACGCCTTCCGCCAGATTCGCAGCCAGGAGATCCCGGGAACATTCCCCTCCCGTGCCTGTGCTGGCTGTGTGGTCACCACAGACGCCTCAGCTCACAGCCAAAGGCCCAGGATTTCATCCCTTGTCCCAGGGCCACATTCTCCTGGCCATGACAGGCCAGACAAACCACTCTGAGCAGCATCAGGTCCTCTGACAGACCCCACTGCTTGGCCAAGGCCACCAGGAGCTTTCAGAGGTCACCAGTGGCTTGCTTTTTCCACAGAGGAAACAGGAGCTGTTTTTCCATTGCAAATTCAAGCAGTTGCTCACTCCCAGCCCCAGTCCCCGTGTGGATCATTCCAAGAACTTCTGCTTGGATCTGTGTGTGAATTTTTAATCAATGTGAAATCTCAAAAATGACAACTCATCACTTTAGGCCAAAAACTTGCTGAGTTTTTCACTTGACATTTCTAAACTTTCTTCCAATCTACTTTTTCCCTGTAGTGATCCCTGAGGAAATGAGGGGGTTTTTTTAGGGGCAGCAAGCTGGGAATTCATCCCACCTCACTTTTGCATCTTGAGCTCCAGTTCCAACCTTCTGATGGTGGGCCAGGAGCCTGAGCCCAGGTGGCAGAGCTTTGCTAAGGGAGCCTGGCAAATCCTCAGGGACCATGTCCCTGCTCCCAGGGCAGGGAATCCCTCAGTCTCTGGCCTTGCAGCTGTGCTGGGGAGGCTCTGGTCCCTACACAGGGTCATTGCTGGGGGCCAGGAGCTGTTTGAGGGAGCCAGGGCTGGCAGGGGCAGCGGCCCTGGGCACAGTCCTGCTGCAGCTGAGCCCTGCAGCTGCACAGCCTTGCCGGAGGGACCATGCTGGCAGTGCCACGCTCCCAGGCACAACCACAAGGGCCGCATTCAGGAGCCATTCCCGGCCCGCCCTGAGGCTGAGTGGGGAGGCTGGGGCTCCTCCAGCACTGCCACTCACCCCAGTGCTGCTGCAGCCAAGGCTCAGCCCCAGCCTGGTAGCACCAAGCCCCTGGGGACGGTGGCACCTGCAGTAGGATGCTGCCACCCTCCATAGCAGCTTGGTCACCTGCACTCACCTGCACCCGGAGCTGTGGGAGAAGGACACCGAGGGCCACATGACCCTCAGCACCCTCTGTGCTCAGCCGGGGGTGCTCAGCATCCTGGGGATACCTGCAGGCTCTGCAGGGTCCTGAGCAGCACTCATGGTGCAACCCGTCCCAGCCCCTTATCCCTCTTTTTTCCCATGGCCTTTCCCAGGGCCCTCAAGAGCTACAGAAGGATATGTTGCCCTGAGAGCAGCTCTGTGCTGTGGGCAGGAGCTGTCCCTGATGGGAGGGGGCAGCACAGCACACACAGGGAACAGCAGCCATGGAGCCCTGCCCATCTCACAGCACCTTCCCTGGGCAAACTCAACTCCTGCTGCCCCAGCAGAGACCCCAGAGTGCAGGCCATGGGTTCAGAAAGGACACCGGTCCCAGAGTGCTGCTAAAGGGACAATTTCACTGAAATATCTGCTGTCACAAATCTGTAAAAGAGGTTTACACCACAACTGCAGTGAACTTGGTGGAGTTCTAAAAGTTCTTTCTTTCCAAGTACTTCGTACAGCAGGACCCCATCCCACTGGGCACCAGCTTTCCCAGCACCCAGCCTTGCTCGTGCCTGTCCCACTGGCGCAAATCCCATGCTGAGGCTGTTGGAGGCAGCAGGCACAGACCCCCAGACCCTGCCCTGTGCAGGGCAGTGGCCAAAGGGCTCCTCCCGGCACCCACAGGCCCTGGTGCCCCATGCCTAGTTTTCAGCAAGGGCAAGTTTTC
Source organism: Rhabdornis inornatus (assembly GCA_013397075.1). NCBI lineage: Eukaryota > Metazoa > Chordata > Aves > Passeriformes > Rhabdornithidae > Rhabdornis > Rhabdornis inornatus. The sequence continues at coordinate 61,726 of VWZS01005160.1, read as the reverse complement.
AGCACAAGCCCAGTTCCCAGCAAGGGCTGGCTCACTCCTGCTGCAGCTGGAGCCCAGGGCTGGGGGATGTTCTCCTCAGGGGATAGGGCTGGAGCCGGATGGAGCTCCAGGCAACCGGAACTGGCACGTGGGAATGGTGACTGCAAAGGAAGCCTTAGCAGGATCAGAGGCAGACCTGCTTGTCATGCCTGGAATCTCCTCCCATCATCTCCCTGCCTGCTCCTCCTCCCCTTGGTGTTTTCCTCCTCCTTCCCCTTCAAGCTGGAGCGTGGATTTCCCAGCTGCTTTGCCCCAGTACATCCCAGCTCCAGCCTCTGCAGTGCTCCTCTCCCAGAGCCTTCCCTTCCCTGCAGCCTGTTCTCCCCCTCCCCTGCCCAGTCACTCCCGGCTGCCAGGCTGCTTTCCAAGGCTGAGCATCCCCCTTTTCTCCTGGGCTCCCCCTTACACCCCTCGCTCCCTGTAGAGGCTCTGCCCATCCATGAGGCTTCACCTCCGGAGCATCTCGGTCACAGCAGGCAGCAGCCCCTGCTGAGTGCCCAAATGGGGAGCACAGCGATGGGTGATGACCCAGCCCTCACCCCTGCCAAGGGCCCGTGGGGCTGGTGGTGGCAGCAGAACCCCCATCACATTGTGGCATCACACTGTGGGACAGATACTGCCACAGAGACACTCGGACATGGGGGGCACCCTGCAGGGGTGGCAGTGGCTGCATGGCACAGGGCAGGGGGCCGGGTACCTGCCAGCCCCCAGGCAGAATGGAGATGCTCAGCAGGGCGGTGGCATCCAGCCCCCTGAGCAGGCAAGGCTGAGCTGGCAGGGGACAGGAGCACAGGCAGTGCCTTGCAGCCATCCTGGAAACCTGAGGGGAGCCCGGCAGGAAGTCCTGGGAATCCTCCAGGGACACAGAAACAGCAAGCAAGGAAAGCAGCCCCAAAGCCCCGGCAGCACACAGCACCCTGAGCCCCAATGCCACCCTTGGGCCTCAGTGCCACCTCTGGGACCTCACCCCCTGGCACGGGACACGCAAATCCCCAGACTGCTCTGCAGTGCAGCCTTAGAGTTCTCCTGTGCTGCTCTGCAGCAGGGCCAGAGAATCATATGAGCTGTTTATGGTGAAGGGGGGGGATCAGAAACACAGGGGATCCCCTGCTCCTGCAGACTGAACCCTGATCTCCTCACGGGGGACTGGCAGGGGTAGAGATCTGCAGTGTCCCGAGCTGTAAAAGTGCCCCATCAGAGAATCATAGAACCGTCAAGTTTGGAAAAGACCTCTAAGATCAAGTCCAGGTGCCCCCATCGTCCCCAGGCTCCAGGAGCCGCATCCCCCCAGCCGTCCCCAGGCAGCTGCTGCTGGCTAAAGCTCAGGGCAGCAGCAGCAGCAGCAGCAGCAGCAGCAGCAGCAGGGCCGAGCATCCCTACCTGGGTGCCAGCTCCCCATGGCTCCGGCGCGGCTCATCCCGCCGGGCTGGCGCTGCGTCCGAGGCAGCGCTTTCTGCAGAGCCGCCTCTTCCCACGCCCCGCGCACTGACGGATGGGTGGATGGATGTGCGCTGCAGCCGCAGCCGGGATGGGATGGGATGGGATGGGATGGGATGGGATGGGATGGGATGGGATGGGATGGGATGGGATGGGAGCTGGCAGTGGCAGCTGGGAGCGGGGCTGCCCTCCCGGGCGTCCCCCGGGGATGCCGGTGCCGGCCCCATCGCCCCCCGGCCCCGCAAACTCCTGACTCATCCCGGACCGGGCATTCCTGCCGGGATCCTTCTCTGCGCACGCCCGGCAGGGAAGGAGAGCCCGGCTGCACATCTTTATGCCAAGGTAACCTGGCACTGTCCTGCACTGCCTGGCTCTGCCATAGGTCCCGGGGCAGCAAACACTGCGCTGCCATCAAAACCCAGCACCCCGCTCGCCCCAGGCTGGCCCGAGCTGTCCCAGTAGCGGCGGCTGAACAGAGGCTCTTTCATCGGCCCTGGCCAGGGTGAAGTGCCAAGCGTGACACTCGGCACATCCCTGGCTCCAGGGCACGTCCCCTGGGAGGGACAGCCCCACGCAGCAAACACGGGGGGGACACTCTGCCCACACCCCACAAGGCAGCGGGGGGTTCCTGCAGCCCAGCACTGACCCTGCCGGGCAGAGGGACAGCTCCTGCTGTCAGCAGGTGCTGGGGACAGCCAGAGCACAGGCAGGGACACAGGCGGGGTCCCGGGGGGCAGGCAGGGGCTGGGGTGCCCTGGCCACGTGTGGGAGCAGCAGTGCCCAGGCAGGACTCACCAGTTCCAGCACACACATCCGGCTGATGGAAGTCCTGGGCATGCCAAGCCATCAGGAAACCAAGGGGACAAAGCACAGGTCTGGGGACTTGCTGGAGACCCCCGTCAGGCTCTGACTGTTGGGATACAGGCACTCACCGTGTGGGTGACCACGCTGGATGCAGAAGGAGAAACCCAGACTGCCCAGCTGCTCACCAGTATGAGCTTAAGTGGTACCCATGGGTTGGGATACTCACGGACTGTTTCCCCAGCCAAGAACATCAGCCTGGGGGAACCAGACAGGCAAGGAAGGGGTTCCAGTCCCCAAAGCCCTCCCTCCAAGCCCTGCCCGAGGCTGGGCACCTTCACAGGGTCTCCTGAGCCACTGGACTGGGACAGCCCAGGGGGTCCCATTCTGAAACACAGAAGCCTGCAGCCAGGGAGAACCAGTAATCCCACACTTCCCAGCAAACTCATACTCTTCCAAAATCCTTGTCTGGTCTGCACCCTAACCCACCACCTCGGCAGTGCAATCCCCACCATTCAGGCAGGCCAGTACCCAGGGGAACCTGCAGCTCCCCCAGACTCTGCAGCCCCCCCAGACCCTGCAGCCCCCCTGGGAGCACCCACCATGCCTAGGCAGCCTCAGCACCCCCGGCAGCACTTCAGTCCCTGAATCTCCCCCTTTCCCAACTCTCCAGGAGGGTGCAGCCACTGGGGTTTGGGGCTGGGGGCTACCAGTTCTTGGATGCTCAGCACTGGTCAGGGCTGGTGTCACCCACAAATGAACAGAGTCCCCAGGTGGCTCCATCAGGTAGCCTGGGGGAAACAAGTGCACTATCCCTGGTAGGAAGCAATGATGGACCCAGAAAAAGGGGCTCAGGCTCTGGCAAGGCTGGAAGGGACCCACTGCATACACTACCCACTAACTGCAGAGCAGCCTGTGGAAATTCTTGGCTCCAAAAGTCTTGGAAAGGGTGGTCTGGCACTGGCACAGGCTTCCCAGGGCAGTGGTGGAGTCACCATCCCTGGGGGAATTTAAAGGACATACAAATGTGGCACTTTGGGGACATGGGTGAGTGGTGGCCTTGGCAGTGCAGGGTTAGGGGTTGGACCTTCCAACCTCAATGGTTCCATGACTGGTGAGACCCCCAGAGTGCACAAGGACTGGGGAGACCTGAACAGCTACAGGTTTCAAAGGGGGTCCTGCTGGCACTTGGGCCTTGTGGCATCAGCACCTTCACTGTGCCCAGGGAGGACCCCACTGTGCCACTGTGCCCTGCTGAACCCCTGCACACTGCCCAGGCCAGAGGCCACTGCACTGTGCCTGAGAAGTGGATCACAGGCTGGGGGAGGCTGGAGGCACCTCTGGAGGTCACCTTGCCCAGCCCCTGCTCCACCAGGGCCACCCAGATCCAGCTCCCCAGGATGTGTCCATGTGGCTTTTGAGTCTCTCCAGCCACGGAGACTCCACCACCTCCCTGGGCACCTGCCCCAGTGCTCAGCCATCCTCCCAGTGCAGAAGTGTCTCCTGAGCCCAGAGGGCCCCTCCTGTGTGTCACTTTGTGCCTGTGGCCCCTGGGGCTGTCCCTGGGCACTGCTGAGCAGAGCCTGGCCCCATCCTCTTGGCACCCCATGGACAAGCTCTCACCTTTCCTCTCTAAGGAGAGGCAAATGAACCCCTTGGGCTGGCATAGGCCAACTCAGGCAGCACTTTGGAGGGGGAGGCAGAGCCCAGGAGACCTTCATCTGTGTCTCAGTGTGGGGCCAGCAGAAGGACATCAGCCACAGTGCCACCACCCAGATGAGCCCCCCAAACTGGCCATGGTGACAACAGGCTCAGCAAGGACCCAGCTAATTCCTGAGTCATCCCATGGAGATGGGCCCGGGCCTGATCCTGCACCTCCTCACCTAGCAAGAAACCACACCAAGGAGGGAAGGAGCAGTTTGGGGGCCCCACAGGTGCTCCCCCTGCCCCAAAAGTGTCCCCCAAGCAAATACTGAGCTGAGCTCCTGCATAGGCAGTGCTGTTGTAAAGTCCTCCTTTGCCCCTGCTGGCCCCATGGCACCATTTCCTCACATCCCCATGGCCCCACATGGCACAGGAGGACATTGCCTGCATCCTCACATCCCTGTCATCCCACATGGCACAGGAGGGCATTGCCTGCATCGCCCACTGTCACCTGGAGCATGATTTGGTGACTCAGGCAGGGATGCAGAGCCAGCTCCCTCGGACCACAGTGGGACACAGCTCAAGTCCTGGAAGATGCCAGGGCTGAACTGGGCTTTGGTTTCAGTTCAGGATCCAAGGAAGTCCTTAGATCCCAGCAGAGGATGCTGTGGGGGCGGAGAGGCACTGGTCTCATCCCTGCACCATGACCCTGGCAAAGCTGCCAGCCATCCTTCTGGAGGCATTTGGGAACCTGGAGGAAGGCAGAGAGCTGCTGATAGAGCCTCTAACTTCAAGCACCAACATGTTCTTCCTCATTAATTTGATAGCAATAAAGCTGGGGTGGAGGGACAGGAGGGCTGGCAAAGCCAATCCCTGCTGTGCTGGAAAGAATGGAAAATCGATTGAAAAACGTCACCTGAACTAGCCCTGGGCACATCCCTTCCTGGACACTCTGGCAGGCCCACAGGGAAGGAGGGAAGTGTTGGGGGCACTGCTGAAGGGACTGCCCCACTGCCCTACAGCCCTGAGCAGAGGAAGGGCTGGCACAGCTCAGGGCCAGAGGAAGGGGTGCCTGCAGCATTGGGAACGGCACTGGGCCCTGCTCGGGGCTGGTTCTTGGGCACAGGGGCACAATGGGGTCCCTGTGGGGACCACACTGGCCAAGAGCTGCTGCACTGGCCTCTTGCTGTCCTCCCCGTGTTCCCTCCCTGAGCTCACCCAATCTTGACAGTGGAAACTGAGGCATGTGGGGCTCAGTCACAGCAAGGCACCCTCTCTGCCCCTCACCCAGGTCAGGGATGTTGGCATTTGGGACCAGCCTCACCCTATACCCAGCTGCCATCTCAGGCCTCTGGCAGGGAACCACCCCATCAGTCCTTGAGGGTTTAAATGCAGGTGAGGGCTCATCATTCCCTGTAACCTCCAGCCATCAGAGGCACCCTCAGGCACCCCAGCCACACCCAGTCACAGGGAGACACTGTCCCCACACTGTCCCTGCTGTCCTCCCCAGTGTGAGCAGGACAAGGGAGGATTTGGGAGGCCTGGAGCTCTGGCATGGCACAGTTGATCCACGCCCACACCAGTCTTTTCCCAAAACACCCCACTTGGACGACTTGTCCCTGTCAATGTCTGCTCAGCTCTGTTCCCAGCACCTACCTCAGAGCACTCACTGGAGGGGCTGCTATTTGAATATTTGTGGGGTTTTGTGCCAGTTCCCCATTTTTGGGCTGCCTGGCTCACACTTTCTGAACATCTGCAGACACCAGTGCAGGCTTCCCTCTGGTTCCTCCCCACCCGACCCTCTCCCAGCCATGTTTGTCACAGAGAGGGGACCCTGTGGCTGCTCAGCCATGAGCCCCATTTCCACCACTGACAGACTGAAACAGGACCAGAAAAACCCCAGAGTGTCCCCAAATGAGACTAAATAACACAAGCATGTGCATACAGGCTCCTTGCCCATGCCAGGATTGCACACCACACTAAGGAACAGGGGCAGGGCCACTGACTCATGGAATCCACCAGGACAGGAACACCAGGGAGCAGCCCGTCGTTGGGGAGGACCCACAGCTCCAAGGAGAATCTGTAGGGCAGATAAGGAACCCTCTGCTATGCATGGAAACATCCCCCTGGTACCCACGGCACAGCGGGTCCCAGGATGCTGCAGGGAAGGACACGGCCCCTCTGTGGGTGCCCAGGCGTGGGAAGTAAAGAGGATTTTCAGCTTTTGCCAAGGCAAGGGCAGCTCAGAGGCCCCGGGGGTGCTCAGGCCTCACAGGCAATTATCAAAGATAAGAGGCAAATGTTTTCAAGGAAAGGGATGCAAGACGGATCAGAGTGGGGAGAGGAGAGAGCATGTGAGCTCAGAGCTGCAGCAGGGTGGGGAGCAGCACATGGGCTCCTTTATCAGCTCTGACCTTCCTTGTAGGGGACACCCTGGGACAGTGGGACACAGAGGGGACTTGGGTGCAGAGAAGAAGGTACCTCAGTCCTGCCCCAGGACTGAAACTGCACTGCAGGGAAACCCCAGCCCAGCACAGCCCCCCCCAGCGCTGCCCACACCGGGGTGCTGTCGCCTCCCCCTGCCCCAGAGGCAGGACATGTTGTGCCATGCCCCAGCTCCCACAGGGGTGGCACAGGGGTGTCCCACTGCTCTGGGAAGCTTCCAGAGCCTCCCACACCAGCCAGGCTCACTGATACCTATCCTTGTGTTTTCCAACTTGTCTTGGACAGCGCTCCAGTGCCTGGGGTCCCTGTGATCCCCTGGACTCTCACTGAAGCAAAACTCCCCAGGAGCTGAAAAAGGACCAGCATCCAGGGAAGGTCCATGGCCAGACATCCCCCTTGAGCTGGTCCACAGCACACCTGGCAGAGATGGATGGCAAGAGGTTCAGCCTGGAACAACCTTTCTTACCTGGCTTTGACTCTACTCTGCTAAGAAAACATTCTTCCAGTCTCACTTCTGTACAAATTTACAGCAACAGCATTTATGTCCCCACAAAGCTGAGGAGAATCCTTTGGCATCCAAGTACCCAGGCATGACAAACACCCAAACTGGGGCCACACTGAGAACCCCTCGATGACTTGCAAAATGCAACCACAAAAGCAAAGCTCCAGCCAGCTGTGCTGGCCAGATGCAGGACCCTAGCAGGTACCTATCTGGGGGAGCACCCCACTCCCCCAGAGCAGCTCCTTGTGGAGGGTAAACCTCAAGGGCACAGAGGAGAGGCTACCAGGAGGAGGAGACAGGCAGGGGACAGGCCATGCCACCAAGCCTGGAGGAGCAGGAGTGGAGCTGCCCCATGCTAACCTCCACAAGCCCCACATGTTTCCAGTCCCCCATCAGCTCCCCACATCCCCCAGGAGCTGGGACCCCTCAGCCCCAGTGCTGCTGCAGGTGAGAAGTGCCCACAGCCCATCCTGGGGAAGGGCTTTACTCCCACTGTCTCCTGTTTAACACCCTTCAGAAATTCCTGCTTGTCTCTGAGCAGTGACCAGCCCTGCTCAGGCTGCTTTCCCTGCCTGTTTGCAGTTCAGGATGTATTTATCATGTGTGGTTTATCCACATTAAGGCAGCATCACCACCACACAGCCAGCACACCCTGAGCCCTCCTGCACAAACCCCAAAGCACCAAAGTCCCCAGCCCTGCCCACAGCACCCAGCCCTGAACCTGACTGAAACTGTCCTGAGCCCTACAGCAGATGTGTGGCTTAGCTGGGCTCCAGCTGCTGCAGGGAAACTGGAACTTGGAAATTTCCATCCTCTGAAGCATCTCACAGATACACAAAAGGATGTCAAAGGAGATTGAACAGAAGCCAGGAATAGCATCCAGGGAAGGACCACGGCCAGACATCCCCCTTGAGCTGGTCCACAGCACACCTGGCAGAGATGGATGGCAAGAGGTTCAGCCTGGAACAACCTTTCTTACCTGGCTTTGACTCTACTCTGCTAAGAAAACATTCTTCCAGTCTCACTTCTGTACAAATTTACAGCAACAGCATTTATGTCCCCACAAAGCTGAGGAGAATCCTTTGGCATCCAAGTGTTCAGATGTGACAAACACCCAAACTGAGAACTCCTCAATGACTTGCAAAACGCAACCAAAACCCCCCACTATGAGGACTCAGCGTGGCACAGGGCACCTGCTCTGCAGAAATCCTTCAGAAGAAAAGCAGAGGCTGGGAAACACCAGCCTGGCCATGCACCGAGGATGCAGAACAGCCTCTGATCCCACTCTGAGCTACAGCACCGAGGATGGGCGAAGGCCCTGAGAGGATTGTACCCTAGGGCAGTTCTTAGGGCTCCAGGCAAGGATATCTGAGCCCAGAAAGGACATAGAAAGATGCCCAAGTAAGAGTTTATAAGCATGTGCTTGGGTTGGTTCAGAACAGCTGAATGGATTTCAGCCTGGAAAAAAGAAGGTTCTGGGAAGGGGTAGAGCCCTTTCCAGTGCCTGAAGGGGCTCCAGGAGAGCTGGAGAGGGACTGGGGACAATGGTCTGGAGTGAGAGGACAAGAGGGAATGGCTTCCCACTGCCAGAGGGCAGGGTTAGATGGGATATTGGGAAGGAATTGTTCACTGGGAGGGTGAGCAAGCCCTGGCACAGGCTGCCCAGAGCAGCTGTGGCTGCCCCTGGATCCCTGGAAGTGTCCAAGGCCAGGTTGGATGGGGCTTGGAGCAACCTGGGACAGTGGAAAATGTCCCTGCCCGTGGCAGGGGGTGGAATGAGAGAGGCTTTAAGGTCCCTCTAACCCAAACCATTCTGATATTCTGTGATTTACAGTTGTGCCAGATGTGCTGGAGCTCCCTTGGCAGGCAGAGCACTTCTCCCCAGCTCAGAGCTGCTGTACCTGGCAGCCAGGCTCGGGAAACGCTGATGAGGGAAAACATCTTGTGTGACTCCTCCCGTGCTGCCCTCCCTGCAGCCCACGAATGCCGCTGCTGCAGCAGCCCTGGCTGTCTCACACCCGCCCTGAATCACAGCAGCACCGCTGGCTGCCAGAGCTGAGCCAGGCTCCATGGGGCTGTCCCCCCTCCGAGCCCCCCGCTGCCCCACAGTGCCTCCAGAGGTGCTTTAACCCACTCAGTTCAGAACAGGGAGCACCTCCATCCATCCCTGCGAGCCTCGAGCAGCCTGTGCTGCAGAGGAGAGGGGGATAAGGCTCCTCCCCAGGGCCACAGGGATGCCCTGCAGGCTGGAGACCCTCTGCTCTGGAGCCAGGCTCAGAGAGCTGGGGCTGTTCACCTGGAGAGGAGAAGGCCCCAGGGAGAGCTCAGAGCCCCTTCCAGGACCTAAGGGCACTGGGAATACAGAGAGAGAGACTTTTTACAAGGAAAGAGAATGATAGGACAAGAGGGAACCACTCCAAAATAAAATAAGAGAGATTTAGATGAGATATTAGGAAGAAATTCTTCCCTGTGAGGGTGCTGAGGCCCTGGCACAAGGTACCCAGAGAGGTTGTGGCTGCCCCTGGATCCCTGGAAGTGTCCAAGGCCAGGCTGGACAGGGCTTGGAGCAACCTGGAATAGTGGAAGATGTCCCTGCCCATGGCAGGGGGTGGGACAGGATGAGCTTTATGGTCCCCTCCAACCCAAACCAGTCTGGGATTCCAAAACTCTTCTGCACCACCACCTGTGCCAGGGCTTTATCCTCCTCAGCTTAGAGAGTTGTTCTACATCCCAGCAAACCTCCCTGCAGATCTGGGCTGTTGTTGTCCCTGTCTTGAGCAGCCAGGGCAAAGCTCCTTCTGCCTTTCCACTCACTGAAGCTCTGCAGCTGCCCCTGTCCCCAGGCTCTGTGACCTGCCCTGGACCAGCCCTGCAGAGATCAGCAGCGACAGCTCAGTGCTGCATGGAGAAGCCAACAGCCCAGACAGGGCCAACCCCACACACTTGGCTCTTCCTCCTGCCTGTAGGGTCTTGGCTGCTCCCCAAGGGAACACACCCTGCTGCCTGCAGCTGGATGCACCTTGGGGTTCACTTCTCCTCTCTGCCTGGCTTCTGCAGGTCCCCGTTAGCTGGCACAGCTTTGTGATCACAGCTTTGTGATCACAGCATCAAAATCTGCCCTCTGGTGCAAAACTTTCTGTGACCCCTCATCCTCGCACACTTCTCTCAATCCCCCTCTCCATGTTCCCTCCTCAAGTCCAACTGTTCCCTCAGGTCAGCCACACAGATGGGTATTTTAGCCTCCAAGTCTTTTCCCAGACAATCACAGTGTCTCCTGGTGTTTCCCATTTACAGTAAAGCAGTTCCCTGCTGGCCTTGCAGCACATCCCACGGACACCTCAATTCCTGCAGGAGCAGAGGGACACTGGGTTGCTGGGAGAGGCTTTGCTCCTCCCCTGCCACCACCACCCACCTCATCCCCCCCTCCCTGCAGCCACGAGGTGCCTGCAGGCATTGTCCCTCTGCTCCTGACCCCACACATCCATCCCTGTCCCCACAGCTGTGCAGGGTCACAGCCACACTGCCCCAATCCTGCTCCCTCCCGCCCCTTGGCTAGGAGTTTGGAAGGATGCCAGACCAGGAAAGCACAGCAGGATGGTTCTGAGCTCAAAAACATGGCACTGGGAATACGAAGGGCAGCGCCAGCATTTCCTCTTCACCTCAGATGCCTTGGTCCCCAGCCCGTGAGCAGGTTTCACACCAGCCCAGGTGAGCTCTGCCACCTTGTCCTGCCAACCTGACCCCAGCTGTCCCAGCCCATGGCAGCACAGCAGCAGGAAGCATCAGATCCTCATCTCAAGAGCTGTGTCCAGTTCTGGGCCCCTCACAAGAGAGACCTGGAGGGGCTGGAGCATGTTTAGGGATGGGAATGGAGTTGGGGAAGGGGCTGGAGCACCAGGAGCGGCTGAGGGAGCTGGGAAAGGGGCTCAGCCTGGAGAAAAGGAGGCTCAGGGGGGACCTTGTGGCTCTGCACAACTCCCTGACAGGAGGGGACAGCCGGGGGGGTCGGGCTCTGCTCCCAGGGAACAGGGACAGGAGGAGAGGCAATGGCCTCAAGCTGCACCAGCAGAGTTTTAGGTTGGATATTTTGGAAAATTTCTTCACTGAAAGGATTGCCAGGGTTTGGAAGGGGCTGCCCAGACAGGTGGTGGAGTCCCCCTCCCTAAAGGTGGCCAAGACATGACTGGATGTGGCACTCAGTGCTACAGTTTAGTTGACAAGGTGGTGATCAGTCACAGCCTGGAGTAGATGATCCTGGAGGTCTTTTCCAATCTGAATGATTTTGCAGTTCAGGAAGGGAAGAGCTAAGAGCTAAGAACCTGCTGGTGGAGGAGATCACCATGGACTGACCAAGGGAGGCTGCTCCCAGGGAACCCACTGGGACACGTCCACTCCTGTCCCTCCGGCACAGATGACAGGTCCAGCCCAGAGCCTGCCTGGGCAGGGAGGGCAGGAAGACTCCTCCAGGCTGGCTGGACCGGTCCCTTCCTGGGGACAGGCCCTGTAGGGCTCTGCTGGCCACTTCAGACACCTTTGTGCAGACAGGTGGGTGCTGTCCTGCCCAGAGCCAGCCTGGCAAGCTCAGGGGTGGAGCTGGTGTGTCAGCTCCACTGAGCTGACCTGGAGTTCCCCAGGGATGCGGAGCCAGGGAAAAGGAGCCAAGCCTAGGCTGAGGCACCACTGAAGCAGCCAGAGCAGCCAGCAGCTCGTCATTGACACTGACTGTGACAGCCAGGCTGGAGCTGCCAAGTGAAGAATTGGGTCAAGTGGGGAAAAACAGGAGAGCAAAGGCAGCACGAGTGGGATGATCTCATGGGAACACACTCACGTGAGGGCAGTGATCCTGTGTGACACCTCCACAAGCTTCGGGATCCAGCACTCGAAAGGAGCCCGTGGCAGGGCTCTCCCACCTCCCTGCTCTCCTGCAGCCAGCCCAGCCCTCACTGACACGCATTGAATGTGTGTTTGGGCAATAATGGATTTACATGATGTCAGCAGTTGCCAGGAGCCCAGACATCTGCTCGCTCATCATGCCCGAGCCAAGCAGCGTGGAGACATCTGACCCTGCTGACAGGCAGCAAAGGGCTCCCCTGCACAGCTCCGTCCTCCCCTGGCATCACAGCCTGCAGGGGACGGGCAGGGACCTCCTACCCATGCTGACAGCCCCTGATCTGGGGTTAACAGAGCAGCCTGAGCTTATTCCGCAAAACTACACCCTGCAAGACAAGATCAGCATCCCTGCAGCTCCAGAGGCCACGGGTCAAAAATGAATCATGAGAAAGTTGGGGAGGAAAAGAAACCACCAAATTGACAAGGAGTCATCCCCCGAGCCAGGCTGGAGTCAGGCACTGATGGCAGCTCACCACGACAGCTGCCAGTGCCGAGAGCCAGGCTGGGGCAGAGCCCATCCTGAGAGACCAAACCCTCCTTCCAGCCCTGCCCTCAACCCTTCTGGCACCAGGAAAAGCCAGGGAAGAGGAGCACGACCTCTGCTGCATCCCAGGGGAGGGGCTGAGGCGCCTCCTCCTCCTCTGAGCCTGCCAGGATGCAAAGGCAGCGTCTCCCTGCTCCCCCTCGCACGGCAGGATGTGGCCCTTCTGCCAGACATGGGAATCTGGGGCCACTTTAAACAAGGTTTCACTCCTATCTTTTTGAGTGACACCTTCCAGCTGAGTAAATAACTCCAGGAATGAGTTGCTTTGCCCCCTCAGAAGCCAAGAAACACCTTCCACAGCCCTATTAAGGCTCAAATGAAGATGTCCCAGCTGGCAGGGGGAGAGCCGTGAGTCAGTCCCTGGAAGCACCCAGTGCCTCTCCAGATGGAAGCACAGCCCAGACACCACGGAGCAGGGAGAGGGAAGAGCCAGCAGACTGTGCAGCCCCCAGTCCCCTCTGGTTTCTCTCCCACTGGAGCAGGATGGGAGCAGCAGCAGCAGCACAGCCACCACTGAGCCCTGGTGTCACAGCACCATCCTCTGGCGTCCACGTCCTGCCTGCTCAGTGCTCTGGGGACTTTCCCGCTTTCCTTGGCACTCACGGGCCCCTCCCACTTCCAAAGTCCAAGCCCTGTTGATACCCTCAGCCACGCCAGGGCCTCGGCTGCACCTGCCCAGCTGTACAGTCCCATAGCCCATGGAGGTGACATGGGGGTGATGCTCTTCCGGCGCTCTCCAGCTCCAGCCCAGTTCCCTCACTCCCTCCCTGGGACAGCCACTCAGCAGCACAAGCAGAAGTTTCTCTCTGTCACCAGTGGTGAAAAATCCTCTGCTCCCAGGCAGAGCCTCGGCTCCCAGAGAGCCATGGCTGCTGCTCACCAGTCCCCTCCCTGACTGGGGACAGCTGTCACATAGCACCTCCCTGCCAGCACAGCCACACCAGCCTGCAGGCTCACAGGGACCCCAAAACTAAGCCCAGAGCACAGGATCCCATGAGTGTGGCATTTGGGAGCAGTGGGTGCATCAAGGACAGATCCTCGTGGCAGGATCCTCAGCAAACCAGGCATTCCCTGTGCCTGCACAGCCACCCCACCCCACTGCCTGATCCCTGCATACTGCTCCAGGGAAGAGCGCAGGGGTCTGGAAGTCCACTGGGGCTTCCTGCACACTCAAAGGCTGACCAGCTTGTCCCCTCCATCACTCCAAGCAGCCCCATCAAGCCAGGAATGTGCCTCTTCCAGGGAAACATCAACCTTTCAAAAGGCATGGCTTGCACAGTCAGCGGAGTTGGGAATGCTTCTTCACTCCACCAGGAGTGAAGAGAGGGGAAATTAATGATCTGATGACACTGCTGGGGCTTTCAGCTCTTGCAGCAAAGTCCAGCAAGGAGCACTGACTGGACAGGAGAAGGCTGGGGACAAAGCAGGTGCTCAACACTCAGCACACAACATCCTCCAGTGCCATGGCATGGGATGAACCAGCCCTGGGGAGGCACTGAAGGGCTAAAGCCACCCCCAGAACATCCTTCCCATCCTCCAGGCAGACAGGGAAGGCTCCTTCCCACCTGCAGGATGTCACCTGAGCTAAACACCCTCCCAGTGCCTTACCAACACCCAGCCTTGGTAAGGGCACAAACAGGAGCCAAGGCCACAGCATACCCAGGCAGGGTTGGGGTCACCCTGAGGGACAACCAGCCCTCCTGTGCCAGCCTGAGTGTCCCTGTCACAAAACAGCCACAGCCTATGGAGGATCCCAGGCTCCCCAGGCACAACTGTCCCAGAGGGCAAAGCCTTGGGGCTCCCCTCTTTTGGCCCTGCTTCCCAAAGCCAGGCAGGGAAGTAGTGCTGAGGTGGGAATCCCAAGCAAAAGGGTCAACAGAGCTTCAGGACATCTTCCTTCCCTCCCCAGGGAAGGGTTTGGCTGATTGTGGGTAGAGAAACCCCAAATCAGGGTTTAGTGATGCCCAGGGACACCTTGGGGTGCTCTCCTGCCCCAGGACAGGGTGGTGTGGGCAGCAGGAGCTCCCACTCAGCTGCCTGGGAGGATGTGGGAATGCAGGAGCAGGCAGGCAGGGCTCAGGCAGGGATGCACTGGGAGCAGTACCCGGGAAGCTCCACCTCTGCTGGTTGCTTAGCGACCAGCATCCCACAGGAGCCACTGCGCCTGCATAGCCCTGCTGCAGAGCCCAGCAGCACAGGGGAGCCCGGGAACCAGCCAGGAACCGCCCAGGAACCAGCCAGGAACCAAAAAGGAACTGCCCAGGAACCAGCCAGGAACTGGCCAGGACCCAGCCCTGGTTCCCACCAGCCTCCCCCTTCCCGCTGGAGCACTGCGATGGCTCCACTGGGATGTGCTCCCCTGCACCCCGAGCTGCAGCCACAGCTCAGCCCCACCTCGGCTCAAAGGCCCCCAGGGAAGGGAGCAGCACCTTCAGGTGACACCCTCCTATCCCACGTCCAGCTGCTGCCTCCAGAAACTGATAAATGCTTTGTAGGGAAGGGAAAGGGCACCTGGAATCACCTTCCTCACATCTGAGCCCGTCTCAAGAGCCAGTCCAGCTGACTGGGATCCCAGAATGGTTTGGGTTGGAAGGGATCTTAAATCTCATCCTCTTCCATTCCTACCATGGGCTGGGACACCTTCCACTATCCCAGGTTGCTCCAAGCACTGTCCAGACTGGCTCTGGAGACACTTTCAGGGATCCAGGGGCAGCCACAACTTCTCTGGCTGTGCCAGAGCCTCCTCACCCTCACAGGGAACGATTCCCTCCCAGTATCCCACCTAACCCTGCCCTCTGGCAGTGGGAAGACATTCTCCTTGTCCCAAGTCCCTCTCCAGCACTCCTGGAGCCCCCCTAGGTAGTGGAAGGGGCTCTAAGGCCTCTCTGGTGGCTTTTCTTCTCCAGGCTGAACATCCCCAGCCAGCAGAGGCCAACATCCCTCCAAATACCTCAAGATTCATTTCCATGGAAGAAAACACTACAAGTTCACAGGAGAAGATCAGCAGATCTGTCAGTGAAACAGGCAGGAGCTCAAGGAAGAGAATTGCTCTTGCAAATGTCTTTTTGGGCCCTGCCTGCAATTTATGCTGCTGTTCATCTCCCTTCTGAGGGAAGACAGATTATCTGGATGGAAAGAGTAGTGGGAAACTGCTGTATTAACCATGGAAAATAGACCAATTAACAGCTGGAAAACAGACCTTTGGGGGCTTCCCTAAACTATCCCCAGCACTGGTGTTTCTAGCAGAACTCTGACCTCTCACAGGTCAGAGGAAGAGAGTAAACCCAAGCTTTCCTTTTGACTTGGCACCCAAAAATCTGACTGATCACCAGTGCTGCAGGAAATCAGTTCACCCACCAGCACATGGAGGCCTCCATGAGCTTCCCACTCTGGCACTGCCCCCTTGCCCCTGGCACTGCACCCTGGGCACTAAAGGAGCCCGAGGCTGCAGTTGGCTGCTCCTCAAAATCCCCAGCTCCCCTCACCCCCAGCCAGGGCACCCATCCCTGCTGGCATATGGAGGTGCTGGGGCACAGCATCCCACACTGGCTCACCCACCAGCAGCATCAAACCCTAAGGCTTTTCAGGGAAGTGGAGGAGAATATCTTAGGTGGGTTATTTTGGGGGTTTTTTTAAGATACGGTAAGGAGATATTTTTTGCAACAAAATGCCTGTTGCTATAAGGGTTTTAAAGCAAAAGAAACATCCCCAAAAATCCATTTTTCCCTGAGCACAGGTTCACCAAGGCTCAGGGGGCTGGTCACAGGCCTCACTAGGGCCAGGGCAGCCCCCAGGAGCCCACAAGGCTGCTCTGTCTATGAGGTGCAGCTGGCACCAGCTTCTGCCAGACACCGAGGTGCTGACACCTCTCCAAGCACTGCCCTGATCCAGGCCTGACACCACAAACAATGCCATTGCTTGGGATTTATTCCATTTGCTTTGTATGACTCCCAAAGACTAAGCTGAAACTCCTTTTTTGCCCCTGTTGAGCTGCCAGTTGAGTCTGACTCAGCCCTGCGCAGCAGCAGCACCCAGAGCTGGCGGGTGCAGCTCTGCTCCCACCCCCGAGCCTGCTGCCCACGCTGTGACCCCGAACCCAGGGGGCTCCAGGCCAGGTGTGCCACCAGCTCTGCCACTCCATGGGAGCCCTGGCATTGATCCCTGCCCCGCTCTGCACTCCAGCAGCAGCAGGGAGCTGAGTCACAGTCACAGCAGCACGGCACAGCCCCAGTCCCACCTGCAGCTGCACAAACCATTCCAGGGCTGCTCTGGCATCATGCACGGAGCCCTCAGCTCCTGCTGCAGAGCTGCTCCAGCCCCTGCTCCCCACCCAGCTCCCTCCAAGGCCTCACCACATGGAGGGACCCCCATGCCAGCCCCCTCCCAGGCACAGGGACCCCCATGCCA
>VWZS01005160.1:0-44957 GCA_013397075.1 Rhabdornis inornatus | reverse complement strand
CTCCCAGGCACAAGGATCCCCATGCCAGCCCTCTCCCAGGCACAAGGACCCCCATGCCAGCCCTCTCCCAGGCACAAGGATCCCCATGCCAGCCCTCTCCCAGGCACAAGGATCCCCATGCCAGCCCTCTCCCAGGCACAGGGCAGACATTTTCTGGAAAGCAAACATTGCTGCTTTTCCCTTGCTCTCCCCCAGCCCTTCCATTTTACCTCCTGGACAAACCTGAGCACAGCAGTTGTTTTTCCTTGCTGTTTAATCTCTCCCCAGCTCCCAGAGGATGTTTGCTCAGCGCCTGCAGAAGCTCAGCTACCTTTGATGTGTCTCAAATTCTACCCCTAGGCAGGTGACAAGTATTCAGGGAACTTGGACAATTAAATGACAAGAGAAGGAAGGGCTGCAGGAAAAGCTTAAAAACATAATAATAAATAAATAAAGGGGAAACAAAAAGCAAACCTGAGCAAAGCCTCCCCACCACACCCAAGGGCAGAGCCCGAGGGGAGCAGAGCCTGAGAGAACCAGCAGAGCCTCCTGCTCTGAGAGGAGGGTCCCAATCCCGGCACCTGAGCCCTACACTGGGAGCAGGGATCCCATTGTCACAGCTCGTCTGGCCCCACCACAGCAAATCACAACGTAGCAAATCTTGGAGGTGTCCAAGAGGTCCTGCACCATGCACCAGCCCTGGGCAGAGGCTGGCACAGCTCCTGCCCTCCCAGATAAACTGGGAAAGCTTCAGAAACACAAAGCCAGAGGTGGCTCCAGCTCAGCCAGGTCCATCCCAGACTGAGCCCTCTGTCCCAGCCAGCCTGGGCTGGCCATGTGCCCCTGCTCACCAGTCCCTGGGGACCTAAGGTGCTCCATGACCAGTCCTTTCTAGAAGAGAAGAGAAGCCTGGACTTTCCAAGAGCTGGGGCTGTCCATCTTGGTCACCAGGGGAATGAGCTGAGTGGTGGCAAGGCCACCTGCCCCCCCAGACAACATCACCCTGCTGGGGCTGGCACAAGGGACAGACCTGGAGATGCCTCTGGAGCGTGGGCCCTGATCTGTGCCAGAAGCACCCACAGCCACCCAACCCTGCCCTGACCTCAGGGCACCACCCAGGGCAGCCACAGCCACCAGGAGCCACTGAGGAGGGAGCTCACAGCACCAAGGCCTCTGGGCACACACATGGCTCAGCACTGTCCCCTGCAACAGCCTCAGGACACTGGGGCTGGCCCTGGTGGCAGCACAAGGGTGACACAATTCAGTCAGGGACTGTCATTGGGGCTGGCCCTGGTGGCAGCACAAGGGTGACACATCCTCCCAGTGGCCACATCCCATGGCTCTGTCTCTCTGGCAACCCTGGTAGCTCCTCACTCGCAGCTGAGCAGCCTTGTGCACAAAGCCGAGCTGAATCCAGAGTAGGATTAGGGCAGCCCTCTCCTCCCCTCATCCTCCCGAATTCATCCAGCCCCAATTTTCCATCCAGAATCCATCCTGAAGCACAAGGTCACAGCGAGGAACGGGAGGTGCAGCCCCCCTGCCCCCACACCAGTGGCTGGACTGGCCAGCACTGGGATTTGGCCTGGGGGAGGGTGGGACCTGTGCAGCAGGTGCAGTGACAATGCCTCAAATGTCAGCATGCACGTGGGAGCTGGGCAGGTGACACCAGTGGCAACGAGACCCAACTCCCATTCCATTCAGCAAGCGCAGTGGCCTGAGGCTCTGAAAGCTCCTCCTCAGTGCAGAGCTCCCTCCAGTGCCCCACCAACCCTCCAGCATCCCACCAAGTGTCCTGCCTGCTGCTCAGGGGTCCCATAATAAAGGAAAGAACAGCAAAGGCTGTGGGAAATGGGCTGGAAGAAGCCAGAGAGGTGCTGGTGGAAGATGATGCCCCAGAGCACACCTGCACCAGGGCAGGTGCTCTCCTGAACACGGTCCAGCCTCTGCTGTTCCCCTGGGAGTAAGCCCTGCAGATCCCCAGCCCACACTGGGCCTGCTCAGATGCTGCCCACAGCTCCACATCCCCTGGGCCCTGCTGTGCCAGGAAAGCTGTTCAACCACCAGTCCCGGGTGGCAAATCCTCCTCGGCAGGGATCTGAGAGCAGACAGCTCCTCCTCTGCAGGGATCCCACAGGGATCCCCAGTGCAGCAAGGCAGGAGCCCAGCCCAGCCCTTCCCTTCCTGGCCAGGAGGAGCAGGGAGGGTGGGACACAAGGTGAGCAGAGCTCTCCATCACCTGCCCAGGGCTTGGCTGAGCACAGGGCCATGGGAGCGGCAAAGCTGCATCTTCCCAGGAAAGCCCCAGCCCCTGGTGCCTGAGCACAGCCCTGCATGCCAAAGGAGGGGCAGGATCCCAGCATGGCTCTGGGCAAAGGAGGCTGCAGCAGCCGGGCACAGGGGTCAGACGTGGCTGGGCACCCCAGCCTGCTCTGCCGTGACCCAGCACGGGGCAAGCCCAGCTCCTGGGTGCTGTGATGCACAAGAGGTTAAAGGCTCAGCCAAGGCAAGCAGGGCTTTGGCCAGCAGCCAGCCTTTCCCAAGAGTTTGAGGGAGCTGGCAGCTCCTCCAGCCTTCAGGGCCCACATTGCCACATACCACAAACCTGTTTGCTCAGCCCAAGCAGCTGGGATGGCACAGAGCAAGGCTCGTTGACCAAGGCATGTCTTGCAGCCAGAATGGGCCCCAAATCAAGAGGAAAGTGCAGCAGCAGCCCCAGGGCAGGGCAGGGCCAGGCAGGGCACTGCCCTGGTACCCACAGGCAGCACTGACAGCTCCCACCAGGGCTGTGCCAGGGCTGTCACAGTCCTGCTGCAGTGAGGGTGGAAGGCAGGGAACACAGAACAGCCTCATCCCCCCAACTACTCTGGGAAACAGCTCTCTCTGAGACAGCTTTTCTCGGGCCAAAGGGGATCTGTGCAATGCCCTGGGCCAATTCCTCTCACAGGGAATCCTGCCCAGGGTGTTGAGGGGGCACCTCAGCAGCTGCTCTGTGCTCAGCTGAGCCTTGCAGGCATTAAAAACTGCCTGTGAGCAGAGCTATGGCACTGAACCCCCCCAGTGACACATCCTGACAGCCCCAGGGCTCTGCCAGGAGCTGGCCCTGCCCTGCTGACCCCCTGTGCTTTTTGGGATGGGGAGTGACTGTCCAAAAGGTGCCACAGCCAAGCCAGCCTGGGCAGGGTGCAGGACACCAGCACTGCAGCCATCCCTCCCCTCTACTCCAACCCTCCCTCTGGACGGCACCAGAGCACAGCCCTGGAATGTTCTGGTGCAGCAGAACCTCCTCCTCTGGGGAGGGAGGCTGAGCCAAAGGCTGGGATGGCAGCAGCCAGCACCCTGGGAACCCAGCTCAGATGGCACTGCCCACTGTGGAGCACCAGCAAGGCACTTGGGCTGCACTCCAGGAGCAGACAGGGGTGCTGCAGCCCTTGTGGGACACCCCTCACCAGGGAATGCTCTTTCCCTGCCAGTGACTGGCACAGAGCAGAGGAAGGCAGAGACCACGGGTTCAGCTGCCTTGTGCTGGGATGTGGCAGCCAGGGAGGATCAGATGCTCCCTGGGCAAGAAGAACACAGGGCCATACACCCTGGGAAGCAGCGGGTTGGAAAAAGAGGGGCTCGAGGAGGGAACTGCAGAGCAAGGGAAGCCACCAAAAGGAGTCCAGTCCTGGCACAGGCTCAGCCCTGCCTTCTCTCATCTTCTCCTTCTGTCCAAAGGAAGGCCCAAGCACTCTCCCCACCATCATCATCTTCTGCTCTGCAGCCCCACAAGGGCCCTGTCAGGGTCTAAAGTGGTGGCAGTGTCACTTTCCCCAAGGTAATGGTGACACCTTGTGCACCACTTGGAGGAAGATGGGGTAGATCAGTTGAAAGGGACCTACAGTGACCATCAGGACAACTGATGGATGACCATGTCCTTTAAGCAAGCTCATCCAGAATCAGTCCCCATCCAACCCCAGCAGCCAGGAACCCTGCCCAGGAGGTGGGATCCAGCACCAGCTGTGAGGGAGCTGCTGGAATCCAGAGACAGGAGAAGCTCATTGTACAGTCCCTGTGCCACGACCTCAGTGTCACCAGCCCTTCCTGAAGCAGGAGACACCTCCCTGGGGACACAGCAGAGCTGGCCTGGGCTGTGCTGGCAAGGATCTGCTTGCCCAGACCTGTGGGGGAGCTGGGACCTGCAACAGACAGGCAGAGGCTGGGAGAGCCTGCCCAGAGTGCAGGACACAGAGCAGCTCTGCTGCAGCACCCACGAGATACAAGGGGGAACCGTGACACCAAAGACACCCAGACCTGGCCCAGGGCCCCCAGCTGCACCTGGGCCATCACAGCCACCAGCAAGGGCAAGGGGCTGGCTGGGTACCAGGGGTCACCGTAGGGATGGCACATGTCCTCCTGCTCCTCATGCCACCCCAGCATGGTGCAAACAGGGATTTGCACCCCATGCAGGGGCAGAGCTTCCTGGGGGCATTGCCCAGGAGCAGAACACTGCCAGGGGGTACCCAGGCACAGAGCCCAGCACAAAGCCCAGGGCACCCTGAGCCCACCCTCAGGGGACACTGAGGCCATGCAGGAGCACATGAAATCCACATTAAATCCACCACTGATGTTGGGCCTGCAGCTCTGCTTTGACCAGCTCCAGGCTGGTCACCCCGCTCCCAAACTCCTGAGCACATGAAGGCACAATCCCTGCCCTTCTCCTGGCTCTCCCTGCAGACCTGCACCCCCAGGCACGGGTGGAGTTGGCATCTTGCAAAGTTCCTGGAGGAGGAGAGCTGGTGAGAAACTGCTCATAAAATATGGAGACCTGCCCTGCTGTGAGCCAGAGCCAGCTCTAGCCCCGAGGAGCAGCCATCCATCAGAGCAGCCCACCACAGCCCTCAGCAGGAATTCAGATCCCCTGCCCACATCCACACAGTCATGGAATATCCTGAGCAGGAAGGGACCCACAAAGATCATCCAGTTCAACCCCTGGCCCTGCAAAAGACACCCCAACAATCCCACCTCGTGCCTGGGAGTGTTTTCCAAATGCTCCTGGAGCTCTGGCAGTCTTGAGGCTGTGACCATTCCTGGAGGAGCCTCAGCCCAGGGTGAGGGTCATGCTGCAGCTCTGCCCAGGCTCACCTCACTCTGCAGGTCAGAGAGCCAAAGCAGAAGCAGGACCTTGTCCCCCCAGCCATCCCCAGCCACCCCCAGCCGCTAGAAGCAGCTCACACCTGGTTTCACATGGATGTCACTGTGCTGTGCAGTGGGGCTCTGGAATGGAGCAGTCCAACCAGCTGGAGGCACCCTGGGGTCCCTGAAGAGGCCTGGACCACAAGCCCTCAACTCTTTCAAGCACCACAGCAATTGAATTCTGCAGCTCAGACCTCTCCTGTGCTTTGCTCCCAGCTGCCTGGCCATGCCTTGCCAGGACACAGCTCAGGCCAGCTGTGCCCAGCCCTGTGAGCCCTGGGCAGGGATCCACAGCCAGCAAAACACCACAGCTGGTTTGCAAACATGCTGCCTTCCTCAGATCCTCCACACACACGGGAACACAGGAACCCAGAGTGGGGAAAGCCAGAGCTGAGACCCCAAAGCCGCTGTGTCAGCGCACAGGGACTCGGGCAGCATTTCCAGATGCCTCACTGCCCTGGCCAAGCTGCCAGAACTGATACCTGGAAAGGCTGACCTCGAACAGAGACTAGACAGAGCAAAAGGAATAAAATAGGTATTTTTTGAAAGGATTCAGCTTGGGCAGTGCAAGAGCCTGGCCAGGGCTACACCCAAGTCAAATCCAAGATGGATCCTGGTCATGAGTTTTTACACTTTTATAAGTTTTGGTTTATCTGCATAGTGGGGTCAATTATCCAACCACAACCCCAGGTTATGGAGTCTTGCCCCCTTGACTTGCCCCCTTCCTTAGCCATTGTTTATGATTTTTGGGTACTGGGTGTCCTTGATTCTCTAGCTGGGAAGGAATTGTTTTGTCTAACTTCCCCGTGAAGAGAACTTACCAACACCTAATATGAAGTTTCAGAGCTACACACCAAGCAGCAAGAGTATGAAAAATATAAAAGCTAAAACCCAAAGCATTACTGTAGGAATCTTTCTCTTTGCAAAGGGGCTGCTGCCCAAGTCCCAGCTAAACCAGGAAGCACTCCCAACACAAAAAAAGCCACAAGCCCAAGCCCAGCAGTTCAGTGTTTTGGTGGGAGCAGGCCAGATTCCCAGGGGCTCCTGGCAGACAAGCCTCTCCCTGCAGCACCTCTCTGTGCTGAGCAACCTTTTCTGTGCTGCAAAACCCACTCAAGCTCATGTGGGATGCGGAAAGGAGAACAAAAGCTTTCAGGATAAACTCACACTGCTTCCAGGGGCTGCTCTCAGTGCTTGGCTTGGGCACGATTTACAACCTGCAAAGAAGAAATCAGATTTGGTTAAAAAGAAGGGAAAAGTCCTTCCCTGAGATGAAGGCAAGCACTTGGAAGGACAGCTACAGCTGTCACCAGAGGGTGCCTGCCCGGCTCCAGTGCTGTGGTGGGATTCCATACAAATCTCTCTGCTGGAAATGGGAGCTGTGGATTGCTTTAGACATTGTGGCTCTCCTGATGTGCAGCCAGCCCTGCTCCTTCCTGGAGAACAGCAAATATTTACTACAGCAGAGCCCACACACCTCTGAGCGCCACCAGACCCCCCGGGCATGGCCCAAGGTCTCCTTTCAGGCCATCTCTGCCACCCCTTTGCCAGCCATGCCTGTGGCTCAAGGGCAGCATCTGGTTGGCAGGTTACCCCAGAGCCAGCCCTGCTCCCCAGCCATGGCAGCTGCAGCTGAACCAGCAGCAGAGACAGCAGGGACAGCCCCAGCAGTGACAGCATTACAGAGCCTCTTTTCACATGACAACTGCACCTAAGGAGGGAGAAGGATCTGCCCAGCAGCACCACAGTGTCACAGAGGAGGAAGCACGGTCTGGCACAGCAGGGATAACTCCCACCTTTCCAAGGGTTAATTTTCAAACATCCTTGGACAGGCAAGGCCCAGCCTCCCCCCAGGCAGAAGCAAAGCAGGCCTATGCAAAACTCCTTCCTCTCCCATGGCTTCAGCAAAATCCTTTCACTCTCCACAAGCAAACATCAGCTGTGTGCAGCCAGCAGCCTGCCCTGAGCAATGCCGGCCCACAGCAGCTTTCCCAGGAGGCACAGAAGCTGCTCAGCTTTTCTTCTGGACCCAGACACAAAACCTGATGCAATAAGGCTGTAGCTTCAGCACCTCCAAGGAAACAAACCCATCTCTGAGCAGGTGATGTGCATGAGAGACAAGCCGAAGGGAATGGGGTCTCAGCTGCCACCTTTGTGGCCCTTTCCTGTGTCTGTACGCTGGGGGAAGCACGGGCAGGATGTCACCGTGTGCTGGTTCTGGGTGCACTCATGTACACCCAGCAGGCACAGATTCCTTCCCGACCATGTGATTTTATGGCTCAGCTGTCCTGGGGTGTGGGAAGCAGGGCTGGGTGGCCATGCAGGGCACCCCTGTGCCCAGCTCCAGTGCTGGGGGCACCCACAGCACTGGGTCCCCCCACCCACAGGCACCACAGGGCCACTGTCACAGGGCCTGAGCACTGGAGCTGCATGTGTGTGCCAGTGTGATTGTCCACAGACTCAGGGATGCCACTGGTGTGTGGGGGCTGCTGTCCCATGCCACTACCAATGGTGCCCACACCATTCCATCCCAGAGCCCAGACAAACCTCCCTCTCCTTCACCTGCCTCCTCTGCTCATGGAGATGCCCCTGCTCAGAGGCTCAGGAGCCAGAGCAGACCTACGAGAAGGGCTCTGTCTCTCCAGCAGGACACATGGGTGCGCCAACAGGCTGAGCTGATCCATGGACTGGGCTCCAGCAGCAGACACAGGTCACACAGAGGATCTGTGGGATTCTCTCCCTGCTTTGGTGCAGCTTCCGTGGCCCTGCTCATTCTCTGCTGAGCCCAGTGATTGCTGTGGGGACCCTATGCTGCTTCCAGGTTTGTGTGCTCAGGTTTCTCTCATCCCAGCTCAAGGACGGGGTCGATAGATGCCCGGCAGGGATGGGCAGGCAGGTGCAAGAGCAGCCAGACCCCGAAGGAGAAGTATGGCTCCAGTGACCCCAGTAGCCAGAGCTCCCGGGGCTGCACCCTGCTCCTGCTGCGAGGGAGGGTGGAGGATGCAGCCACCACAGGCAGGGCAGTGGCACTGCCAAACAAAGCCCCTGCACTGCCCATGAGCCTCAGACCATCCCTCCTGCCCTGAGAGGGGCTGCTGTGCAGGCTCTGAGCCATGGCCATTTTGGAATGTCAGACACTGCATCAATTAGGATCATATTAATGAAGTGTTTTGAGAATACCAGCAGTGGGAGCAAGGCCTCCCCCAACCCTGCTCGCTTCTACCCAGAAACAGCAGCTCCCCAGAGCAAGAATCCACGCCAGACTGCACCCTGGCGCCAGGCTGCTGTGGACATCTCAGGCACAGACACTGCCCCGGGCTCACAAACATCCCACAGTGACCCCATTGTCACCACCTCGTCAATGCAAGCAGGCAGCCCAGCCCGACAGGTCAGTGTGAGGCTGCCTGGGGACAGGCACTGGGACATGGTGGCACTGGGATGAAGGCACCGCTGGCTGGGCTCACGAAGGAGCCCTGCACTGCTCGGCTCACTCAGATTTAAACCAGCACCTTGCAAACCTGCTTATGGGTCCAAGCAAGGGACAAGGACTCGTGGTGTCCCCTCCAGCAGAGCAGGAGCACACACAGGGCAGGGAGTGCAGCTGGAGAGGAGTCCAGGAGACACAGAGGAGTCCATGGAGCACACCAGGGACCAGTCCATGGACCACTCCATCACAGCCTTCCCATGCCTGCCTGGGGTGGGACTGAGCTCCAAAGCTCCGGCAGCAGCCAGAGCAGGTGGCCAGGAAGGCTGAGAGTGACCCTGCCCCCAAAACACAGCATGGGCAGCTGCACCTTCTCTGCACCCTGTGGCCCTTCCCTTGGTCACCCCAAGTCAGCTGCATTTCTTACAGACGGGTCTTATACCAGACCAAGGTGACGAGCAGGAATTTACTCATCCTGTGGAGTCCCAGAATGGTTTGGGTTGGAAGGGACCCCAAAGCCCATCTTGTTCCACTCCCTGCCATGAGCAGGGACACCCTTCACTAGACCAGGATGCTCCAAGTCCCATCTAGGCTGGCCTTGGACACTTGCAGAGATGTCATGCTAGCATGGCCACCGTGCCCTACAGGCAGGAAGCATTCCTTGGCTCCGTGAAGAACAGCCCCAGGGAATTTGCAGAGGCAACAGCCCCTGTCCCACGTGCAGACCCAAGCCAGAGCAGCCCTCACAGGAGGCTTCTCTTGTTCTGGCCAGTTCACTCCACAGGACCTTCATCTACCAGGACTTGAGTAAATCCCCTAAAGGGAAATACTGCTGAGAATTCGGGCTGGAATTTTCCCCTGCCAAAGTTCATCATCACCATGTAACATTGGTCTGTATCCTTGTCAAAAATGGCACCTTCCCACAGCGAGCAGCAACCGCAGCTCCAATCACCCCTCTCCCACCTGGAGCCCTTTGCCACATCCCTCTCAGCATCACCAGAGCCCCAAAGCTCTTTCAGGGGCTACGATCCCCCCTGCAGGGCTCCTGCCAGCACAGACACTGCCAGACCCAGAGCACACCTCATTACAGCATCCAACTGCTTCCCTCCTGCACAGAGTGCTGCTTCCCACGGGATCATTGAGGAAAAAAAACCCTGCAGGACCCCTGCATGTGTGCCCACCTGGGGACGGTCTGGTCGGGATGCGAGGGACTGGTCCATCCCCCCATCCTGGCACTCGCCCCAGCCAGGCCGATTAGCTGATTACAAAGGGGAATGTGTCATTTCAAACACACAATCAGATTTCCCGGCCCTTCTGCCCATAACGAAATGTCTCGTGAAATGGCTCATTCTGTTCTCCCATAGAAACGTGTTTCCCTTCAAAAGCCTGATACGAGGAGAGGGGGGGGGGGAAAAGGAAAAGGCAAAGCTAAAAATATCATCCGAAAGATACCATGACAGCAACAGATTCACAGGGAAATGAGGTGGGAAGGGGGCTGTGAATGTGTTAAGATCCTGTTTAATCTCTCCCCAGCCACCTAAAAAACGCACGGAAGGCAGGAACGATACCTCAACATTTCCTTTGTGCGAGAGCTGACTCCACCCTGTGTTTTCCTCTCCATCTGATGCTCGGGGAAGGAGAGCAGCAGACATCGCTGCTGCCAGGCAGCGAGGGGCCCCGGCAGTGGGTTAGTAGGAGCAGAGGGAGGAAGGAGCCTGTGGGAGGAACCTGGCAGCAGGGCTGCGCTGTGAATCCCCATTCAGCATCGCCTCAGATGCAGGATGCGCTTTACACTGGCGCAGCACCTGCTCCTGCTTCCCACCCCAGCTCCTGCCACGCATCCCAGGAGGGCTCGGGGACAGCAAGACCCAGCCAGGTGGTCCCAGGGTCCGGTTACAGCTGGTGGGGAGCAGGCTGGGCACTGAAAGGGGGATGGAGCAGATCCCGACCTGCGGCCACATTTCACTGCCACAAAGAGGCCAAGTGCCCGACTGAAACTGCTGACCTGCGGGCAGCCACAGATCTGCAGCTCAGCCTCATTTGTCTCGTGTTCTGAGCACAATGGGGTCAGCCCAGCGTGCCCCTGGCACTGTGATCTGCCAGCCCGGGGTGCTGAGCAGCTGCTCCGGCCACAGCAGACCCTGCCCAGGGCACTGCTGAGCCCCCAGGGACCAGGAGTGCCCTGCAGAGGGAAAGACACTGACCAGCAGCAGGAGATGGAAAGAAAATCCTCTTCCAGAGATTGCTCATCCAGATTTTAAAGCTCTGTCTGCTGCTCCCGTTCCTGGGAAGGGTGCATTTGTGAGCTCAGGGGTGTGCACACACCAGGACACTGACAACTCTGAATTGCATCCACAGCCCCTCTGCTGTGTACTGGGACAAGCAGACACAAGAATTTGTATCAAATCACCCATCCAGGGCTCTGGGATGTCTGTCCCATACCACCCAGTCCCATCACTCCCTGCCCAGTGCAAGGACAACAAACCTTGACTCCTGTCACAGTTGTATCAAACTTCAGCCCAACAGCTCTTCTTAGGATTGGATATTAGGGAGAAATCCTTCCCTGTGAGGGGGGGAGGTCCTGGCACAGGCTGCCCAGAGGAGCTGGGGCTGGAAGTGTCCAAGGCCAGCTTGGACGGGGCTTGGAGCAACCTGGGATAGCAGAAGGTGTCCCTGCCCATGGTAGGAGGGCTGGAATGAGCTGAACTTTAAGGTCCTTTCCAACTCAAACACATGATTCTACAACTCCACACATCCCCAAACAGTTCATCCCTTTGGAGCAAGGCAGGGCAGAGAGAGCAGCTGTCATCCAAGACAAGGGACATGCACAGGGCTGGGCCCAGCATCCTGCTTTGCACCAGGGACACGCTGTGTGGACAGGAGAGCTGCTGCAGGAAGCAGCCACTGCTTCCACACTGGATAACGTGGCTGCCCAGATTTCCTCCTCTTCTCTTGAAGACACACTTAGGTCCTGGACAACCCACAAGCTTCCACTCAAGGGCTGGAAAGAGAGAAGGCTGGATCTGGAGCTGCAGCCTTGCAACATGTCCCCATCAAAGCCAGTCTCCTTGCACCATCCTTTCTACCTCCCGTAATCCAGAGAGCAGGATGAGGAAGGACTGAACTAGGAAGCCTGGCCAGCAGCAGTGATGCTCAGCTTTACAGCCCTGAATGGCACAGGGTAGGGGCTGGAAGAGGTTCCCGAGGGAAGCTGTCCTCCAGCTCGCACAGACACAACTCCTTCCAGGCTCCAGGGACAGCACAAGCTCACAGAGCCTTTGAGTCCAGGCTCAAACCCACATCCCCCTGCAGCAGGGTCAGGGCCAGCCCCACTGCTCAGCACCACAGACCTGCACAGGCTGTGACAAACCCAAAGTGCTGACTCAGAGCCACCGACTGCTCTGATGAGAACAATGAGCCACGCAGCCATGGCTGTCACAGCCCCAGCGCCAGCACATTTTTAGGTGCCGTGCGAGAGTCAGGTATTCGTGGTGTGGCTGCACAAGTTTCCCTGCGCAGGAGCTCCCAGAACCCGGGGACTGCCACAGCTCTGTGTTTCTCCTTTGGCAGAGGGAGCTTCAGGCTCAGCTCAGACCTCCAAGTGACAGGCACCGCATGGAAGTCTACTACACCCGGCCTTGGAGCCGCCCACGCCGCTGCGTTGAGCCCAGCCCTGCTGAGCCCATTTCCTTGCACACACGCGCTCCCATCGCTGTCCCAGCTGTCGCTCGGCGCTCACACCGTGCCCGAGGCAGCAGGGAAACAGCCCAAGTGCACAGCCAAAGAGAATTAAGGCAAAGGACACTCCAGCGATGTCTGTGAGTCTGAGCAGGAAGCTGGGAGCAAGGCCGGGAAGAGCCAAGCCCACCCCCTTCCCTTTAACCGACAGGTCATTCTCAGCAGCTTCCTAATTTAGAAACCCTAATTAGTTATGGGAAAGATTTCTTGTGTTAGGGACAGAATTAGTCAGGCACCTGACTGGTCTGTGTGTGTCTGGGAGCCTCCCGAAGGAAAGCAGAAGTCTCCAGTGGTTCTAGAGCGAGGGGAAGGCAGGCAGGACGCCCGGAGTGACGCCGCAATCCCCCCTGGGACGAGGGCTCCATGCTGCCAGCAGAAGGCCTTCGTGTCATTCTGTAAATCAGCGAGGGATCCAGCTCCTCACCAGGACCAAGGTCATCACCCAGACCTTAACAGGGAGCTCAGCTGCCTGGGGGAACAAAAAGACTTTCCCCATTCTATGCTGCAGTGAGTTCTTAGCCGAGCCAGGCACCCCTCCTGGCCACAAAGACATCACGGGCCAGGAGACACTTACCCTGCAAGGTTGTGGTGGTGGCAGCAGCCATGGCAGCAGCCCAGGGAAGAGAGCCCAGCATGATCTGTGTCTCCACTGCACCGGGAAGGCACCAAAACCTTCCCCTTCTGCATGCCAGGAACACTCATACCTTTAGCTTAGAAATCCCATACTGGACTTCAAAAACCCTTTCTAGATGCTTCCTCCAGACCAAAACATCTCCCCTAAGAGTTCTGGAGAATGCTTACATCTCAAAAATTGATAAAAATTCAAAAATTCTAGGCAGTTCTAGGCACAACATCCACAAACAACCAAAGCAGAAGGGGAAGAACCCATCCCCTGCCAAAAATAACCAAACACAGGCTCTGCACCCCACAGCCCTGCCCAGGGCTCTGCTAGGAATGGCTGCATTGAGGAAAACAATCCCCATGGCACAGGGATGGTGGGAAGAGGAGAGGAGATAGGAACCCTCCCCTCCCAGAGGGGCTCAGAGCCCACAGGAGCCAGCTGCACTCCGGTCCTTGACTCCACACACAGAGGCCATCCCTGGGTAAGGAGGAGAGCACTGGACTTGCCACAGCTTCCAGAACATGCCCTGCATCCCTGCAGGCAGCAGAGACAGCTCCCCACAGACAGCATGGCTCCCAGCACCCCGGGGAGCACCAGGACGGGTTCTGTGCCTGCCAAGCCAGACTCTCACAAACCAACACCATTAAAGAGTCATTAATTCCCTTCTAGCAAAGACCATCACCCAAAGCCAGGCCGCCTTCCCTCATCTCCAAACTCGCCTGATGGCAACAAGGACACGCAACTGAAGGCCACCAGAGACACTCTCCAGCCCTGGGACAAGGCGCCTGGCACAGCCAGAGCCCTCCCGTGGATGTGGAGACCCACAAGGAACAGAGCAGAGTAACAACGTGCTTCCCACACCCCGAGTTTTTCTGCAGCAAAAATCCCTTTGGACGACAAGTGTAGCATGAGAAAACTGGAGGGAAAGTACCAGCTAAGGGCAGGAAGGAGACGGATGCACGGGCTGGTCTCCCTGGGGATGCTGGAGAAGCCACACCTCATCCACAGCAATGGAGAAGGGGCTGATCAGGAGTCACCTCACACCAGCCACAGCTGAATGAAGCACAGCTTTGCCATCGCCTGCAGCACACTGAGACTGCCCAGCCAGCACACCCAGACCTTTGTTTGCCCACAGGAGGGTCCCCACCGAGACAGGCTGAGGGCCGGGCACGCCGGAGGGAACAATACCCCGGGAAACAGCCGGAGAAACAGTGATGGGATGCGAAACCAGCGATGGGGAAAGGGCCACGCAGGTCCTCTAGTACAATCTCCCGGGTAACCAGCCTATGGAGGAAATGCTGAGCTCAAGGATACCTCCAGAGCCCACCTCCTGCCATATGACGGTACTCCAAAAATAACCACAGAAATATGCGAGGACCCATTCCAAGTTGTTCCTGGCTCTCTCCACATTCTCCCTCTAATGTAAATCGTCACCCTCAAATCACAGCCCGGCAGTTCAATGTGTTGCCGCAGCTCGGGGCTACGGGTCCCCGCGGCTACGGATGCCGGGGGTCGCCTCAGCCCGCCCGCAGTTCGCGGCTGCCGCTGCCGCCTCCCCGCGGGACCCGGCCCGCGCCCGCCCGCTGCATCCCCGCGGGACGGGGAGCGGGACGCGCCGCTGCCGGCCAGGGAAGGCCCGGCTCGGGGCAGCAGCCGTGCCCGGCTCGGGCCAGCTCTCCCGGCGCCGGGGCTGCAGCCCTGCCCACCTCTCCCTCGCAGGCGCCGCGCAGCACCTGGGNGCCCCGCCCCGCACTGCCCCACACCGCTCCGCACCGCCAGCACCGCCAACACCACCCCGCACGGCCCCGCACCGCACCGCCCGCACTGCCAGAGCTGCCCCCGCGCCGCGCCGGGCTGCGGGGGCTGCGGGGATTGCGGGTCTGTGCCGGGGGTCTCTCCGTCCCCGGGCACCGAGGGCCCCGCTGGTGTCCCCGCGCACGTCCCGCGCCCCCGGCCATGGGCGGGGTCCCGCGGAAGCACCGGGTACTGTCAGTGTCGTCCCCCAGGGCCCCGTCCCTGCTGAGCCTCCTCGGTCACCCCATGCAGGACATGCAGCGGGTCCTGCAGCTCCCAGGGGTTCCCAGCCCGTCGTGGAGCATCCCGGGCTGTCCACCCGCCGCATTTGCGGGGCACATCCGTGGGCATCGCCACATCAGCAGCTAACCACACGTGCATTTTAGGGGTGTCAGGGCAAACAGCTCTCCCAGGAGATGCAGATGGAAAGGAAAGGCTATTGCTCTTCAAAATATTCATGCACCCACAGCACGGACGTGTGGGATGCATGGGCACACTTGGATGCACAGCAGGGATGCACTGGACACACAGGGATGCACTGAATGCACAGGGATGCAGTGGATGCACAGCAGGGATGCAGTGGATGCACAGGGATGCAGTGGATGCACAGCAGGGATGCAATGGCCACTCTGTTCTCAGTGTAACCCCTGAGCATGGGGCTGGCTCTCACAGACAGGAGCAGGGAGGCTGCACACTCGGCCCTGTCTGGCAGACACTGAGCAGTGAAGGCTGGATGGAGGTGCCAGCCCAACAGCAGGTCTGGTTTCCCCTTTCCCAGAGCCTGTGGTGGCTCCCAGCTCAGCACCCAGTGCCCTCTCCTCATGTGCATCGTGCAGGACCTCGTGCCCTGACTGCCCTGCAGGGCCTGGCTTTGCTCCCTTACCTGGTGGCACAGCTGCCCTCGGTGACTCTGCTGGTGTGAGGGACAGAAAAGGCCTCCAGCGGTGTTAGGAAGGCCAAGGGACCCTTCCCAGCAGGGAGCTCCAACCTGGCTGCCTCTGCTTGTCCCCTGAGCAAGCAGTCACAGTGTGTCAGCACATGGTCACCTGTCTGGCAGCAGTGGGTGCCAGGGCTCTGTGCCAGTCTCCTCTGGGTGCTGCTGCTCAGCTGCCTCCCCACCAGCCCCAGGGAAAGCTGCAGTTCCCAATGCCAGAGGGAACCTGACCCCTCAGCTGCAGCGCTGGAATGAGGTGGGCTTTGTTTTAATGCTTTAGAAAGTGCCTCCTTTATTAGGCACACTGAGGCTTTTCCCCTGACAAACCACACACCAGCAGAGAGTACCAGGAACAAAATGAGGCTGCATGGTCCAGTGGTTCGAGCCAAGGCAGCGATGCCAGCAGGATTGTGGGCTCTAATCCCCTGCTGAGCTGTTGACTCACTGTACAAACTCAGGCAGGTCCTGCTGCTTTGTGCCGTGGAGAAGCCCAGCCGGAAAGTTGGGTAAATAGCAGCAACCTCTTGGAAAAAAGAAACACCCCATTGCATGGGAGCCAACTTGAGGGAGGGCATTCATTTACAAATAAATATTCCAGCTGGCTGCTGAGATCCCCTGTGCAGGCACAGCTTTCCTTTCCAGCCTTCCACTGCTGCACATCCTTAAGGGGCAGTGCTGAAGAGGTGCTTTGCCTGCTGCTGGGGTGGCTGCCCTGCAAGGGACAGCATTTGCTGCAAGGGACACAACTGGTGTGAATTTGTAGGGAATTTATACAGGAGAAAAGCTGCACTGTGCTGTTGAAAAAAATAATTGCAGTTGTGTGCAAGCTGCTGCGACTGTCTGCATTCATCTTCCAGGCCTTCAAAGGGAAAACAGTGATGGCTGCTCAGGGGGTTCTGCCACACTTCAGAGGAAAATCTGGGAAATGTAAATGTTAATTCACGCTTTTCAGTGAATTTGGGTCAGATAAGTCAGTGGGTGACTGCACTGGCAGCATTCTGAGCACAGATATCCTTAATGTCACTTTCCCCTTAGGATGTAACATCCCCTTTAGGGAGCCAAGGAGCTGGAAGAAGAACATACAGAACAGATTTCCCCAGTGAATCCTTCTCTCCTCTTTTCATGCTGGTGCAAACAACCCAGCCTATCTTCCTCTGACCACCAAGCTGAAGCCTGAAACTCTCCAACAGTTCTGAAGGCATGGAAAATGCACCTCTGGCTGCTGAGATGAGGGAAAAAGCTTTCCTGGCTATTCAATAACTGATAAATCAGCTTTCCTGCATCCCTGTCCAATTTCTGCTGCAGTGATGGGAGCAATGGGAATACCACACATGGCAGATGGGGTGGGCAGGGAGGGGACAGCAAGACTTCTTTTCCCCCAGAAAACACTAAAGAAGTGTAAATTTTACAAGGTCTTCACAAAGTGAACTGAAAATTGAAAGATATTTCAAGAAATTTAAAGACATTTAAAGGAGCTGCCATTTGTTCAGGTTATTTTTTCCAGATGAATTGAACACATTTTCAGAAAACACAGCTGTTTTAAACCCCAAATGCAGCCACCACTCAGCTGCTGGAGCTGCCCTTCTGCCTGTCCAGTGCCCACCCTGGTTTTCCATGGGGACACAAGGGAAACCTTGGAGCTTCCTGCAGTGTCAATGTGAACAGAGGGACCTGTGAGCCCCGGGGAGCTCCATGGGAAAAATTCCCTCTTTTGAGAGTGAGGTAATTTTTGCACCCCAAGTGAGGATGTTCTGACCAGATTCCCATTGTCCAGCAGAATCAACCTGCAACAACACAAAAAGCACAAATAAATAAGGACTGGCATAAATTGCAAAGGGCTGGTAGATGTTTCACAGTTCAGTGTTAGGACACATTTGGGCATCAGGCTTTTGCCAGGTTTTTAGCAGCCCAGGGAGACATCCTGGGCTGCATCAAAAGGGGAGTGAGCAGCAGGAGAGGGAGGAATTCTGCCCCTCTGCTCTGTTCAGGTGAGATCTCACCTGCAGAGTTGCCTCCAGTCCAACATCAGAAGGATGTGGAGCTGCTGGAGTGAGCCAAGAGAGGCCAAAGGGATGCTCCAAGGGCTGGAGCCCCTCTGCTCTGAGCCAGGCTGGGAGAGCCGGGAATATTTCAAGTGGAGAAGAGAAGGCTTCAGGGAGACCTTAGAGCCCCTTCCAGTGTTTTAGGCTTATAAAAATATGGGAGAGCAGCTTTTTACATAGGCAGATGTTGACATGCCAAGGGGAAATGGTTTTAAAAGAGGAGATATTTAGATTGGTTGTTAGGAAGAAAACGTTCCCTGTGAGGGTGCTGGGGCCCTGGCACAGGGTGCCCAGAGCAGCTGTGGCTACCCCTGGATCCCTGGAAGTGTCCAAGGCCAGGTTGGATGGGGCTTGGAGCAACCTGGGACAGTGGAAGGTGTCCCTGCGCATGGCAGGAAATGGAACTGGATGGTCTTCAAGGTCTCTTACAACCCAAACCAGTCTGGGTCTATGGCTCTATCTCCTTGAGAGCCTGCAAGTTCCTTCATTCCAGGAAGTTTTCCCCTCTCAATTTACCTCTGCAGTGACTCTGGCCTGGCTTTATGGGAAGGAAAGCAAAGAGGATCAGCACATCCTCCAGCAGTGCCTCTGGAATTTATTTCTACATGGAAACCTGCTCTTCGTTGAAGGAGATAGATTAGAGGGGTGCAGCTTGGGAAACAAATCGAGGGTGCAGCTGTGGAAACAAATCTCCTGCAAGGAAGAGCACCTTAGAGCTCTTGGAGCTCCACCTTCCAAGCCCAGAGCAAGCTGTTAGTCAGCCCTCACAAGCCCAGTGTTGGGAAGGCTCACCTCCAGCCAGCAGCCAGCCCAGCTGAGGATGCTCCATGGCACCGACAGACACAGGGATGCAGCAGGAGCTGCAGCAGGGCTGTGTTCAGGTGAAGGGGGCTCTGCCTGGCACAGGGGGACAGAGCTCGGGCTGTAGGGTTCTGCAGAGAAGCTGGGGTCACCCAAAACCTTTATTCCCTAAATCCCAGCAGCACTGAAAAAGGGGTGTCCGTGTCTGTGCCTTTTGGGAGGAGGTTATTTTGGGAATCCCTGCCTGAGCTGCTGCTGGTGCTGATGCTCTGCGATAACAACCTTTCATGCCTCTTGCTTGTTTATGCAGGGCATGAAAAGGCCCTTTGTGCAGCTCGGGGAGCTGGCTGCCAGCTGGGATCAGTGAGACGTTCCCTGTGTGCTCCTCGGCTCCAGGCCCCTCAGCAAAACCCCTGCAGGAGGCTTGGGGGTGCCCATGGGCAGGGATTAGCACCCCACAGAAGAGGGGGCACAGCTGCTGCAGCTCCCGGGCACCTCCTGCCCTTAAACACTTTTGGGTGATGGAAATGCTGGGGAGCTCAGGCAAGTGTTTCCACACAAAGAAAACATTTCCAGCTCTTGATGCCATGTTCCTCTGGGCTGTTTGAGTGGGATCCCAAGCTCAAAGAAGTCCCTGGGACAGATGTCATCAGACTGTCACCAGATCTGGTAATCAAGCCTCTATTATCCCTGCATGTCTGGAGCCCTGAAGCCTTGGGGGATGAGCAGGCATGCCACTGCCTTCATCCTTTGCTTCCCAAGGGTTCCCAAGGACCTTCTCCCAAATGCTGCCAGTGCCTGGTCTTCAGACAGTTGGGATACTGTAGATAGTTATGCACATGGTGGAAAAATAGGACTAAAAGGGCAGGAAATTCATTTTTATTAATTAATCAAAGAGATGAATGACCCATGTCACAGTTAGGACACATCCCACCTGCTGCCTTGCAGGTAGGAGGGCTGCAGTGGGAAGCCTTGGAGTACCCCTGGGACACTGGCAGGAAGGAATATTTTCCCCTAAGGCCCAGGGCAGGGTGTGGGGTCCCTGATGCCACCCAGCACAGCTGTAACCAGGTGCAAAGAGAGCATTGGTGCTGCAGCACAGCTGGGGGCAGGAGAGAGGGACAATATTGGCCAGGGGCTCCTGCTGTGGTGTGAGAGGCAGGAGGAAGCACTGGGCAGGCCCTGCTCCAGCAGCAGCTCCAGCCCCTGCTGCGGGTCCTGAGCCCACTGGATCTGCTCCCTCCTTAGCCAGGCTTGCTGCACTGAGCAGCTGGATGGAGCTGGGCATCCCTGCAGGGCAGCAGTGACAGCCTGTGTGGGGAAGCCAAGCCTCTGCCCCAGGCACAGCAATGGGATATCCTGTGTCTTCCCATCCTGAGGCTGCCAGGAAAGTGCATTTCTCCTGAGGAAGCCCCTGGCACAGGTCTGCCATGCTCGGATTCAAGGGAAGGCTCTAACAGTGTAATTAACTGCCAGCTTGGAGATGGCAGGGTCTGAGCAAAGATGAAGGACACCAGCCTGTCCCCCTGAGAGCAGCTGAGCCCCCCCAGTTGAACCCCAGAGAGAGAGGGCAGGGACAGATGGAGAACAAGGTGTGAAGAGTGGAGTGGATGTGGTGACATTTGCTCCTTTAACCCGCCCTGCCAACGTCACTCCTCTGGGTGACATCTCATCCTCTTGCACAGCTCCTGGATCCCTCATGCCCTGCTGAGAAGGATGCTCCTTAACACTGTCTGTCCTGCATCACTCAGCTCCAGGGAGCCACAGAGGAGGCTGCAGTACCAATTACAGCAGGAACCCCAGGACCCTCAGGACCCCCCATCGACTTGGGGGTCTGCACCAGCAGAAAGTGGCATTTCTGCCCAGGAGCCTGACTTTGTCCTGCATAACCTTTCCTGCTGCTCAAGCTCTTCCTTCTCAGTGCAAACATCTTGAGACTGCATGGATTTTTCTATTAAGAGTCAAAGGCATGAAGGGAATGCCTAAAAAAAAAAAAAAAAAGAAAAAGCCATCTGTTGTGGATTTGTGATATTCAAGATGACCAGGTACAGCCCCCAGTGTCCCAGCACATGGAGCCAGGTAACCATGTGAAAATCTTGGCTTCTAACACTGCTGGGCACACAGCACCAGAGGTGCTGTCCCTGAAGTGTCCAAAAGGCATGGGAAT
This sequence comes from Rhabdornis inornatus, assembly GCA_013397075.1. NCBI lineage: Eukaryota > Metazoa > Chordata > Aves > Passeriformes > Rhabdornithidae > Rhabdornis > Rhabdornis inornatus. Next base: position 24,281 of record VWZS01005160.1, on the reverse strand, counting down.
GTGGGGACATGGTTTAGTGGTGAGTACAGTGGTGCTGGTCAGCTGGACTTGACGACTTTGGAGTCTTTTCCAACCTGAGTGACTCGGTGGTTAAATAAAAGGCAGGAAAACTGGAAAGCTAAAAGCTGGAATGGTAGAAGATAAATCAAGGGAAGGTAAAGAATGATCTAAGGGTCTGCTTAGGTGGAAAAGTCCCCCAGCCACGTGTAACTACTGCAACCTGCACAGCCAAGCCTGGGGAACTGTCCCCCAGAGCCCCATGGGGCTGGTGGCTGAGCTGGCCCGTGGGGGGACACTCAGCTGAGGAGTGATGGTCACCTGGCCACAGCCTGAGGATGTTAATGACCTCCACTCCAAGAGCAGCATCCCAGCCATCATTTAACTCTAATTACCAGCCTAATTACGTGTTACACAGTTACGGAGTGCTCGCAGGAGCCTCTTCCCACGCTGTGGCTCCCACGCACCTCTGTGGACATTCTCCTGGAGAAACGCAGGGAGCTGGAGCTCACTCTGCTGCTGCCAGGTGGGCTTCTCTGCCCCAGGCTGCGCTGGCAGGGACCTCTTTCAGCTTCATACCTGATGACTGTAAATTTTGTGGGTTTAAGACACACTTGAAACTCAGTTTCATACAGGGAGGATTTGGGATTGCTGTAGGAAGAACAATACTTTCTTTCCCAAGGGTCCCCAGCAGTTTGTGCTTCCTACCTGGGTTCCAGACCTGGGGAAGAGGTGGGGACAACTCCCTTCTCTGCTGATGCAGAGAGGCAGAGAAGTTGTGGGGGTGTGGATCACAACGAGCAGAGGCTCCCTCCAGTATCTTCAAAGCAATCAGTGGTTATTGTGGTTACAGTATGGGTCAATGAGATACAATGTGGTTCCAATCCCTTCCTGGGATGTCTGCTGAATGAAGGGAATCCAGGAAAATTCTGGATACAACAACAAGGGCTGAGTGAGCGCTATGCTGCAAGGATTTGCCAGGTACAAGAAAGACTGATCGGGAATCAGCAAATGGAGAAGGCTGAATAGCTTACAAAAACCTCTGCAAAAGTCACATTGGCGCTAAACTCTCTGGACTGAGGTCTGGATGTTGCCATGGTACTCCTGGGTTGGGATGCAGGATTTACATGGTTCCTATCTGTCACCAAATATCCCAGAGAACATCAGAAATTCACCCAGAGACTGGGCAGAAACAGATCTCAGTGTCCCAAGTGGAGCTATAGGGTGGGCCAGCCTTCCCTGAATGCAAAAAATGCCTGTGTTTTCCCAAGAGCCCCCATCCCACATCCCATCACTGGGGCAGGCAGGGCCCAGGCAGGGCACAGGCAGTCTCTCTCCTCGATGGGCACCTGTCTCCCTCCCCTCTCAGTCCCAGCACTCTCCAGATGCTGAGCCCTTCCTGCTCTGCCCCAGCCCTCTGGAATGTCAGCTTTTGGCCCCTGTCTGATGGAAACTGGAGCTCTGCAGCTCCTGGGACAGAAGAGCCTCTCTCCGAGAAGCAGCCAGCAGAAGGGACAGTAGGGAGCCCTGGATCAGCCAGAACCAAACCCAAACCCAGCTGGATTGGTGCCCCAGCTGCCATTGCCAGGGGACCTGCAGGTGCCAGAGCAGGAGCTGTTCCTGCTGCCTCCATCCCGGAGCAGGCAGGATGCCAATGGCTGGCTGGCCCTGGCACCACTCCCCACACCTGCCCTCCTGCCAGTTCCTTCCCAGCTGCCCCCAGCCCTGGGGAAAGGCTCTGGTCCTGCCTTCTCCAGGGGATTTGTCTCCCCCAGCCTGATGGGATACCCATCCTGCCCTGGGACGCAGGGCTTGTTCCCAAATGGCCTGACCCTGATGGGGTGGGGGCCCCTGGAAGCTGACCCCAGGGCAGTTCATCCCACCTTCCTGTTTCCAGTGCCTGGGAAGGTGTGGCAGGACTGTCCCTCACTGCTGCACATGCTGGCCATGCTGGCCATGAGCATCTGGCAGCCAGGAAAAGCCCGAGCCAGTATTGCTAAATTACAGCCATCTCTTCCAGAGAGGATTTGCAGCCAAACTCCCAGTGAGAGGCTCGTGGTTGGGCCCCCATCACTGACTCTGCTCCACCGCTGTCTGTGTCTGCGGGCAGGAGGGCAGCACAGGGATTAAACCCCAGCCCTGTGGGATCAGCAGGATCCACAGGCAGGATGCAGCAGGGACCTGTGCACCTTCAGGGGTCCCTGTCACGGGGCTGGGGCTGGCACAGTTCTGTGCCATCACCTCCTTGCTGTTGTCTCCATCCCAGTCCTCCCTGATCCCAGCCTGGAGGTGCCCCTCAGTGTGAACCTGGGAAAGCTCTGCTCCCCCCTCTCCCCAAGTCCAGCCCCCAGCCCTGGCAGGATGCTCTTGGTGCCCCAGGGCTGTGCTGAGCCTCCCCCTCCTGCAGCCTTGCCCTGGGGTGTGTCTCCCTGTGGGACCCAGTCCCACAGACAGCACAAGAAAGGGGAGGCCAGGTCCTCAGTGAGGTTCCAGTGAGGACACAGGACCTGTGGCCTCCCCCCACAAATGTCATGGGACAAGAGGAGCATCTGCACAGTCAGCCACCCCACTGAGACATGGAACACGAGCCCACAGCTGAGCTGAGGAGAGAAGGCAGCACTGGGGAAACAAACCCTGTTCTGTCCCAGATTCCTGCTTCCCTGGGCTCCCAGCAACATCCACTGCAGCCTCTGGCATGAGCTGCCCCCGACCCCGTGGCCCTGGGGCTGCCAGGGCTCAGCCCCACATGCTGCAAGAGCCCTTCCAGTGCCCATGGCCAATTTCCCTGGCCCAGGCACCCTGGCAGAGGCACACAGCGAGATCCCAGCCTTGTTACTGCTCATCACATACAGGGTCATGAATAATATTTGGAAAATAAAGATCTGTGCAGAGCCAGCCCCTGCTAGGGATGTCCAACACCCAGCTGGAGCCTCTCCGAGCAGCACAGGATCAGGCTTGATGGTGGGGGCCTCTTTTCAGGGTGTTTATTTGTGGTGCTGAGACCTCCAGCCCCCTGCCAGCTTCAGCTGATGCTGGTCCAGAAGTGAGGAGGAGGGAGGAGGGCTGTGGAGCGGTTCAGGGTGCAAGGTCTGCTCGCTGGCCATGGCTCCTGTGGTCACCATGGTCCTGTCTGAGCCTTGAACACAGTGCAGGGCTCACCAAAGCTCCCCCAGCCCCACGGGATGGCAGCTGGGCACAGCAAAGCAGGGATCTGAGGGGAAGGACTGCAGCCACGGAGCCAGCAGTGCTGGCAGAAGCCAAGGGGCCACAAGCCCTTGGCACAGGGGGCACTGGGCAAGGCTCTGAACCTCTCCTGACCCCTGGTGCTGCCCCAAAGGCCTTGGGGGAAGGGCTGGGACGGCCAGTGCTGGGGTGGCCATAGAGACCCCGGGCTCAGTGACACTCCAGGAAGTCACTTTGGGGAGGGATGTGGATACTCTACCCCTGTGTGGATCAGGAGCTCTCTGATCACAGTTCTGAGGTGCTGGAGCCTGGAGAGGAGCCCTGAGGGCTCTGCTGCAGCCAGGGGCACAGGGACCACCAGCCAATGCTGATGCCAGCTGGGTGCTTTTGGGACATGCTCCTGTCTTCCACAGTGACATGGCTGGAGATGCCCAGTGCCAGTGGCCAGTGGGTCCAGGGGAGCCACTCCATCCTGTGCAAAAATCCCCAGAAAAAAACAGTGTTTGAGGGACATCCATCCCCACCTCGTCCCTTGGGATGTAGCCTGTGAGTAACTCAGCCTAGAGGGGTCCTGGCTTAGGGCCTTGGCATCCTCAACACATGTGCTTGGCCTGTCCTGGAGTGAAGCTGTGCCCTTTCTGCAGGCCTGAGGTCAGGGAGCTGATGGCCATGGTCATCAGGAGTGGGCAGCACTGTCAGCCTGGCGCTGGACAGTGGACAGGTCCAGATGAGACCTGGAGCAGACAGAAGCACCAGCACAGAACCAGGGATTTCCTCCTGCACAAACCACTCAGCCTGGCTTGTGGCAGCCCTGGGGAGTTCCTCCTGCCCCCTCAGCTTTGGTGCTTTGCCTATAAGGCACATGTCCAGCCCCTGCCCACCTGCCAGGGCCCAGTGTCCTGTGACAGGGCCCTGGCCTAGCTGCTCACAGGGGCCCTGACCCTCACAGCTCACCCAGAAGAGAACAGCCCTGGCTGATGCCCTCCTTCAGCACCATCTGGCTGCTCACTGCCCCATTCCAGGGCTGGCACTGCTCCCCAGCCCCTGCAGACACACGGATGGTTTTGGGCAGAGCACAAAGGTCAGTGGCTGCTGCTGGGGAAGGCAGCTGGGGAGCTGTGCTGAGGCCAGGACTGTGCTTGGCCATGCTGCAGGGGATGGAACAGGCTGAAAAATGCTCCTTGTGGCTGGAAAATGTATCTGTGAGCAGCAGATACCCTGGGACAGCCATGGTGACACCCCAGCAGGTCACACTGCCCACAGCTGTGCTGCACAAGGATCCAGGGATCAGCCTGGAATGCATGAGCCCACCTAGACCTGGCACCCTGGAAGGGACATTTTCTGGCAAAAGCTCTTTGCAGGCATCCTTAGAAATACCACTGGGCATGCCAGACCTCGAACATCAGCCCCAGCTGGCACTGGAGCAGAGCCAGGTCCTGCCTCCTGCTCCTGCTGGCACAGAAGGCAGATGGGTCAGAGGGGCTGGTAAGAGCCCCATCCTTCAGGCAGATGTGCAACAGCCTGTTCTGGCATTCCTCAGAGCCCCTCCCAGTGCCTGAAGAAAGCTGGAGAGGGGCCGGGGACAGGGCCTGGAGAGACAGGACAAGGGAATGGCTTCCCCCTGCCAGATGGCAGGGATGGACGACATATTGGGAATGAGGGTGGGCAGGCCCTGGCACGGGGTGTCCAGAGCAGCTGTGGCTGCCCCTGGATCCCTGGCAGTGTCCAAGGCCAGGCTGGATGGGATTTGGAGCAGTCTGGGACAGTGGAAGTTGTCCCTGACCATGGCAGGGGTGGGACTGGATGGGCTACAAGGTCCCTTCCAACCCAAACCATTCCATGCCTCTGTGATTCCACAGTAGAACAGGGCCCAATTTCTGACATCTTGGTGCTGATTTATCCTCCAAAGGCATAACTTCCTTCTCAAAGCACTGTTAGGATTGGCAGCCATGATCCATGGAAACCTCTGCTGTCTCTCAGCTGCAGAAGGTGGATGTTCTCTACCTGCATGAGCTCTTTGTGCCTGTAATTGCTGGGATAAATATGAGCACTTCATTTCTATTAAGGAAAGATTTTAGAACCAAAATTAGCATTATCATCTCTTATCAAATGCTGATAACACCCTTTTCCAGGCTGGCCTTTTTCCACGACAAGGCTCTGAGCAGCAAAGCAGCAGCTCCCCGCTGTCACATTTGCAGCCCAGGCCCTGCAGCCCAGGAGCAGCTCAAAGGAACTGAAATCAGCTGGAAAATGACTCTCAACCAGCCTTGCTAAATTGCCATGAAAATTTAACAACCCGAGCGCAAAACCCCTTTGCCTGTTTGCTTTTTCCACCATGGCACACAGGATGGGAATCAAGTGCTATTTTTACATCCCAGCCAAGCCCAAAGAGACACTGCTCTGGGCTCTGCTGCTGTCACCCTGCAGTCACCCCTGTACTGTCAAGGGCAACACCAGCCCCTCTGCTCCACCACGTGTCCATGGCTTGTACACAGAATCATGGAGTGGTTTGGGCAGGAAGGGTCCTTAAAGACCCTCTAGTTCCAGCCCCCTGACATGGGCCACCAATGGCCACCACTGAAACACACCCAGGGCTGCAGTGTCCTTCCCCTTGGCTCTGTCGCCAGCAGAACCTGACCCTCTTCCAAACACCTGAACTGCTGGGCAGAAGTTCTGCTCTGGAGACATCAAGTGGAGACCTGTGCCCCCCAGCCTGGTGTCACAGCACCAGCTGCCTGTGCACTGAGGGAACCTGAATCCAGGGAAAACGGTTTGAGGCTGCCTGAGTACATCAGAGTGCCAGCCCTATTTCTGCTCCCTCTGCCCCTGGAGAAGGAGACAGCTGGAATTTTGATTTCCAGCCCAATGGGGTCCTTTTCTTCAGGACAAACAGTGAGGTCCCTGCAGGACCCCCCATCCTCAACTACACCTGAACTCCACTAACCCAAGCTTCTCCACCTTGGTTGCTAGAGCTTGAGAGGCTTCATTTAAGGTCCAGTGTTTTGGAAATGCATTCCCATAGATCCAAAAAGAAACACATTACCAGGGAGTCGTGGGTATTCTGTTTGATTGGATGTTACTGAAAATTCATTTGTGGGTTTGAGATTCTGTGTAAGGGATGGGCAACCTGGGCTGGAGAAAGGTGTCCTTGCCCACAGCAGGGGTGGAATGAGATGGTCTCTAAGGTCCTTTCCAACCCAAATCATTCTGTTATTCCATGATTCTGTCCTCTAAGTGAACCTGACCTCTCTTCTGCCCTGTGCCACAGCTGTGGCTGGAGCTGCTCCTGCACTGGCCAGGCATCTGCAAAGCGGGCACTGGTTCCACCTGGCACAGAGAGAAGTTCTCCAGACACCAACTGGCCCTCTTGGTTTTTCTTTAACCAGGAGGTGAAAGAGAATGTTGAAGGGCTCCCTGTTTGCCAGGAGGAAAACTCCTGGAGGTTAACCATTAACTGGCACGTGGTAGAGGAGGAAAGGAACAGCCTGGGAGGCTGGAAGCTCTTGGCCTGTGTGTAAATCCCATTTAACTTGGTCAGGCTGTAGCACTGGAAGGGACACAGGCAGATTTTGTGACGCTGAGCATACAAGGGAGCCTCCAGAGAAGGCAGGAGGAGGGGGAGAGGGTGGGCAGCCACATGCTCACAGGTCTCCACCCCAGCCCTGCCTCCCAAGGGACCACAGGGAACATGCACCAGGGAATAGCTCTGGTCTTGGGGACTTTCACTACAGAGCCTCCCATATCCATAGATATCACAGGATGGGATTTCCTGGCTCTCCATTCTCCAGGTGATGCAGCTGGGGAGTCCCAGCTGCAGCCTCAGGAGGGCCAGGACAGGAGTGGAGCTGTCACAGCGGGTCCCAGGCCAGCTCAGTGGCCCTGGTCTGGTCTCTGATGGATGTTCACACATGCTGCTGTGCAAGAAGGGAATTCAGGGATGTGGGACAGGGCATTTGGGGTACACACAAGCTCTCAGGCCAAAAGCCTGGCTCTGGAAGGGCTGGGGCCAGGCCCAGGGCATGGCTGGCCTCTGCTTGGGCAGGGTCCTGGTGAGACTGAGCACACTGTTGGAGAGGAAGAGCAGCCACAACCCATGTGGTTGCCACAGCCTGTGTGTTATGAAAATAGGTAAAGATGGCAGAATATGGCCAAGATAGTCCACTGCAGAGTTCAAATATTCAGGTTGAAACAGGGTAAAACCTCCTGAAAGGTCATGGCCGAGGGCTCAATGCTCCAGCAGGGATGGTTCCACCAAAGCCTTGGTGCCCAGCTGGTGCCTCTGGTGGAACAGCAGTGGCTGTGCTGGTGCCTGGAGGGCAGAGCATAGCTCTGGGAGAGCAGGACATGGTCAGGTGCTCCTTGGGGACCACACAACACCTCTGCTTCAGCCTGGACACGCCAGCAGGGATTCTGATGTTTTGCACAGACCAGGCCATTGTGCTCACAGGGCCTTGTGGAACTACAGGAAAGAGCCAGTGTGCCCCAAAACACCAGCCTCAGCACCCAGAGCAGGAATATGTGGAGATGGTCCTTGGGAAGGAGCAGACTTTGCCAGACCCCAGTGGCTGATCTGAGGGTCTGTGTACAGCTAGGGAGGTCCCTGCACTGGGAGAGCTTCAGAGCCTAAGGGTCCCTGGGCTTGCAGTGCCCTGGTGAGAGCAGAGCTTTGCCCCCAGAACCCACAGGCATGCTGCTTTGCATGTTCCCACAGCCAGCACAGGGCATCCTTAGGGACACCTGCCCTCAGCAGAGCTCCCTCCCCACCATGCTCATCCTGTGCCTGTGCCAGGGGGTCCCCGGGCTGGCCCACGAGGTTGGATGGGCACGGGTGGCACGGAATGGTGTGCCTGGTACCCTGCAGCCCCAGCAGGTGCCCTGGGCATGGTGGTTAGTCCCACAGGGATGTCCATCGGGAGCACTCAGCCCCTGGCACTGTCTCTCCGGGAGGGATGCAGGGCACAGGGCCTGGGGACACACTGCCATGCCCATGGAATGGGAATGGGAATGGGCTGGGGACAGCCAGCACCGCCCCCGTGACACCCCCGAACGCGGGGCTCGGACAGGATGCAGCCCCTGGCTCGGCTCCTGTCCTGCATGGAGGCAGGAAAGCAATTCAAATGGAAATGCCGTGCTGCTGAATTAAAGAGCTGGTGTGAGACAGAATGGGAATAAAGAGGGAGAGACTAGAAAGGAGGAGGAGCACAGCTGGAGGGATGGGGAAGATGAAAGATGCAGGAGGAGTGCAGCAGAAAAGGGATGACGCAGGAGATGCAAAACAGGAGTGGAGAGACAGGAGAGGAGAAGCTGAAGTGGCAGAGGGAATGTATCACAAAGGGGACAACTGGAGCCCATGGAGCTGATTTTCCTGTTCAGTGGCACAGCTCACCAGAACAGCTTCCACCCTGTGGCACAGGGAAAAGATCTCCCTCTCACAGGGCAGGAGGCAGCAGTTCCTGGGGAGGGGGACAGGAGCCCCCAGTGCCTCCCCTCTTCCCTCCTCCTCTCGGGGTGGCTCTGCCCAGCCCTCCCCTGCCTGCCCTGCTTCACCATGGATGTCTCCCTGGGAGTGTCAGCACAGTGGGGTCCCTCCAGGGTGCCTGGCAGCCCCGGAGCAGCTGGGACTGCAAGGAGCTTTGCAACACCTAGATCCCAGACAGCCTCTGATGCATCATCATGTGGCACAAGGAAAATCTCCTTGCAATATTAAAATCCACCCTAAATCTCTCTAGATGCAAATTAAGCCAATTACTGAAAAAACACCCTTGGTAGACCTGAGAATAAATGATCACTAATCTCTTTCTAGTGGTTTTTTGCATTTTAGAAGATGGTTCTCATATCCCTGCCCAGGCTTCACTCTACCACACCCAGATTTGATTTGTTCTTCCCCTTCTTGCAGCTCATATTTTTCAAACTTCTAACTAAGCTTGTCAGCATCTCCTCTGGACTTTGACCTTTTTGCTTCCTGCTCCTTGAGATGACCAGCACAAATCTCCAGCTGAAATTCCCCCCAAGCCAAGCAGAGTAGCACTGGGGCTGTCCTTGGTTGTGTCTGCCCCTGGACCCCTGGAAGTGTCCCAGGCCAGGTTGGACAGGGCTTGGAGCAGCCTGTGCTTGTGGATGGTCCCTGTCCATGGCAGGAGATGGAACAAGATGAGCTTTATGGTTCCTCCCAACCCAACCCATCCCATTGTTCTACCCCTGCCTTACAGGGCTCGTCTCGCTGGCCAGGCCCAGCCTGTGCTGAGCTTGCCCTGGCAGCAGAAGGTGCCCAGCCACACCAGAGTGCCCAGCAGTGGCCCTGGTCCCCAGCCAGCATCTCTGCACGAGGCTGGTGCATTGCAGGTCGCCTGCTTTGCATTTGTCTTTGCTGAACTGCACGTTACCAATTCCGAGACATTTCTCAGCAGTTGAATTTTATTTTACATTCTGCTCATGTCCTTTGAAGCAGTTGCAGCCCTTTGTGATCTGTTTTTAATTCAGCATTTTATAAGCATGATCATTGTTCCATTAACCTTGTGATTAATGAAAATATTGACCAGGACCTGCCCCAGGACAGACCTGGCAGGACATCACTGACCACAGCTGCCCAGGCTGGCAGCACCTGAGCAGCCCCACTGTCAGTCTTTAACCAGCTGGGATTGTGCCCCATCACCTGAGATTCCTGAGGAGCATTCCCATAGGACATTCCAAACACCCATGGAAGCCAGGACGTACCATATCTACTGCTCCCTGTTTGCAGCTGGGCTAAATCCCCAGCAGTGATGGACATTGGATTGGTTCCATGCGTTGTGTGATTGGCAAATCCCTGTTGCCTGTTGCTGATCATGTATTATCCCTGAGAGGTTTAACATATGCCATGTAAGAATTCCTTCTGTACCTCTTCAGGCATCAAAGCCAGGTTGCCCAGTGGATTTCCCTACTCCCTTTTAATGCCACAGGCTGTGCTTCCCCCTGCTCCACTCCATGAGAACCTCACCTGTGCCTGTGTTTTCTGAGGTCAGAGATGACTGTGACTGGTTCCTCATGTATGCCAAGGTAAACTTTATTAGATTTTGACAATTTGAATATTCCCACACTCTATTCTTCTCCATTATTCTGTTCTTGCTCCAAGCCTCTTGTTGCCAGCTATAATCTGGTTAGAGTGAATGCTTCCGTAAATATTTAAAGCTCAAAGGTGTTGAACAGTTCAGCCATCTCATTTATCACCTGGCATTCCCTTCTCTGTCCCATTGCCTTTCCTGGACAGACAGATTTATATTTTCATAGGCTTATCTATCTAGGCAGAACTAATTTCTTCCTTGGTTTGGTTGATTTTCCTCTCTGTATTTGTGCTTTGCTTTACGTTCATCTTCACCCATCCATCCCTGGTATAGAAATGTTGCACTATTCCCTTTTTCCAGGCTCTCCCTTTTCTCCTGACATACCTGGCCTGTGCTGTCTCACCGAGCCCCTATGATGATCTGCTCACAGGGGACATTCCCAGCTCTTCCCTGTTGTCTCCATTGCTGCTGGCATTTGTCTGTGCCCTGCTCAGGTGTTAGGAGGCTTTACCACGCTCCCTCCTTCAGCCCTGTTCAGGCACCATGCACCCTCCCATTCTTCCTGAAGGCTTTTATTAAACTTTCTGATTTCTCCCTCTTGGTTTTTCATCATCAGTCCTTCCAAACAGGACATAAACTTCTCCTCACTGGGCAGGGGCACTGGGGTCCTTGGATGCACTTTCATTCTTCATCAAACAATCCTGTTCTGCCAGTTGTGCTGGGAAGGGAACTGAGCCTGAGCCTCCCTCCTGCATCTCTTCCATGCATGGATGAATTTATAGAATCCCAGACTGGCTTGGGTTGGAAGGGACCAGTGCCACACTCTGCCATGGGCAAGGACACCTTTCCACTGTCCCAGGCTGCTCCAAGCCCCATCCAGCCTGGCCTTGGACACTTCCAGGGATTCAGGGGCAGGCACAGCTTCTCTGGGCACCCTATGCCAGGGCCTGCTCACCCTCACAGGGAACAACTCCCTCCCAATATTCCATCCATCCCTGCCCTCTGGCAGTGGAAGCCATTCCCTGTCTCCTGTCCCTCCATGCCTTGTACCTCTCCTGCTCCCCTGGAGCCCCTTCAGACCCTGGAGGGGGCTCTGAGCTCTCCCTGGAGCTGCTTCTCTTGTGCATGTGAACACCCCCAGCTCTCTCAACTTTCATTTCCCCCAGCAGGGGTGTGCCTGGAGCTCAGGGAATGGCCACACACAGGGGCACAAAACCTTTTGGAGCACAGAATCCCCACCACAGCATGGGGCAGAGTGGAGTGGGCAGCCAAGGGTGTCCAGGAGCAGTGAAGGCTTGAGCTGAGCAGAGGCACATTCTCCTTCTCCCACAGAACTTCCTGCACACAATTCGTCCACATTCCCAACAGAGAAACACTTGGTCTTTTCATTAAGTGGAACACTGCAAGGGAAAAACTAGAAGTGTCACTTCTGGAGAAGGAAAGCAGGTGGGGGGTTCTGGTGTGCAATCAACAGGTGTTGCCAGAATGGGAAGAGTTGCTGGAGCTTGACAAGCAGATCCCAAGCATTTAGTATAGGTTAGTTCAAAGTGACACTTGTGTGTCTCTGGTGCTGTGCTGCCTCCCCAGTGCCAGGAATCCTCAGCTCACTCCTGAAAGCATCTCCGGGGTTCATGGATGTGCCAAGGAGAGTGTCAGGGATGCCAGGCTGAGCTGAGGCCAGCAGGAATGTGGCAGCTTGGCTGTGGCAGAGCAGAGAGAGGAGCACCCAGGCTCTGCTGGAGCTCCCCAGCCCTTGGCAGGTAACAGGAATGTCAGGGATGCCGGGAAGCACCGGGGCAAATCCTGCACCAGGGATTCCTGCACTTTGGCAGGAATTGCTGCTGCAGGCCATGCCAGCTGTCGCTCCTCCTCAGGGATTGTTATCCCTTTGGATTTGTGCATGAGCACATACTGCTCCTGTGGCTGCCAGGCCAGGTTTGAAGTGATGTTGTACAGGAGGTTTGAAATCTATCTGGCACAGGGGAAGGGAAGTGTCCCCGTGTGCTCCCTGGGTGCCCCAGGAGCCTCTGGCTGCTGGCATCTGCTGCTGGAACACCCTCCCCACCTGGGAGGGACCCTGAGTGAGGGTGACCTGGGGAGTGCCTGAGCAGTCCCCCAAGCTGGTGGGCAGTGCAGGATGAGCAAGGAGCACTGATGATGGTGCAAGGATCTGGTCCATGCTGGAGCCTTCACATGCCAGTGTGCTGCCTACAGCCTGCTTGGGTCACTGGGCAGAACTGGGGAAAAGGCAGTGTCAGTGTCAGGGAGCAAGTTTGCCTTCCCCTGGCCATCAGGTAAGGCCCCCCTTGGCACAGGGGTGGGACTGCTCAGTGACCTCCTTCATTTTCCAGAGGCAGCAGCAGGAGCTTGCAGGGAGCAGCAGGCAGGGAAGGGCAGCAGCCAGCAGGGATTGATGCTCTGCAGCCACAGCGGGCATGGACAGAATGCTGCCCCTGGGCTGCAGCCCTGCTCTCCCACGGGTTTGAAGCAGCAGTGAGGGCTCAGGGGACAAGACTGTGCCCTGGGCAGTGCCTGTCCCACGGAAGCACAGCTGATGGAGAAGGAGCCCCCCTCTTCTCCCTGGCAGGGGGGTCGTGCTGGGCTGAGGGGGCTACCAGGGGCTCAGGGCTGGGCTGTGGGTGAGGGGGCCATGCCCCAGGGCTCAGCCTGGATGTGCTCTGTGCTGGCAGGAGCTCTGTGCCCGTCTCTCGAGGGCTGGAGCCGTGGGTGGGAGCCCCGGGGCTGTCAGAGCCAGTGCCTGCTCTTTTGCAGGTGGTGATGCCTTTTTGTGTTTCTGACATGATTGCACCGGCGTAACAACACTGACGAGGCTTTTTTTGACAGTGCTTCCTGCTTGTGCTGATGGCTCTCCACCCCCTCACTGCAGATGGATTTAGGCTGCACGGATCTGGGCATGATGCTCGGGAGGAATCCCTGGAAGTGCTGCACTCTGCCTATCAGCCCAGTCCTGCCTTTGCTGGGCCACGTGGGCTCCCTGCTCCTAGCACAAGAGAGAGGTTTCCACAGCACCTTGACCTAGAGGAATGGCCATGTTGTTGCTCCAACACTTTCTGGTCCTTCTCTGTCCTTGCTGCCCCCAGTGCTGGTGCCTCCCAGCACTGCCATGTCCACAGGATGAGCTGGCTCTGGGTGTGTGCTCAGCCCATGTGCCTGCTAGTGCTGGAGTAACCCAGCACAGAGGCTTCCCCAGTGCTGTTAAAATTCCTCTCAGGATACCAGGATGTTGCCTGTTCCATCAAGGCACCCTGATGCACCCTGATCCTGGGGAAAAAGGGGCTATGAGCAAAGTCTGCTCATGGCACCAGTCCAGTGAGCAGCACTGAGGACTGGTCTCCCATGGCCAGAACCTCTGGCACCTGGGCACAGGGTGGGAGGCTGCCCAAAGAGAGTGGGATGTATTTTCTGCTCCCAAGTAAATGCCTGGGGGGATATGTGGCAGTAGCAAACCCACTGCATCACTCCTCAGGCAGGCTCCTGCAGGCTGCACAGTGCAGGTGCCATCCCTGGCTGATCCCTGCAGGGCTCAGCTTTGCCATGTCCCATGGATGCTGACGAAGCCAGCAGCAGAGGGTCAGGGGGAAGGTGTTCCCTGAGGGCTGGGGCAGGGGGAAGGTGTCCCCTGGGGGATGGAGCAGAGGGAAGGGCGCTGCTCCTGCAGGGCTCCGGGAAGGAGGTGCCAGGCCATGACAGAGAGCTGCTCACTGGTCCAGCCTGGGCTGCACCTTCAGGTCTTGGGGTTTTGGGGACAGTCAAGGCTGGGGGTGCAGCTCCAGTCTGCTTCCAGGTGAGTGAGTCAGGAGCTGGGATGTCAGATGAATCATTCCTCCTGCAGGCTCCTCTCCAGACCCATCCCAGGCAGCGGTGACATCCAGGGAAACGTCAGCACAGCTGAGACATCTGGAGAGAGGTGACACTGTGAGGATGGGCAGCATGACAGGAGGCTTGTCAGCCCTCCCCAGCTCATCCCTGTGCTGCCATCCCTCATCCCACACTTCCCACTCTGCCAGCAGCTCCTGGGATGCACAGGCTGGGTCCGCACACTGACGCTGCAGCCACTGTCCACCCAGAGAGCTCCTGTGACAGCCTGGTCAGGCTGGTGACACAACATCTGCTGCACATCACATCTGCCTCAGCAGGACCAGGAATGGGGGGTGTGCCCCAGCAGAGCCTTGTCAAGGAGCTGTGCCAGCTGTTGGGCTGGGCAGGGTTATGAAAATGGGTGAAGATCTGGGTTATGAAAGTGGGTAAAGCAGAATCTGGCCAAAAGCTTGTCTGCTGCAAAGTTCAAAGGCTCAGGCTAAAATCATAGAATCAAAGAGTATCCTGAGTGAGGACAGATCCACAGCGATCATTGCATCCAACTCCTGGTCCTGCCCAGGGCATCCTAACAATCCCACCCTGTGCCTGGGAGTGTTGCTCCTCATCTCATGAGGAAATGAAGAGCTGGGGTGGAGTGAAGCAGCAGACACCAGGGGGTTCCACTTAGCACCCAGAAAATGAACTTAGCTATTCCCAGATCCAACTGAAATCTGTAAATGGGATGCAGAGTCAGAATTGAGGTTGTGTGAGTGTTGGCACCTCCACACATCTCTGGGGATGTAGGACTCTCTTCCAGGCACCTGAGCCTGCTTTTCTCAAGACTCCTGCACCCACACAATGCTCTCCCTCCTGTCCCTCTCCCAGCTTTACCAGGTTCTCGTTGATCCCTGCTGCTTCCTCTCTCACTGCTCCCTCCAATCCTGCCTGGAGCTCCTGGGGTTAACATAGAAATAACAAACGCACCATTTGCTTGTGATTTCTGTGGGTTTAATGTTTGAGCATTTGTTCTATGTGGTGTCTCCTAGTTTGGGTTGCACTTAGCAGTCTTGGTGATAAGATAAAAAAATCTTTATGTGGGATTTTCTAAGTTTAGAGAAACCCAAACATTACAAGACATGAAAGACAGGCTGAGAGAAGCGCTGGGTGCCTTGGCTGGAGGCTCCGTGCTCAGATCTCTTCTGCTTTCTTTCCTTACCATCTTCCAGCATATCCCGCCTCTTCTCCTGTTCCCACCTCAGTTTCCCATTCATCCCCTCCCTCCCTGGTTCTCTGGTTTTCCTGTCACAAGTCTGGCCTGAGCTGAAAGCTGAGGGCAGAGAAGAAAGGTAAATACCAGCCTTGTTCTTGAATCAAAGCATGGTTTCCTAATGCCCTGAGGACAAACCAGGGCAGTTTCCTTAGAAATCTGGATCCTCCCTCCTTGCTGCAGTATCTCCAAGAGCTGCTGGCTCCTGCTGCCCCTCCCGAGGTCCCCCTGGCTCCTGCTCCCACTGCTGCTCCCAGCAAACCCCCTGGGGGACCCAGCAGCCACCAGCCCTTCCTGGACCACAGTGGTTGGAAGCTGCAGGTATCCAGAAATCCCAGCACCCTGAGAGCCCTCTGTTTCTCTCTGTGTGTCCCATTCTC
The DNA here is from genome assembly GCA_013397075.1 of Rhabdornis inornatus. NCBI lineage: Eukaryota > Metazoa > Chordata > Aves > Passeriformes > Rhabdornithidae > Rhabdornis > Rhabdornis inornatus. Next base: position 8,595 of record VWZS01005160.1, on the reverse strand, counting down.
TCCCTCAGGTCCTTTCCCACAGCCAGGCACTGGATCCTCTCCATGGTTTCTCCCGTGGAAGGAGGAAGGCTCCTCCTCCTCCTCACCTTCTCTCTGTACCCTGGTCCCTGCGCCACCTATTTTGGAAGCCCAATGGTGCATCAGTGGTGGAGCCAACTTTTAGGGAATCAAAGCTTTCCCAAGTCCCTGAGGTCATGGCATGTGATGGTACAAACATGCAGGAACCTTGGTGAAGTCCAGCAAAAGCTGGGATAAATCCCTCCCGATTTGAGGAGCCAGGCAGGTTCTGCAGGGTGTGGTTGCTCTGCCGTGCTCAAGAATTTGTTTGAGATACCCTGACCTACAAGGAAGAGCAGGAAAAGCTGCTCTGCTATACTTTGGTGTGCCTTCCACCCTCAGCACCAGGCTGAGACAGGACAGAGACAGCAGGACACCTCCATGGGGTAAGGAAAACCACATAGTGTGTGGGAAGCCTGGAGTTTTATAATCCACCAAGGCTGGGAGAGGGGAGGGCTGCAGAGGGAAGCACAGGCAGTGTCCCCTGGCCCCTGCACCCTGCGAGGGGAGCTGCAGGCTGGGAGCACCCCCAGTCTCAGAGGTTTGGTGCTGCCCAGTCCGGGTCTCCAGCCCTACATGCAGAGCAGGTGCCAGCCAGGCACTGTGAAAAGCCTCATTAACACTCATTAAGGTGTATCCATCTCCTGTGAACCAGGGTATTGCCCTGAACACACCCTGCTGTCCCAGCCTGGCTCCATAGCAGGGGTGCCCCAGCCCTTGGAGGATCTTTGTGGTGCTTCCCCTTTTTTTCCCTGTGCCAGGAGCCTCCGGGAGCCTGCCCAGCCATCCCTCATCCATCAGCCTGTGCCACTCAGAGTGCGGGAGGAGAGGGAGCGCAGATGGCACAGGGAAAACAGCAACACACACAATCTGGTCAGGGAGAGCTGCTGGGAAGCAGAGCCCTCAAGAGAGCAGAGCAGAACAGGAAGGGCAGGTCTGCACCAGGGGAATGGCAGGGATGCTCCCCAGCACACAGCAGTTGTGCCCAGGACATGTTTCTGATGTTGGTTTTCAGCTCCCCAGCCCCTCCAAAGGCTCTGGCTGTGGGAAGGTTGTTGTGTTCCAGCCAAGAGAATTTGTGCTGCAGCATCTATTGATTGTAAAACTGAGGCTGAGCCCCCAGCTCACTTCCCCATCTGTGCTTTGGGATCCCCACCAGGAAAACAGGGCAGGAGACACAACTCTGCCTTCCTTTAAAATCCTATCTAAGCTGTGCATGCTCGCCTGCATGTTCAGAGCCCATATTCTAAAGGGAGAAACACCGGGGAGTTTCTCTTCCTAGGGCTGTGTCCCAAAGCAGGTGCTGAGTGTGCCTGGGCAGGGGTCACATTCCCAGCTGGAATACTGGGAGCGTGCAGCATCCTCGGCAGAAAGCTGCACCCTCCTCAGAGAAGGCAAAGTCTGGCAGGAAATCACAGGCACTCCAGGAGCACACACACTGTTTGGAGCGTGGCCATGTCTGAGCAGCTATCAAAGCTGTCAGAAAACAGGGAAGAGTTAAATGTGAGACATGGAGAGTCCAGAGGGAGAGGGAAAACAGAGGGAGATGGGAGAGAGGCTGAGTGGCAGACTTTGGCTGTCAGGGGCTCCTGTGCAGGGGGAAGTGCAGTGACACGGCCAGACAGGGACTGGGAGCGGCTGGGAAGGACCAGCTGGGAGCCAGGAGGTGTCAGGCCAGGCCCCTTTGTTCCCTTGGCACTTAGCCATGCTTTTAATGACCCTTGCTAGTTTTTTTCTATAAATCCCTGCGTCATTCCATGGATGGGCAGGATGCCCTTGGTGAGAAACCAAGGAGAGGAAGCTGTCCTTAGTGTGAGGGGGCAGCAGGAATGTGTGGAGCTCTGCCCTGGGATGGATAATGAACCAGGGAAGTGAATCTGGGTTGGGAGGCAAAATGATGTGGGGGACAGAGTCCTGTGTGTCCCCTACAGAGCCCTGGATTGGGAAGCAATCCAGGAAGAAGAACATGAAGAACACAAAGAACACAAAGAACACGAAAGAACACAAAGCTTTCTTCACAGAGCTGGAAGGATGATCCTGCTTGCATGGACTTCCCAGGAGACCTTAACCCCTGGTACCTGCTGGAGGGCAGCACAGCAGGGCACAGCAAGCCTGGGAGCTTCTGGAACACTCTGGAAACAATTTCCTGGCACAGGTGGTCAAGAAGACAAATAGGGGAAACGCTCTGATGGATCTGATACCTAAAAACTCGGAAGAACCAGTGAGGGTGTGAAGGATGAGGGGCAGCCTTGGCTGGAGAGACCACAGCATGGTGGAGTTGAGAGTCCCGAGAGAAGGGAGCAGAGCAAACAGCAGGATCACAAACCTGGGCTCAGGAGAGCTGACTTCAGCCTCTTGAGGGGTCTGCTTGGAAGAGTCCCACAGGATGCAGTCCTGGAGAGAAAAGGTGTCCAGGAGACACAATTCATTTTCAAGGATCAACTCCTCCACTCCACCCTGACAAGCAGGAATCAAGCAAAGGCAGCAGGGAATTGAACAAGGAACACAAGGACACAGTGTGAATACAAATCCAGGTGTGCTGGGATGGGGTCAGCACAGCCAAAGTCCTCCTAGAACTGGGTCTGTCAGGGAACAAGAAAGGCTTCTACAGCTACACCAGTGGCTGTGAAGGACATGGAGGGACTGGAGCACCTCTCCTGTGGGGAAAGCTGAGGGAGCTGGGACTGCTCAGCGTGGAGCAGAGCAGCCTTGGGAGGGATCTTATCAATGGATATAAATAACTGTAGCTGTGTGCAAAGGGACAGAGACAGGCTCTTTCCAGTGGTCCCCAGCACGAGGACAAAAGGCAGGAGACTCAAACTGAAATACAGAAAATCCTTCCTAAACATGAGAAAGAGCCATTTTATTGTGAGGTGGCTGAACACAGAGGGTTGCTCAGAGGGGCTGCAGAACACCCATCCCTGGAACTGCTCAAAGCCCAGCTGGAGATAGCCCTGATCAACCTGCTCCCCTTGGCTGTGCTTTGGGCAGGAGTTTGAATCATGGAATCATAAAGGTTGGAAAAGCCCTTTAATTGAGCCTAACCAGTACCACAGCACTGCAAGATTACCCAAACCCGTGTCCCCAAGTGCCACATCCACAGGGCTGTTAAATCCCTCTGGGAATGGCGACTCCACCACTGTCCTGGGCAGCTGTGCCAGTGCCTGGGCACTCTTTCTGTGAAGAAAGTTTTTGTACTAAAGAGTTCCTGCATTGCCTTCCAACCTCAGCAGTCCCACAAATCTTTATTGAATTGAGTGATTGTTTAAAATCATCAGACACATAAAGAAAGGGCTCTGGATCCCTGTGCAAGAGGCCACACTGCTGGAGTGTGTTCTCAGCTGCAGGTTCCATCCCTTCAGTTCTGCTTATCCATGGCTGTGCTGTGCAAGATCCAACTCTAGCCTCCCGTGGAGAGATGGATCCATGTCCTGCTGCCAGCACAGACCCACCCCAGCTGTGCTGCCAGCCCCAGGCTGTGCCGCCAGCCCCAGGCTGTGCCATCCCATCCAGGACACTCCCCCTCCCTCAGGAGCCTCTCTGTCACACCTGCAGTGGCAGCAGTTTCTAAAGGCTCGTTGCGAGGTTTTAGGCTGCCCTGAGCAACTCGGGAATTGTTTTCCCTTTCTCTTCCTGCTCCAAGGCCCGTTTTTCAGGATTGAAAATGCCCCCAGAACACCCCAGTGAGGTTGTGTGTGGAGGGAGTGTGGAGGGAGTGTGGAGGGAGCCCAGCTCAGATCTATCATACAAGTAACTTGTGTTGGATTAAAACAGTGGAAGTGTTGACCTGAATCATGCTCAGAGCCGTGGCGTGGAAGGGACAGAAAGGCAGGACAGCTGAGGAGCAGGGCACATGCCAGCAAGGAGGGAAAGGGACTCTGATGCCTCTGGAGAAATCAGTCCTGGGGAGCTGCTCTGAGCTTGGGAGTGACCCTGGGCTAATGCTGCACTGACACAGCAAAGACACCGTGGATGGAAGTGAAAAAAACCCACAGTCAAGTCTGGCCAGATGTGCCAGAGCTCCAGGCTGGGAGAAGAGGAAATGTAGAGGTAATTAAGGCCCATAAAAGAACATGGAAAAAGCCAGATCCATCTTAAAAGAGGGCCAAGGGGGTTAACTGCAGTCATTAAGGGCAATACTGACAAGAAAATCAGGGCACTTTGTCCTCTTTTGTTTTCATTTCTGCTCATACCAGAGTTTAAATCAACATGTGTCAACGCCNACATCGTTCTCTACGTCTGTCCACAAGGCCAGGGCACTCAGGGGGCAGCAGAAGCAGCTCTGTTACATTTAGGATGATCCTAAATCCCCGCAGAGCTCTGCACCTGCCAAGGTCCCTCCTGTGCAGATAAAGGGAGGGACCCCACATCACTTTGCCTCCCAACCCAGGATGGGGAACATCTCACTCTCCTGTTGCCCTGGGCACAGTGGTTGGGAGACAGGAGTAAAACCAGCATCCAGCTGTGACCAGAACATCCTGATAGCTAAAAACCTGGAAGAGCTCTGAAATCCATGATTTTAACAGCCTTACAGAGTTTTCTGAGGTGCTGCTTTCCCAGCTGGCTCTCCAAAGGCACTGCCTAGGGCCCCAGGCATGTGGGTAGCAAGGCTGCAATCGTGGTGTTCCCAGCCTTCGGGAGCTCCCAAGGCAGAGTCCAGGCTCTCAAAACCACCAGTTATTTTGAACAGAGAAGGCTGAGGACCTTTTTAATTCCTCTTCTCATTTCTAAGAGTGCCATTTTCAATCACCCCAGAAGTTCAAGAGCACAAGCACTGGAGTCTTTTGCTAAGGAAAAGCCCTCAAGATGAAGATGAGTTCTCTGTTTCTGTGGAAAAACACAGACATCATCAGATGGAGATGTGGCTCTTGCTCCTCCTTGCCTGGAATTTCATCTGTGTTGACAACTGACCCAGCACTGGATTTGAGAGGTGATGTGGTGACAAATCCCCTCTCCTGTGCAAGGCCAGCAGGAGCTGAGCTCCTGCTCAGCTGCATTCCAAGAGCTGAGCAAAGCAGTCCAGCAGGTCAGCTTGGAAGAATAACTGCCTTTGGCAGCATCCCATCAATCTGGATAAGGGATCACAGGCTGCCCTTCATGTGGAGGGCTGTGAATCCCTCACCAGTCCCAGTGAAGTTTTGATGTACCAGAGAAGCACGTGCTGTGCACAGAAACAGCTCCAGTGTCAAAATCAACAGCCAACAGCCTGGAATTCATGAATTTTGCATCCTTGGGGCTCTCAAGCTCAGGAAAAAAACTATGAAGGGAACATCTTCATATGAGGGCTGAGCAGTTCAGGGTGCACTGAGAATAATCCATGTGGCAGGGAAACTTTCATCCTAAGCCCAGGTGAGGAAGTGGCCCCCAAAGGCTGGCCATGCTGCAGGGTGAGGCCAGTGGTCCCACACAGAGGGCAGTGGCCCAGGGCACAGGGTGACAATGCTCAGGGGCCATTTCAGCTCTGCAGAGCAGCTGAGCAGTGCAAACACCATACTTGAAGCGGGGTGGCGAAGAGGAAGGAAGGACCACACCTGGTTTGCCTTTTTTTGGGTTGAATTCTTTCCTAAATCAGAAGCTGGGTATAACAGTAGAAGACTGGAATGTTAATTTTGCAGTGAAATGGGGTAAATTTTGCCATGATGGAGGCAGTGCATAAAATCCCAGTGACAGAAGTGCTCATTGAGAGGGTTGGGTTACGGAGGTGTTGTGCATTAAAGAGTTTGAGAGGATGAGCTGCTCTGAAGAGCCAAGTGTTGCTTTTATTCCCACTGCTTCCCCAGGCAGCAGGATTGTCATCTGTAGCTGTGTCTGTGCTTGTCCTCCACTGACTGATCCCTGTGCTGCTCATGGCTCCAGGCTGGATGCAGATTTCCCCCACAGCTTCCCCTGGAGCAGGTGGGGATGGCCAGTGCCAGCATCCTGTCCCTGGGCTCTCCACAACAGAACCAGAGCTGTGCTGGGGCTCTGGTGGGCTCAATTCGTGTTCCTCTCCCAGCAGAACCTGCTGCTCCATGGGAAGAGGAGCCTGGGCAGCAGCTGGAGCTCCCCTCTCCCCTGCCCCAGCGGTGCCAGCACCCCCTCACCTCCTGGGGCTTGCATTCCCATTGGAAAGGAACCTCTGCAGGTGGCAGCAGGGTTAAAGTAAGACTCAGTTTCCCCGTGCCCAGGCTGCTCTCCAGAGCTTTTCTGTGCCCCTGCCTGGGTGTCAGGTGGGCAATTTGCAGATGCATGAGCAGGCAGAGAGCTGCCAGCACCACAGCCTTGCTGGCTCTGTGCAGGGAACACTGCCTCTGGAAAAACCAGGGCACCTCCAGCCTACCCCCAGCCCAGGAGGGGCTGCAGGGACGCAGCTTTTGCTCTATGCTTCAGATCCAGCACTCCAGCGTGGCTCTCTCCCGGGAAGCACTGCTGGCTGTGTCGGAGCCCTGAGCCCCTGGAAAATGCCTGGTGAGAGCTCATCCAGAGGGAAAGCTGGGGCAGGAGTGAAGTGACTTGGCCAAGGGATGCCTTGAACCTCATACCAGTGTTCAAAATAATGTGTAGATGTGGCTCTTGGGGACATGGGTTAGTGGTGAACCTGTCAGTGCTAGGTTAATGGTTGGACTCCATCATCTTAGGGGGCTTTTCCAACTTCAATGATTCCATGATTTGTTGTGGTTTGAGTTCCTTTCTGGCCCAGCTCCCCTGAAACACAACCCCTGACACTCAGCATTAGCCACACTGCAGCAGAGCCCCCCTCAGCTTGGCCTCAGGGCTCTCCTTCCTGACAGCTGAGAGGAAAGGAATCCCTGGGAGCCCTGGAAGGGAGCAAACACGATAAGCAAATCCTGGTTATGAAGATGTGGGGTTTGCTATGTTTTCCTTCTCTCTCAGTGTGGGGGGATTAGCACCAGCCAGATGAGAGACCTGCCAAGGCACTTCCAGCCCAGCCTTGAGCTAACTTCCATCTAGGATGATTTCAGAGAGACCAGCACCTCTCTGCAGCACCCTCCAAAAAATAACGAAAAAAGAGGGGCAGGAAGAAGCTGCTGTCAAAGTGTTTGTTGCACAAAGAATGTCTCTCCTCTGACACTGCCAGACCCCCACAGCCGTGTCCCCATGTCACCCAGGAGTGCTGCCAGCAGGATGGCATTCCCACGGCTCCTCATAGCCTGCCAGGCACGCACAGAGCAGGGCCCCGCATGGCCCTGGCCCAGCACCCCAGAGGGACACGTGCCACAGGGCAGGATGGCTCAGGACACAGAAAACACAACCTGGAGCTCTGGAAATGAGCTGTTTGGGGTCTCTGAACACTGTGCTTTGTTCTCAGCTGTACAGGGGCTCTTTTCCCAGGGATGCTGCTCCCGTCTCCCAGGGCTCTCAGCACCTTTCCAACCTGCCTCCGCCACAGCAAGGTGTGGGGGGGAATATTTTGGGTGAAAGCCAAGCTCTTCAGCAGCCTCCAGGATCAGAATCCTGGAATGGGTTGGGTGAGAAGGGATCTTACAGATCATCTCATTCCACCCCCTGCCATGGACAGGGACACCTCCCACTGTCCCAGGCTGCTCCAAGCCCCGTCCAACCTGGCCTTGGACATTGCAGGTATCCAGGGGCAGCCACAGCTGCTCTGGGCACCCTGTGCTAGGGCCTCCCCACCCTCCCAGGGAAGAATTTCTCTCCAGTGTCCAATCTAAGACTCTTTGAGTTTCAAGCCATCCCCCCTGTGCCATGGAGCAGCTCCAGGCGGGATCAGAAGCCCTGCAGGGAGCAGTGCAGGCTGGCAGTGCTGTCGCACAGGGACCACAGACACCCATGGTGGGACAAGCTCTGGGCAGGGCTGCGGCTGGGGTTGCTGCAGGGATCAGGGAGATCCCACAGCACAAAGTGGGAATTGCTCTGAGTGTACAGGGGGCAGAAGAAGCTGGGGTTTCTCCTTCCCCTTCTCCCTCGGCTCCTCTCAGAGCTGATTGGGAGGTCACAGTCCTGCAGGTGCCACGTCCCCACACACACGGCACACAGGGCTGCTGGGGCTCTTCTGTGCCAGCTGAATTTGTCAGGATAGGGCACCAAAGGCTCCTTTCCTGTTTCTGCACCTTGCAGCTGCTGCTGTGAAGAGCAGGAGCATTGCCTGGTGTGTGGAGCTGCAGCAGGATGGGGAGAGGCAGCCCCGGCTGTGCAAGGGCAGGTGAGAGGGAGGTGCAGGTGAGAGGGAGGTCACTGGGGACCATGAGCAGGGACAGAGGTGGGGGGGCTAGGGGTGAGGGCAGAGGTGGATGCCAGCTCTGCCCGTGGCTGTGCCCCTCCAGCTGCAGGACAACAGGATAACAACCAGGCTGGGGCATCCTGCCAGCACCAGAGCAAGGTCAGTGATCCTTGCTCCCAGCTGTGGAGTTACCCAGACACTGCTGGGAAATGAGTGTCAGTCCAAGGGCTCAGAGCCTCCAAGCCCCTTTTGGCTGTCCCTGTCCATTCTCAGTGCTGCAGACTGCCAGGAGAAAAGGCAGCCTCGTGAGTGCTGTGACACAGCTTAATCCCATCCTTTCCCTTCTCCTTTCCTTT
>VWZS01005159.1:24946-39026 GCA_013397075.1 Rhabdornis inornatus | reverse complement strand
TGTCACCCTGTGTCACCCATTGTCACCCCGTGTCACTCCCAGCGGTGGCTTTGTCCTGAATCCGGGCCTGTCTCCCTCCCGTGTCGCTCCCGTGTCACTCTCCTGTCACTCCGTGTCATTCCAGTGTCACTCCAGTGTCACTCCTGACGCCACAGGGCTGGCGCTGCCCTGAACCCCCTCCCATGTCACTCCAGTGTCACTCCGTGTCATTCCAGTGCCACTCCAGTGTCGCTCTCCTGTCACTCTCGTGTCCCTCCCAGGGATGGCTCTGTCCTGAACCCGGGCTTGTGTCACTCCCGTGTCCCTCCCGTGTCACTCCCGTGTCGCTCCAGTGTCATTCCCGGCGCTGCAGGGGTGGCTTTGTCCGGAACGGCCACCCGTGTCCCTCCCGTGTCCCTCCTGTGTCACTCCAGTGTCCCTCCCGTGTCACTCCTGTGTCACTCCAGTGTCACTCCAGTGTCACTCCCGTGTCCCTCCCGTGTCCCTCCCGTGTCCCTCCTGTGTCACTCCCGTGTCCCTCCCGTGTCCCTCCAGTGTCATTCCCAGTGCCGCAGGGGTGGCTTTGTCCCGAACCCCCTCCCGTGTCACTCCGGTGTCACTCAGTGTCACTCTCAGGAGTGAATTTGTCCTGATCCCACTCCAGTGTCATTCCCGTGTCCCTCCCGTGTCCCTGTCAGGGATGGCTCCCGTGCCCTGCCAGCCTTTGGAATAACGAGCCCACAGCTCCGGAGCCCCCCGGCGATGGAAATCTGGGAATCTGCCCAGCGACAGCGGGAAAAACGTGGGAATCAGCGCTTTTCCCGCTTTTTTCCTCGCTGCTGGTGACAGAAAGTGACACGGAGGCAGCGGGAAGATTTCCTGAGCGGGATGATCCCAATCCACCCCCGAGGGATTCCCGGGAGCTTTTCAGGCACAGGGAGCCGGAATTCCAGGTGGGAATCAGGGATGCTCTCCTCTGTCCTGCGCCATCCACGCTCCAGGCCTGGAATTTTGGGGAGCGCTCTCATCCCGGATATCCCAGAATTATTTTGGTGGGAAGGGAAGCCAGACCCGATCCCATTCCATGGACACTTCCCTCTATCCCAGACTGCTCCGAGCCTCCAAAAGCTCCCTAAAAGCTGAGATGGAAGAATTCCTGCTTTAATTGTTCCGGGATAAATCTCCCAGCCCTCATTCCTGATGCAGCGGTAGGATGTTGGATTTTGTGGATCCCGCCACAGTCGTTCCCATCTTCCCAAAAAAACCGAGCCGGTTTTCCCGGCAACAGGAGAACCAAACATCCCAAAACCCACCAACGATCAACCTCCAAAAAAAACCCCCAAATCCAAGAGGAGGCCTGGAATTTCCTCCTGGAATTCCAGCAGTCTCCAGGCAGACCCCAGGCTTTGTTTTCCAGGGAGAAAAAAACTTTTCCCAAACCAGGAATTTCCAACTTGTTCCTCCTGGAGGTGGAGAGAAAAGACAATTCCAGTGTCCCCACGGCAGCGACCCCAAATTTGGGATTTTGGAGCATCCCTGAATCCTGCAGAGCATTCCCAGGGTCGCCCTCGCGTTCCCATTCCAGGCCTCATTAACGAGGATCATTAATTATTCACGGCGCAGGTTGATTAACGGCGCCTCGAGCCGGAATAATTTGTTTTTCCATCAACACTTCCCGATCCCCAGCGGAGCTCTGGGATGGAATCGCTGCCAGCTGGGAGCTGCCGCGGTTGGATCTGGAATGGCAGCCAGAAATTCCTTGGATATCCGGAAATGGCAGCCCCACATGCCTGGGATATGGGGAATGACTCTGGGATATCTGGGAATGGTTCTGGGATATCCGGGAATGGTTCTGGGATATCTGGGAATGGTGGCCCCACATCCCTGTGATATCTGGGAATGGCTCTGGGATATCTGGGAATGACTCTGGGATATCTGGGAATGGCTCTGGGATATCTTGGAATGGCTCTGGGATTTCTGGGAATGGCGGCCCCACATCCCTGGGATATCCAGGAATGGTTTTGGGATATCCGGGAATGGCTCTGGGATATCCAGGAATGGTGGTCCCACATCCCTGTGATATCTGGGAATGGCTCTGGGATTTCTGGGAATGGCGGCCCCACATCCCTGGGATATCCAGGAATGGTTCTGGGATATCTGGGAATGGTTCTGGGATATCCGGGAATGGTTCTGGGATACCTGGGAATGGATCTGGGATATTTGGGAATGGCAGCCCCACACCCCTGGACTATCCGGGAATGGCTCTGAGATATCCGGGAATGGTTCTGGGATGTCTGGGAATGGCGGCCCCACATCCCTGGGATATCCGGGAATGGCTCTGGGATATCTGGGAATGGCAGCCCCACATTTCTGGGAATGACTCCTCTGGTCCCTGCCCACTCCTGGCTGTGTTTTCCCTGCTACTTTCTGGATTCTCCTGGAATTTTTGGGATCAGCATTCCCCCCTTGGCTCCAATTCCAGCTGGGATGCTCCAGGAGAAGCCGCTGGTCCCTGTCCCACCCTGGGACCCTTTGGAGGGAACCCCCAGCCCTGGATAAATCTGGGAGAGATCTGGGATAAATCCAGGAATGATTCAGGATAAATCCAGGAGAAATTTGGGATAAATCCAGAAATGATCTGGGATAAATCCAGGAATGATCTGGGATAAATCCAGGAGCGATCCCGGATCGGCCGCAGCTCCAGCCCTCCCCGCTGCCGGTGATTTACGAGCGGCTGTTGGGAATGTGGCGGCTTTATCCCACTCCCGAGACTCCATAAAATAATCGAGGAAGATGGAGAGGCTGGGAATGCTTTTCCTGCCTGATGGCTCCCCAGGCTCCGTTCAAGCCGGCGCTAAACGCCCGGAGCGGGAATAACGGGAATAACGGATTTAAACAGCTGGCGGCATCGGGATGGGCAGGGGGAAGGGCTGGAGAATCCCAGGATTTGTGCAGGATATCCTGGAGTACAATCCCAAAGAACAGTCGGGATATCCCAGGATTTGTACAGGGTATCCTGGAGTACGATCCCAAAGAACAGTTGGGATATCCCAGGATTTGTGCAGAATATCCTGGAGTACAGCCAAGGCATCCCAAAAAAAGGTCAGGATATTCCAGAGTTTGGGATGCTGAATTCCCATGGATCCCTTGGGACATCCCAGCAAATCCTGTGACAACCCCATCCCTATGGATCTGTTCTATCCCTATGGATCTGCTCCATCCCATCCCTATGGATCTGCCCCATCCCATCCCTATGGATCTGCTCCATCCCTATGGATCTGCTCCCATCCCTATGGATCTGCTCCATCCCATCCCTATGGATCTGCTCCATCCCATCCCTATGGATCTGCTCCCATCCCTATGAATCTGCTCCATCCCATCCCTATGGATCTGCTCCCATCCCATCCCTTTGGATCTGCTCCCATCCCTATGAATCTGCTCCATCCCATCCCTATGGATCTGCTCCCATCCCATCCCTATGGATCTGCTCCATCCCTATGGATCTGCTCCCATCCCTATGGATCTGCTCCCATCCCTATGGATCTGCTCCATCCCATCCCTATGGATCTGCTCCATCCCATCCCTATGGATCTGCTCCATCCCATCCCTTTGGATCTGCTCCCATTCCCGATCCCATCTCCCTTCCCCGTCTCCGTTAATTGGATTGGAGCCAGGAAATCTCATTTGTGGCTCCGGTAATTCCGGGAACGAGCCCTGGCCTGGCTCCAGAGGCAGAAAATCCGGGAAAAGCATCCGGATGGAAAAAGCACAGCTCCCAGATCTGGCTGGATCATGGAAAAAGGGAAAATTAAACCCAATCCATCTCTTCTCCATGGATGTTTTTTCTCAGCTTGGATTCCTTGGAGCTGCCTGGCCTGGAATGGGAAGAGAGTACTTGGATGTTCTGGATCCTGCTGGAAAATCCCCAAAATCCTTGGAAAACGCAAGGCCGGGACTGGCCCTGAGCTTCCCAAAAAAACCAAGTGGGTCTCATTCCCAGGAATCGCATTCCCATCCTCGGGAAGCATCGGGCTCCCAACAAGACAAAAAATCCATAGGAAAACTCTGACAGTTCCTGGTTTTATTCCAGCCAGGAATTTCTGGACTCCCTGAAAACTGCCTCCCAAGGAAAAACCCCTCCGGAGATTCCAGGAAAAACGACAGCCAAGCAAACGTGGTTTTATTAATGGATTCATCCCAGCCAGCCAGGATTTTTCCTTGCATCCAGCCGGGAATTTTCCCTGGATGCAGCCAGGATTTTTCCTTGGATCCAGGCTGGATCGTTCCTTGGATGCAGCCGGGATTTTTCCTCGGATGCAGCCAGGATTTTTCCTTGGATTCTGGCTGGATTTTTCCTTGGATTCTGGCTGGATTTTTCCTTGGATCCAGGCTGAATTTTTCCCTGGATCCAGCCAGGATTTTTCCTTGGATTCTGGCTGGATTTTTCCTCAGATCCAGGCTGAATTTTTCCCTGGATCCAGGCTGGGTTTTTCCTTGGATTCTGGCTGGATTTTTCCTTGGATTCTGGCTGGATTTTTCCTCGGATCCAGGCTGAATTTTTCCCTGGATCCAGCCGGGATTTTTCCTTGGATCCACACTGAGCTGGATAAATTCGGTTTCTTTTCCTCACCATTATGATTTTTAGGGAATTTCCCCCTGGAGCAGAGCTCATTAACGATCCTGGCATTTTCTCCTTCCCATCCCAACTCCTGGAATTTCCCTGGAGATCCATCTGGGAATTCCCTCAGGATTCCGAATCTCCAAATTAATTTTCCTTCCCAATTCCCAATCCACCTGTTCCATAATGGAATCCTGAATTTTTCTCTTCCCATAATTCTGCCATTCCTTCCCCCTTCTGTTCCAATTTTCCCATTCCCTTCCAGGGCTGCAATGCCAGAAAAAAAAATGGGAATTTGCACTTTTCCAAGTGAGTGAATCAAAAACCTCTGGAGATTTCCATCCAAGAGCTCTTTTTTTCCTTCCATTTTAGGGAAAAAAAAAAAAAGGATTCCAGCTCTGTGCCGGCTCTTTCCCATCCTGGATCCGCATCCGGGAATTTGGGATGGATCCCGATTTTGCGCTGAAATTTCCTTAGGAATTCCTGCTGGGAATGCGCCTTTTTCCCCAAAAAAGTCCTCACGCTGGAATAAAACCATCCCAAATTCCTTTCCCTGGGATTCCCTCGTTTCCTGGGATGCTCCAGGGATTCCCACTGGGATGAGCCCATCAGCTCCTCAAAATCCTACAGATTCCCTCTGGGAATCCCTCTTTTTTCCCCAAATTTTCCTTTCTTTTCCCCTTCCTTTTCCCTCCTTTTTCTCCTCTTTTTCCCCTCCTTTTTCCCATCTTTTCTCCTCTTTTTTTCCTGCTTTTTCCCTTTTCCCCCTGCTTTTCCCCCTCCTCTCTCCCTCCTTGTCCCTCTTTCCCCCTCCATTTTTTCCCGCCATTTTTTTCCCTCTTTTTCCTTTTCTTCCCCCCTCTTTGCCTCTTTTTTCCTTCCTTTTCCCGCCTTTCCCCTCTCCTTTTTCCCTCTTTCCCCCCTCTTTTTTCACTTCTCTTTTCCCTCCTTTCCCCCTCTTTTTCCTTCTTTTTCCTCTCCATTTTCCCTCTTTATCCCTCTTTATTCCCTCTTTTTCCCCCTCATTTTTCCCTCTTTTTCCCCTCCATTTTCTCTTATTTTTCCCCTTTTTCCCCCCCATTTTTCCCTTCATTTTCCCTTTTTTCCCGCTTTTTTTCCCTCCCTGGTGCTGGGAATGACCCATGATCCACGGGATAATTATGGATCCATGGGAGCAGCCGCTCCGTGTCTGGGAATTCATTATCCAAAGGTTCTGGAGAAATGAGGGAAAAAATCTTTATCCCGGTGCCAAAACCTTTCCCATCCATCAGCCAGGGCAGAATTCCCGCTGGGAACATGGAGCTGATGGATGTGGCACCTGGAATACGGAATTCCTGGGATATCGGGGCTCTGGGACCTCGGATCTGCCAAAATTCCTCCAGGCTGGAACTGAGAATTCCCAAATTCTGGATCCCCCAAGCCCTGCCTGAATTTAGGGAGAGATTCCCAAATTTTGGAGCAGCCAAGTCCTGGGAATTCAGGGAAAGACTCAGGGAATTCTGGATCAGCTATATCTGGAATTAGGGAGAGATTCCCAAATTTTGGATCAGCCAGATCCTGGGAATTCAGGGAGAGATTCCCAAATTCCTGCAAATCCTGGGAATTCGGGACCCATGCCATCCCATTCCTGGGAATTGTGGAACCTCCAGGAAATTCTGGAGTTTCTCAGGAATGCTGGAGCCTCCTCCAGTGCCCGTTCCCACATTTTTTTCGGGATGAAACACGAGCAGGGCCCGCAGGTGGCTCCTGTCCCAGACAGCTCCACATTCCATAAAAATCCCACATTCCAGGCCTGAAACAACAGGATTATCCCGGGGGAAAAAGGGTTGGGATGGAACAGTGCCGGAGGCCCTGGGGCAGGGAATTTTTGGGATTTTTTTGGGGATTCCCAGGCACCTGCAAGTCATGGAGCCAAAATCCCTGACCCCAAACTTCCAGCCCCAAAATCCCAACCCCAAAATCCCAACCCCAGAATTCCAGCCCCAAAATCCCAACCCCAAAATCCCAGCCCCAGAATTCCAGCCCCAAAGTCCCTCAGATGGAATTCCCAAATAAATCCCACACATCATTGGATGTCCTGGTCCTTTGGGATGAGGATGAAGTGGAAATTGGGATGAGGATCCCACAGAAATTGGGATGAGGATTCCATGGAAATTGGGATGACATGGGAATCGGGAGGAAGATTCCATCTCATCCAGAATTTGGGATGAGACGGAAATTGGGATGAAGTGGAATTTGGGGGGAGGACCCCCCAGAAACTGGGATGAGGATTCCATGGGAATCAGGATCAGGATAAAGTGGGAACTGGGATGAGGATCCCATGGAAATCGGGATGAGGATTCCATGGAAATGGGGATAAGAATTCCATGGAAATCAGGATGAGGTGGGAACCAGGATAAGGTGGGAATTGGGAGAGGATTCTGTGAAAATTTGGATTAGGTGGAAATTGGGATGAGATGGAATTCAGGACGAGCATGTCACAGAAATTGGGATGAAGATTCCATGGGAATTGGGATGAGATGGAAATTGGGATGAGGTGGGAATTGGGATGAGGAGAAAATTGGGATGAGGATTCCATGGAAATTGGGATGAGGATGAGGTGGATGATGCCAGAATTCCCTGGATCCAGCGCCTTATCCAGCAGTATGGGATAACATGAGGTGAGGGAAAATGGGGAATTCCCCAACCCTGGAAGCTCCCAAGAGAATTCCCTGGAATTCCCCATCCCTGGAAATCTGGAATGCTTTTCCTGCTCTTCCTGCCTCTCCCATTCCTGCTTTTCCAGGGCCACCCTCAAACCCAAGAGTCCTTTTCCAGGAAAAAAACATCCAAACTCCTGGAATTCCAACTTTCCCAGGATATCAGAGCACCTGGAAGGGTTTGGCACCCCTGGAATTATCCTGGCGGGAATCAGGATGGAATTTTTATTTAAGATTAAGGAAACCCCCCCCCCCAGGACTCAGAATTCCAACCATTTCCCAGGAATCTCCTTCAGGATCCTCCAGCAGCGTTTTTCCTTTAAAACCAGCGGCAGGAAAAGTGGGAAAACCAACAGAAAATCCCAACAATCCCTCCGGTCACGAGGTTGGGGCTGAAAACGAAGCGGAATTTTCCATCCGGATGAATTTTGCCGGGATTTGTTGTCACGTGGGGATTTGTTCGCATTCCCGAGGTTTTGCCCCTGAGCTCCTGGATTTGTGGATGGAGGACGAGGTTGGAGCTGCTCCCAAAATTTTTGCATCCCAAAATCTTTCCCATCCCTTTCCCGCTGTCTCCGGGGGATGATCCTGGGTTTTGGTGTCCCCAGATTCCCAAAAAAACCCAATAAATCTACGGGATTTGGGGATTTGGGGAAGGGATCAGGATCAGTTCTGCACATCCCGACCCCTGTGGGATCATCCCAAACTCTGTGGGATCATCCCAATCCCTGTGGGATCATCCCAATCCCTGTGGGATCATCCCAATCCCTGTAGGACCATCCCAATCCCTGTGGGATCATCCCAATCCCTGTAGGACCATCCCAATCCCTGTAGGACCATCCCAATCCCTGTGGGACCATCCCAATCCCTGTGGGATCATCCCAATCCCTGTAGGACCATCCCAATCCCTGTAGGACCATCCCAATCCCTGTGGGATCATCCCAATCCCTGTGGGATCATCGCAATCCCTGTGGGATCATCCCAATCCCTGTGGGATCATCCCAAACCCTGTGGGACCATCCCAATCCCCGTGGGATCATCCCAATGTCTGCATTTCCACCACCATCCCAAGGAGGTTTGGCCCCAAATTCCCAAAAAACCCCACTAAATTTCTGGGATTTGGGGGCAGGATCTGGCTCAGTTTTCCACATCCCAATCCCTTTGCTCTCCCCTCCATCCCAACGAGGTTTGGCCCCAAATTCCCAAAAACCCCCAATAAATTTCTGGGATTTGGGGAAAGATCCAGCTCAGCTTCCCCTGCACTTCCCCTTCCATCCCAGGGATGTTTTTCCCCAAATTCCCAAAAAATCCCGATACATTTGTGGGATTTGGGACAAGGATCGGGCTCAGCTCCCCCTGCCCTCGATCCCAAAAGTTCCCATCCCATTCCCGCCGTTCCCAGTCCATGCCAGCAGCTCCCAAATCCCGGGAAAAGCTCGGAGCCGCCTCCTCCCCCCAGAGGAGCTGAAATCCCTAAAGCCCCGCGGGTGGCCCCGGGCCATGGAAGGGATAAAGTTCCCAAAGTTTTCCCAAAGTTCCCAAAGTTCCCGGAGGACTTCCCGGAGCTTCCCGAGCTCGCCTCCCGAATTCCAGGGGGAATTCCAGAGGGAATTCCAGGCGCGGCCGGAAGGGAGGGAAGAAGGAAGGAAGGAAAAGGTAACTTGGATTTGGGATTTTTCCCTCTTTTCCCCCCCCCCTTTTGTGGGGCTGCTTTTTTGTTTCCCGGCTCGGCTCAGAGCTCCAGGGTGGGAATTCGGGATCAAATCCCGCCCAAACATTCCCAAAAATCCCCGCGTGCCCTTTCTCTGCGTGCTGCGGCATTCCAGGATCAGGGAAATCCCAAAAAACCCAAATTCCGCCCTCCAGCAGGAGTTTAACCCGCGAGTTCCCTTTTCCCGAGGGATGCAGAATCCCAGGATCAGAGAATTCCCAAAAATCCCAAATTCCGCCCCCCAGCAGGGATTTCACTCCGGGTTTTCTCTTCCCTGGGGGATGCAGAATCCCAGGATCAGGTTTTGGGATTGTGGGAACGGGGGAACTGCGGCGATTTTGGGATGGGATCAGGAACGGGGGTGGGGAAAAGCGGCTCCATGAGCTCCTCAATCCCTTGGGATGAGCCCATCCCACCCGGTCCCGTTGTTCCCACGGGTTTTTTGGGATCGTTTTGGGGCTGGATCGCTGATTTTGGGGGGTGCTGGAGCGGGATTCCCAAATCCCAAATCCCAAACCCTATTCACAAATCCCAAACCCCATTCCCAAATCCCAAACCCCACTCCCAGTTCCCAAACCCTATTCCCAAATCCCAAACCCCATTCCCAGTTTTCAAACCCCATTCCCAGCTCCCAAACCCCATTTCCAGTTCTCAAACCCCATTCCCAGTTTTTAAACCCCATTCTCAAATCCCAAATCCATTGTTGGGATTTGCAGGAATGGAATTCAAGGAAATCCGGATAATCCCAAATGCTCCCAAACCACTTTTTTAGGAAAATTTTGGGGTCAGATAGCAGATTTGGGATCTTTTGGGGTGGCACTGGAGCAGGATCAGCTCCTAAATCCATCTGTGGGATTTGCAGGGATCGAGGATGGGAATTAAAGGAAATCCGGATGATCCCAACCTGCCGGTCCCAGCATTCCCTGGAAAATCCTGAAATGAAATCTTTATTGTTTTTATTTTTTAAAAATGGGATTGGGATCTGGGAATTCTCTCCTGGATCCCATTCCCGGATTTATTTCAGGAATTGGGAATTCTGGATCCTGTTCCCAGATTTATTTCAGGAATTGGGAATTCTGGATCCCGTTCCCAGATTTATTCCCAGAGCTGGGAATTCCCTCCTGGATCCCATTCCCAGTTTTATTCCTGGAATAAAACTCATTCCCGGTTTTATTTTTCTGGGAATTCTGGATCCCATTCCTGGATTTTTCTGGGATTCCAGAATTCCTGGCAGGGCGGGATGAGGGATGGGCAGGAGTTTCCATGGAGCCCGGAGAGGTCACGGAGAAGAGCAGAGGGATCGGATTCCAAGGAAAATCCTGGAGCTGGGATGGGCCCGGCCGGGAACGCGGATCCCGCTGGGATTTTGCTGTTCCCACCTGGGGGTTTTTTTTGGGATTTTGGGAATCAGGAAGGAGCTCAGGGATCCAATTCCATAGGCAGGGACAATTCCTGTTAGGCCAAGCGCTGCAGAGGCCGGAAAATCGGGAATGAAACATTCCCTGGGAGGCTGAAAAAATCGGGAACTCCCAAACCTTATTCCCAAATCCCAAATCCCATTCCCAGTTCCCAAATCCCATTCCCAAATCCCAAACCTCATTCCCAAATCCCAAATCCCATTCCCAAATCCAAAACCCCATTCCCAAATCCCAAACCCCATTCCCAAATCCCAAACCCAATTCCCAAATCCCAAACCTCATTCCCAAATCCCAAACCCGGGATGGGCTTTGGGATGGGATCTGGGATTGCTAGGATCCCAAACTTGGATTTGGGATCTGTGATGGGGTTTGGGATCACTGGGATTTGGGATTGCTGGGATGTGGGATGGCATTTGGGATTTGTAGGATCTGGAATCACTGGGATCCCAAACTGGGATCTGGGATGGGATTTGGGATGGGATCTGGGATTTGTGGGATCTGGGATCGCTGGGATCCCAACCCCATGGGATGATGGGAACACCCTGGCAAGAACCATTGGGGGGGATCTGATTCTCGGTGGATTTTTGGGAAGGAAGGTGCAAATCCCAAATTTTCCATCCTGGCCTGGAGGAAATCCCTGGGAAATGTGACAAGCGGTGACAGTGCGGCTGCAGTGTGACAGCTGCCGGGATCCCTTGGATCAATCCCAACCCCAACCCCTGGAATGTCCCCAAATCCCGGGGTGTCCCCAATCCCCGCAGGTGACATCTGGGGACATTTTGTGCCCGTGCCGGAATTCCCAGGCTGGCTCTGGGGACAATTCCCGGCTGGGGACAATTCCCGGCTGGCGACACTCTGGGGACAGCGCCGCTCCCGCCTCTCCCCAGCCGCGACCTTTGCGCCGCTTTTCCAGCCCTAAAAATTCCTTGGAAAACCCAAACAAAGGCTGGAAGCGGCTCCGGGATCCGCGGGATCATCCCTCGGGATCGCCCCTCCCCCAGCTCCACGGAAAAGTTGGAATTCCGCCGGGATTTTGGGATCAAACCGGCCGGGAGCGGCACCTCCAGCCTGATTTTCCCGGCCTTTTCCCCACTTTTCCAGCCCCCATCCCGCTTTTCCCGGCATTTTTTCCACTTTTCCCGGCGTTTTTCCCACTTTTCCCGGCATTTTCCCCGCTTTTCCCGGCATTTTCCCCGCTTTTCCCAGCGTTTTTCCTACTTTTCCCAGCGTTTTCCTTACTTTTCCCCACTTTTCCTCGTGTTTTCCTCAATTTTCCCAGCATTTTTCCCACTTTTCCTCGTCTTTTTCCCACTTTTCCCGGCGTTTTTCCCACTTTTCCAGCGGGCTCAGGGATCCCGGAGGGGGAGGGGGCGGCCATGGCCTCCAACGGCTCCTCTGGAATTCGGGATTCCCCCCTGGAACCGGGAATTTTCCTGGATGAGGATCTGGGATCCGACTGGTACATCTACGAATCCACGGAATCCACGCCCCGGGATGAGTGAGTGTCCCCAAAAGTGTCCCCAAAACTGTTCCCTTCCCATGGAGTAAATCCCGGAATTTTGGCCCTTCTGAAAATCCTGGAATTTCTGGTCATTCCATGACTTATTCCTGGATTTTTTCGAGCCTGCAATTTTTGGGGCTGGCCCCATCATCCCCAGATTTATTCCAGGTTTTTGGGCCTGGAATTTTTGGGGCATCAATCCCATAATTCCCTGATTTATTCCTGGATTTTTTGCCCCTCTAAAAATCCCAGGATTTTGTGTCCTGGTTAAATTCCCTTTCCCAAGGATGAGAGAATTCCCATAGGGAAATCCCAATCCTATAAACATTTGGGGACAGCAGGAATTTTTGGGATGCCTGGAAAATCCCAGTTTTCCTCTGGGACCCTTCCCTGCTCCCATCCTACTGGAATTGTGGGGTTTGGGAAGGGCTTGGATGGGGTTTTTCCTATAAATAATGGGATTTAGGCGTTTTCCACAGGAATTTATGGGATCCAGGGATTCCCACTGCTGATTATGGGATTCAGGGGTTTCCCCTATAAATTATGGGATTCAGGGATTCCCACAGGGGATTTATGGGACTCGGGTTTTTTTTCCAGCACTTTTGTGGTCAAACCCAAATCCAGGATTTTCCCCATTTTTCCCATCATTTTTTCCCTGCTCTTTTAGGCTTAAAACCCCACCAAAATCTGGGATTTTTCCCATTTTTTCCCATCATTTTTTCCCGGCCCTTTCAGGCTTAAAACCGCACCAAAATCTGGGATTTTTCCCGTTTTTCCAGCCTTTTTCCCGAAGCGATCCCGGAATGCCACCCCACAATTTCCCCCCAGATGTACCACACCATCATGGCTCCCATTTCCGTGAGTATCCGCCCCAAAATCCCCGTTCCCACCACAAAATTCTGGGAAAAAACCAAAAAAATTCCCACATCCCATTCCCCACCTGGAATCCACGGATTTCAGGCTGGGCTCCATCTTGGATGAATTTTCCTGCCTAAACCGTCCCAGAATTCCCTGATTTCTGGGATTTTAATTCCCTGTGGGACGAGAATTCCAAAATTCCTCCCGAATCATTCCCAGGACCCCTTTTCCATGGATTTGTGGGGTCTCCGTGGGATTCTCATCATCCCCCTTTTTCCACGGATTTATGGGGTGTCCATGGAATTCCCATCATTCCCACGACTCCATGGATTTGTGGGGTCTCCATGGGGTTCTCATCATTCTCCTTTTCCATGGATTTATGGGGTCTCCATGGGGTTCCCCTTATTCCCACCACTCCCAGGATCTCCTTTTCCATGGATTTATGGGGTCTCCATGGGGTTCCCACCATTCCCAGGACCCCTTTTCCATGGATTTCCCATCCCTTTCCCAGCTGGCCGTGATCCTGGCCTTGTCCTTCCTGGTCAAGCGCCGCCGGCTTTACCAGAACTGCTGGAACGGCGTCCCGGGATTGCTCAGGTATTGGAATTCCCAAAATCCCACTGATCCCCCCTTGGAAAGAGCTCAGAATTCTCAAATCCTGCTGATCCCTCATTGAAAAGGGCTCAGAATTCCCAAAATCCTTCTGATCCCCCATTGGAAATATTTTGGAATCCCCAAAACCTGCTTGATCCCTCCTTAGAAACATCCCAGAATTCCAAAATCCTGCTGAACCCTAGTTGGAAACGTATCAGAATTCCCAAAATCCCACTGATCCCTCATTGGAGAGAGTTTGGAATTCCCAAAATCCCACTCAACTGTCCTTGAAAAGGGTTCGGAATTCCCAAAATCCTGTTGCTCGCTCCCCAGAAAGGGTTCAGAATTCCCAAAACCCTGCTGATCCCTCCTTGGAAATGGCTTGGAATTCCCAAACCCCGCTGATTCCCCCTCGGAAACATCTCGGAATTCCCAAACCCCGCTGATCCCTGCCGGGAATCCTTGCAGCCCCGCGAATTTCCTGGAAGAGGACGGGAATGGCGGCGTGGCGGCGGCCGTGTTCGGGATCCTGTTCTCGTCGCTGTGCCAGCTGCTGCTGGACAGGGACCCGCTGCCGCTCGCCGCCCCCACGGCCCCCAGCGCCCGCGGTGAGCATCCCAATCCCAATCCCAAACACCATCCCAATCCCAAACAACATCCCAAACACCATCCCAATCCCAAACACCATCCCAATCCCAAACA
>VWZS01005159.1:7586-24909 GCA_013397075.1 Rhabdornis inornatus | reverse complement strand
TCCCAATCCCAATCCCAATCCCAATCCCAATCCCAATCCCAGTCCCAAACCCAAACCCAAACCCCATCCCAAATCCAATCCCGACCCCAAACACAATCCTGATCCCAAACCCAATCAAAATCCCAAACACAATCCCAAACCCAATCCCAAACCTGATCCCAATCCCAAACCTGATCCCAAACACAATCCGAATCCCAATCCTGGGATAGCAACGCAGAACCTCCAGTGCTGGACATGGGATGAGAACGCAGAGCGCTCCCGATCCCAATCCCCATCCCAATCAGGCTCTCAATCCCAATCCCGATCCCAATTCTGATTCTGATTTGTCCCCATCCCGGTCCCCATCCCGATCCTGATTCCCATCCTGGTCCTTATGCCAACCCACATACCAATCCTGATCCTGATCAGGCTCTCAGTCCTGATCCTGGTCCCAGTCAGTGTCTCAATCCCAATCCCAATCCAGATCCCGTTCCTGATTCCCATTATGGTCCCCATGCCAACCCTAATCCTGATCCTGATCCCAACCAGGCTCTCAATCCCAATCCCAATCCTGATCCCGGTCCCCATGCCAACCCTGATCCCAATCCCAATCCTGATCCCGGTCCCCATGCCAACCCTGATCCCAACCCCAATCCTGATCCCAATCTTGACCCCAATCCTGATTCCCATCCTGGTTTCTAAGACAACCCTGATCCCAATCAGGCTCTCAATCCCAATCCCAATCCTGATCCCAATCTTGACTCCCATTCTGGTCCCCATGCCAACCCTGATCCCAATCCCAATCCTGATCCCAATCTTGACCCCGATCCTGATTCCCATCCTGGTTTCTAAGACAACCCTGATCCCAATCAGGCTCTCAATCCCAATCCCGATCCCAATCCTGATCCTGATTCCCATCCTGGTCTCCATGCCAACCCTGATCCGAATCTTGATCCCAATCAGCCTCTCAATCCCAATCCCAATCCTGATCCCAATCTGTCTCTCAATCCCAATCCCGACCCCAATTCCAATCCCAATCCTGATCCTGATTGACATCCTGGTCCTTATGCCAGCCCTGATCCCAATCTCGATCCCGATCCCAATCAGTCTATCAATCCTGATCCTGATCCTGATTCCCATCCTGGTCTCCATGCCAACCCTGATCCGAATCTTGATCCCAATCAGCCTCTCAATCCCAATCCCAATCCTGATCCCAATCTGTCTCTCAATCCCAATCCCGACCCCAATTCCAATCCCAATCCTGATCCTGATTCCCATCCTGTCCCCATGCCAATCCTGATCCCAGTCTCAATCCTGATCCCAATCAGGCTCTCAATCCCGATCCCAATTCCAATCCTGATCCTGATTCCCATTCTGGTCCCCATGCCAACCCTGATCCCAATCCTGACCCTGATCCCAATCAGCCTCTCAGTCCCAATCCCAATCCTGATCCTGATTGCCATCCTGGTCCTTATGCCAGCCCTGATCCCAATCTCGATCCTGATCCCAATCAGTCCCTCAATCCCAATTCCGACCCTAATCCTGATCCCCATCCTGGCCCTTATGCCAACCCTGATCCTGACCCTGATCCCAATCAGTGTCTCGATCCCAATCCCGATCCCGATCCCGATCCTGATCCCGATCCCGATTCCCATCCTGTCCCCATTCCAACCCCGATCCCGATCCTTTTCCCGCTTTTCCAGAGTTCTGGAAGATCCTGGCGCTGTTCTATTACCCGCTGTTCTACGCGCCCCTGCTGGCCTGCGCTGGCCCCCGGCACCGCCTGGGCTACGGGGCCGGGGCTCTGCTGGCCTGGGCTCACTGCGCCGCACACCTGGGCCACCGCCTACAGTGTCCCCTGGCCACCAAGGTGAGTAGCCCTGAGGGGTCACCGAGCCTCTCTGGGGTGGCCCTGAGGGGCTGTGGCTACCTTGTCACCTCCTGGAGTGGCCCTGAGGGGCTGTGGCTCCCTGGCCAGCTCCCAGCGTGTCCCTGCAGTGTCCCCTGGCTGGGGTGGTGGCACCAGGGTGATGGCACTGTCCCCGGGGTGGTGGCAGTGTCCCCGGGGTGGTGGCAGTGTCCCCAGGGAGGTGGCAGTGTCCCCGGGGTGGTGGCAGTGTCCCCAGGGAGGTGGCACTGTCCCCGGGGTGGTGGCACTGTCCCCAGGGAGGTGGCGGTGTCCCCAGGGTGGTGGCAGTGTCCCCAGGGAGGTGGCAGTGTC
Source organism: Rhabdornis inornatus (assembly GCA_013397075.1). NCBI lineage: Eukaryota > Metazoa > Chordata > Aves > Passeriformes > Rhabdornithidae > Rhabdornis > Rhabdornis inornatus. The sequence goes on along the minus strand of VWZS01005159.1, from coordinate 22,709 downwards.
CCCAGGGTGGTGGCACTGTCCTCAGGGTGGTGGCAGTGTCCCCAGGGAGGTGGCGGTGTCCCCAGGGTGGTGGCAGTGTCCCCAGGGAGGTGGCACTGTCTCCGGGGTGGTGGCACTGTCCCCAGGGAGGTGGCGGTGTCCCCAGGGTGGTGGCAGTGTCCCCAGGGTGGTGGCAGTGACCCCGGGGTGGTGGCAGTGTCCCCAGGGTGGTGGCAGTGACCCCTGTCCCCATCCCAGATCCACAGGCTGTATTCCCTGCTGTCCCATGTCCCTGTCCTGCTGTCCCTGTCCCTGCTCAGTCTCTGGTACCCGGCTCTGCTCGTGCGCAGCCTGCGCCAAGGGGACAGCTCCGAGCCGGAGGTACGGACACCGGGAATTCGGGATCGTCCCNATTGGGATGGGGATTGGGACCGGGAGCACTCTGCGCTCCCATCCCAACTCCAGCGCTGGAGGTTCTGCATTGCTATCCCAGGATTGGGTTTGGGATCGGGATCGAGATCAGGATCGGGACTGGGTCAGGATTAGGATTAGGATTAGGATTAGGATTAGGATTAGGATTAGGATTAGGATCTCTACGCGTTCCCCTCCTGGTCTCAGCGCTGGGGTTTCTCCATTGCTATCCCGGGACTGGATTTGGGATTGAGTTCGGGATCGGGATTGGGATCAGGATCTCCATGCAATCCCTTCCCAGCCCTCCCGCTGGGGGTTCTCCATTCCTATCCCAGGATTGGGTTTGGGATCAGGACTGGGAGCTTCACATGTTCCCCTCCCAGCCCCAGCGCTGGAGTTTCTCCGTTGCTATTCCAAGATTGGGATTGGGATTGGGATTTGGATCTCCACACATTCTCCTCCCTGCCCTCCCACTGGCAGTTCTCCTTCAATATCCCAGGATTTGGTTTGGGATTGGGATTGGGATTGGGATTGGGATTGGGATTGGGATTGGGATTGGGATTGGGATTGGGATTGAGATCTCTCTGCATTCCCCTCCCGGCCCTGCTGCTAGAGGTTCTCCGTTGATATCCCAGGTTTGGGTTTGGGATCAAGATCAGGATCGAGATTGGGATCAGGATTGTGTTTGGGGTTGGGATTGGGGTCAGGATTGGGTTTGGGATCGGGTTTGGGATCGGGATCTCCATGTGTTCACCTCCTGACCCTGGAGGAATTCCAGAGGGATTTGGAAAGGGATTATTCCCGCTTTTCCATACCAACATCACACATTCCGTATCCCATCCCGGGCTGGAAAATTCCCGTTGGGATTCAGCCGGGATGAGGGCGTGGCCAGGCAAGCTCTGCCTCCCCAAATCCATCCATTTTTCCCAGATTCCCGGGAAAGGCTATTACAGGAAATACCTCAAGGCTGTGCTGTCCAAGCGGGGCCGGAAGGAGAGGTAAGGACGGCAATTCCCATTCCCGGCAAATCCCATTCCCAAAATTCAGGAATGTCACCTTCTCCCACCTCCCACAGCTCGGCCAAGATCGAGGAGAGCCTCTGGTCCCGGATCCGCTCCTACCTGCGCTCCTACGTCTACATTCCCGAGGAAGGTGGGCACTGGGGAAATCCCAGGAACTGTTGGGGTTGGGATTTATGGATCATTCCCAAGATCCCAGGTTGCAAATCCATGGAAAAGGGTTCCTGGGAGTGATGGGAACCTCATGAAGACCCCACAAATCCATGGGAAAGTTATCCTGGGAGTGATGGGAATGATGGGAACCCCATGGAGACCCCACAAATCCATAGAAAAGGAGAGTGATGGGAGCCCTATGGAGACCCCACAAATCCATGGAAAAGGAGTCCTGGGAATGGTGGGATTTAGGGGAACCCCGTGGAGACCCCATAAATCCAGGGAAAAGGGGAATGGTGGGAACCCCATGGAGATTCCAAAAATCCATGGAAAAGAGGTCCTGGGAATGGTCCTGGGCCAATTCCAAGGAGTTTGGGGTGGCCTCAGTTTTCCCGGGAAAGTTTGGCCAGGGAAGGATGGGAGCAGCTGGGGCTGGAGAAGGGAATTTTCCTGCACTAAGGGGACAAAATCCCAGGAATGTGGAGCCACTCCTGGCTCTTCCCATCCATTGAGGGGGCAGGGAATGTCCCAGAGGTGGCACCTGGGTTTCCATGGAACAGCAGGGTGGAGCCATCCATTGATTCCCGGCAGGAATTCCCAGTGGGAATCCCATTCCAGGTGTTCCCCAGGAGCCTGGGCCTGCCCCGCTCTCCCTGTGCCATCCCAAATCCCGGCTCCTCTCCCGCTTTTCCCTGCAGGATTCCGGATCCCGCTGAAGCTGGTGGTGTCCCTCACCGTGGCCGTCATCGCCGTCTACCAGGTGACACCGGGGACATTCCCGGAGCATCCCGGGGGTCACTGGCGTGCCACTGAAATTCCTTCTGGAATTCTGCACTCCTGAGGCTCTGCTGAGCTGTAAATCCTGAAATCCCATGGGATCCAAGCCGTAAATCCCACAATCTTGCTGCATCCCAGCCACGAATCCCAAAATCCTACAGGTTCCCAGCTGTGAAACATGTGGGATCCCAGCTGTAAATCCCACAATCCCTTGGAATCCCAGCCATAAATCCTGCAATCCTGTGGGATCTGTGATGTAGATCCCGCAATCCTGCGGGATCCGAGCCGTAAATCCTGCAGGATCCCAGCCATAAATTGCGCAATCCCACTGGATCCCAGCCATAAATCCTGAAATCCCACGGGATCCCAGCTGTAAATCCCACGGGATCCCAGCCATAAATCCCATGATCCCATGGGATCCGAGCCATAAATCCCAAAACCCTGCAGGATCTGAGCTGCAAATCCCTCTATACGGCGGGAATACGAGCGGTAAATCCTGCAGTCCTGTGGGATCCCAGCCATAAATCCCACGGGATCCCAGCCATAAATCCCAAAATCCTGTGGGATCCCAGCTGTAAAACCTGTGGGATCCCAGCCGTATACCCCACAATCCCACAGGACCCCAGCCATAAATCCTGTGGGATCCCTTCCATAAATCCCAAAATCCTGTGGGATCCCAGCCATAAATCCTGAAATCCTGCGGGATTCCAGCAATAAATCCTGCGATCCCTTGGGATCCCAGCCATAAATCCCAAACTCCTGTGGGATCCCAGCTGTAAATCCTGCAATCCCACAGGATCCCAGTCATGAATCCCGAAATCTCGTGGGATCGCGGCCATAAATCCCACGGGATCCTAGCCATAAATGCTGCCATCTCGTGGGATCCCAGCCATGAATCCTGAAATCCTGTGGGATCCCAGCTCCAAAACCTGTGGGATCCCATCTGTAAATCCCACAATCCCACTGGATCGAGCCAGAAATCCCAAAATTTCTGATCCCGGTCATGAATCCCGAAATCTCGTGGGATTCTGGCCATAAATCCCACAGGATCCCAGCCATAAATCCCGGAATCTCCTGTCCTCCCAGGTGGCCCTGCTGCTCCTGGTGGCCGTTGTCCCCACGATCCAGATTGTCCGGGCGGGAATGACCAAGGACGTGGTGGTGCTGCTGGTCCAGTTTGGATTGGTGCCCTCGGATAATCCGGCCGTGCCGGGGGACATGGAAAAGGAGCTCGGCACCGTCCGCCACTACCTGTGGTCACTGGAAGGTGGGATCCCAGCTGGAATCACCATTCCAGAGGGGGATTTGGGTGGGAATTCTGGGGGATTCCTGATCTGGAGGATGGAACTGGGAGGATTCCAGGGTAATTTCCGGATAATTCCTGGCCCGCAAGGTGATACTGGGAGGATTCCAAGGGGATTTCAGGAGGATTCCTGGTCCAGAGGATAGGATGGGATGAGACAAATTCCAGGAGGATTTTGGGAAGATGAGATAGGGCTGATTCCAGGGAGATTCTGGGAGGATTCCTGCCCTGGAGGATGGGATAGGGCTGATTCCAGGGAGATTCTGGGAGGATTCCTGGCCCAGAGGATGGGATGGGGCAGATTCCGGCAGGGTTTTTGGAGGATTCCTGACCTGGAGGACAGGACTGGGAGGATTCCAGAGGGATTTTGGGAGCGGCTGGCAGGGATGGGGCTGTGCCAGGCTGGCACGTGCCAAGGCGGGAAGAGACTCCTGGAAAAGCCATTGGGAAGAGCCGGAGGGAAGAGGCGGCAGATGCTGCAGGCCTGGAAATCTGCTGGAAGTGAACAGATGGGCCCTGAATCCCTGGAGAGTGGAAATCCTTGGATGGGGGATGAGGGAAGAGCAGGGAAGAAGGAATAACAGGGATGGGAGGTAGCAGGGATCAGGGAATTTCAGGGATAAATGAATAGGAGGGATGAGACAATTCCAGGGATGAAGGAATTTCGGGGGTCAGGGAATTCCAAGGATAAAGGATCAGCAGGGATCAGGGAATTCCAGCGATATGGGAATTTCAGGGATTGGGGAATTTCAGGACTGAGGGAATTTCAGGGATCAGGGAATTCCAGGGATAAAGGATCAGCAGGAACACCCCCTCCTTCCTTGGGGTCCCACCAACTCCCGGGAGGATTTCTGTGGCTTTTCCTGGATTCCCAAACCTCTCTCATCCCGGTTTTTTCCCTCCATCCCTCCTCCCATAGATCCCTTTTTCCCAAGGCCCCCATCCCACCCCTTGCCCATCCCAGCTCACTCCAGGGATTTTCCCAGATCTCCCTTCCCCTTTTCCCTCCCTCTGTTCCATCCGTTCCCCCTTGGGAGCTGAAGGAGAGAGGGGGAAACTGAGGCAGGGCACAACTCCCGCTAAAACCCCATTCCCAGCATTATTCCCTGGAATTCCCCAAATCCAGGAATGTTTTCCCGTTTTTCCGCAGTCTGCTACATCTGCTCGCTGGCGCTGTGCTGCCTGCTCACCTGCGCCATGCTGCTCCGGAGCCTCGGCATGCACAGGTGGGGCCAGACACATTCCCGACATTCCCGACATTCCCAGCATTCCCAGCCCCATTCCCGATGTCCCTGTCCCCATTCCCAATGTCCCTATGCTCATTCCTGACTTTCCATCCCCATTCCCAACATTCCCAGCTCCTTTCCCAATGTCCCCATCCCCATTCCCAATGTCCCCATTCCCAATGTCCCCGTCCACATTCCTGATGTCCTTATGCCTATTCCCGACTTTGTTCCCGACTTTCCATCCCCATTCCCAACATTCCCAGCTCCATTCCCAATGTCCCCATCCCCATTTCCAATGTCCCCATTCCCGATGTCCCTGTCCACATTCCTGATGTCCTTGCCCCTATTCCCGGCTTTCCATCCCCATTCCCAACATTCCCAGCTCCATTCCCAATGTCCCCATCCCCATTCCCAATGTCCCCAACCCCATTCCCGACATTCCCAGCCGCATTCCCAAAGTTCCCAGCCCCATTCCCAATATTCCCAGCCTGATTCCCAATGTCCCTATCCCCATTCCCAATGTCCCTGTCCCCATTCCTGGTGTCCCTATGCCCATTCCTAACATTCCCTTGGGAATTGGGAAAAGCTGGAAAAATAATTGGGAAAATTGCAAAAAAATGGAAAACCTGAAAAAATTGGGTTGGGAATTTGAAGAGGAGGAAGGGGTGGGANCCCAACATTCCCAGCCCCATTCCCTACATTCCCATGCCCATTCCCAATATTCCCAGCCTCATTCCCAACATCCCCATCCCCACTCCCGATGTCCCCATGTCCATTCCCGATGTCCCCGTCCCCATTCCCGGAATTTTTCCCAGGTCCAACCTGCGGGCGCTGTACCAGGGCGCCGTGCTGGACGTGTTTTCCAAGGCCCACATCCTGCGGCCTTCCCGGGCAGCCGTCGTCTGCTGGATCGGCTTCTCCAGCTTCCAGGCGGCCTTCGCCTGCCTGGGTACGGAATTTCGGGATCATGGGATGGGGAATCCTGTTTTTCCTAAGGATTAAGTGGCAATTCCCCATTTTTGCCCCATTCCCAGAAGGGTTTTTATCCCCTTTTCTCAAACGGGATCTGGCGGGAAATTTGGGAACATCGGATGGTTGGGAATTGGGAAAAGCTGGAAAAATAATTGGGAAAATTGCAAAAAAATGGAAAACCTGAAAAAATTGGGTTGGGAATTTGAAGAGGAGGAAGGGGTGGGATGGTGCCCGGGTAACAGAATTTCAGGATCATGGGAGGGGGGATCCCAGTTTTCCTAAGGATTAAGTGGCAATTCCTCATTTTCAGCCCATTCGCAGGAGGGTTTTTATCCCCCTTTCCTTAAATGGGATCTGGTGGATTTTGGGAACATTGGGATGGTTGGGAATTGGGAAAAGCTGGAAGAATAATCGGGAAAATTGTTTTAGAAAACTGGAAAAACTTGATTTGGAATTCAAAGAGGAGGAAGAGGTGAGATGACGCCTGGGTTTGGCTGGATCCCAAATATTTCAATGGGAAAAGCTGTGGAATCCTCCAGTCCTCTGTGCATTCCAGGGGCTCCTTGTCCCCATCCCAGCCTGGATCATCCTGGGAGTGCAGTGGGGGACCCCGAAAAGAGGGAATATCTTCACTCCACCCCCAGGAATTGTGGGGACAATCCCTTGGGAATGCAGAGCTGTTTGGGGGACTAGTGGGGTTTTTATGGGATTTGGGGAAGAAGAGCCATTATCCCATCCTGGATTCCTGCTCTGTGTCCCCATTCCCAGGTCTCCTGATCCAGCAGGTGATTTTCTTCCTCTGCTCCGTGGCCTTCACCTTCCTGGTGGTGATCCCGCTCCAGGCCGGCACCGGCTCCCCACTCTTCGGGATCATCCGGAACATGTGGTGAGCCCGCAGGAAGGGCTGGGAACCCCAAGGGATGGCCTGGATGGGTTTGGGATGTTCCATTTGGGGTTTTTCCAACACCGCTGGAAGTTCCTGCCTGGGACAATGTTTTGGGACATTCCCAGTATTTTGGGACATTCCCGGTGTCCATCCTGCTCTTCGGGATCATCCAGAAGCCGTGGTGAGCTGGAAATCCCAAGGGATGGCCCTGGATGTGTTTGGGATGCTCCATTTGGGATTTTTCCAACACCATTGGAAGTTCCTGTCCAGGATAGTGTTTTGGGACATTCCTGGCATTTTGGGTCATTCCTGGTATTTTGGGAAGTTCATGGGTCTTTTTGACATTCCTGGTGCTTTGGGACATTCCCAGTATTTTGGGACTTTCCTGGTGTTTTGGGACATTCCCAGTATTTTGGGATGCTCCCAGTGTCCACCCTGCTCTTTGGGATCACCCGGAAGCCGTGGTGTGCTGGAAAGAGCTGGATGTGTTTGGGATGTTCCATTTGGGGTTTTTCCAACACCAATGGAAGTTCCTGCCTGGGACGGTGTTTTGGGACATTCTTGGTGTTTTGGGACATTCCTGGTGTTTTGGGACATTCCCAGTGTCCATCCCGCTCTTCCAGGCCCTTCTGGCTGACCCTGGTGGTGGCCGTGCTCGTGCAGCATCTCCTGGCTCGTTCCCAGTTCCTGGAGCAGCATTCCCTGCAGAAGGAGCTCACCAACAGGTACGGGAACACCGCCATCGTCCCCGATCGTCCCCGATTGTCCCCAGTGCGGGTTTGGCGGGAATCCCAGGCTCCCACGGAGGTTTCTCCAGATATTCTGGCCTGGATTTTGGTGGGGTGACACCGGAAAGGGTGGCCCTCCTCCACCAAGGCGGGGCAAGCCCAGATCCCTCGGGATCGGCTGGATGGGGTCGGTCACCGGTGGCAGACGTCCCTCATTCCCATGGGATGTCACCACCCGAGACCAGGTGACGGAGGGACCCAAGTGTCCTCTTGGTGTGGCAGTGACGCTCTCCTGGAGCCGCTGGCCTCCATCCCAAAATCCCAAACCCACATCTTGGCCGGTTCCTCGATGTCCGAGGAGAAAAGGAGCTCCTGACGCTTCTCCAGCGGCCTGGGAGGGCGGTGGCCTCTCCCAGCGGGATGGCGCCGCCTCAGCCGGACATGGGCGGGGCCGGGAGGTTGGGATCGGCCGGAGTTTTCCCGGGAAGGGCCATCCCCCGGATCTGTGGGCCTTGCAGGCGCGCCCTGTACATCGTCACCTTCCTGCTGTTCCCCACCAACGTCCTGGTGGGCGTCCTGGCCGGCGTGTGGCGCGTGGTCATCTCCGGCCTCTACAACGCCGTCCACTTGTGCCGGCTGGACATCAGCCTGCTGCACCGCGGCGTGGAGACCTTCGACCCAGGTGGGGCAGCCGGACGTCCCCGTGCCACCAGCGGGGTCCTGGGATGGGGGCCTGGAGCTGCTGGGATGGAGCGTGGCCTCAAACGTTGGAGCGGGTGGCTTCTCCTGATCCCTGCTTTTTTTATCCCAAAAAAAAAAAAAACGAGTGGTGAGCTTTGAGGTTCAACAGTGGTCGCCTCATGTCCTGGGAGAGAGAAGAAAGGACCTCGGGGACTTCGGGGACCTCAGGGCACCTCAGGACATCCCCGTTTTTCCAGCTGGGATTGAGGGTGGCTTGCAAATGGGATGATGAGAGCAGGTGGCTTCTCCTGATTCCTGCTTGGTCTGGCTTTTTTATCCCAAAAAATATGGGATACCTTTGGGGTATCACCAGCGGGTACCTCGTGTCCCAAGATAAAGGGGAGGGGACCTCAGGAGGCCTCAGGGGACCTCAGGCCATCCTCCGTTTTTCCAGAGTGGAGGATGGCTTCAAACCCTTGGAAATGGAACACCTGGAGCAGGTGGTGCAAGCTGGGTCCTAATTTTTATCCCAAAAAAAGTGGGATGAGCCATTTGGGATTTCAACTCATGTCCCAGGATACAGGGGAGGGGACCTCAGGGGACCTCAGGCCGGGCCCTGCCGTTCCTGCCTGGGATTGTGGGAGCACAGGAAGCAGAGCGGGATCCTTGCCGGGGCTCCGGGAACGGGGAATGCTGTCCCCGCTGAGCGCGCGGTGTCCCCGCAGGGTACCACAGCTACTGCCACTACCTGAAGGTGGAGGTGAGCCAGGGCCACCCGCTGCTGAAAGCATTCTGCTCCCTGCTGCTCCAGCCCCGCCGGAACGAGACTCCGGCCGCGCCCCGGGACACACACCTGGAGGAAGGTGGGACATGGGGACACCGGGGGGATCGGGGGGAAGGGACACCTTGGAGACCTCTTGATGGCACCGCTGGATGGGGTGGGGACACCTCCATCCATCCATCATCCATCCATCATCCATCCATCATCCATCCATCCATCCATCCATCCATCATCCATCCATCCATCCATCCATCCATCCATCATCCATCCAAGGGCTGATCCCATGCCAGGGTTGGGATGGGGCTCTTTGGGGTTTTGTGGGATCTCGATGGCTCCGGGGAAATTGGGCTGGGGCTGGAATCCAGAATCCTGGAATGCTTCGGGTTGGGAGAGGCATTAAAGCCCAGCCAGGGACCCCTCCCTGTCCCAGGCTACTCCAACCTTTCCCTGGACGCTTCCAGGTATCCAGGGGCAGCCACATCTCCTCTGGGAATTCCATCTCAGCCAGGAACTCCTTCCCAGCCTCCCCACAGTGTTCCCTTTCCCAGAAGGATCCCATCCTTCTGCACCTCATCCCAATCCCTGTCCCACTCTCCTGGTGCTTTTCTAGGCCCTGAATATTTTCCCTGCTGCTCCCATCTCCTTCCAGGCCTCCAGCTGATGCATCCCAAGCATCCGGCTCCGGGAAAAGCACGGATCCGGCGGATCCGGGCGCGCTGGTGGGTGGCCTACACGCTCCTGCACAACCCCTCGCTGACCGCTTCCCGAAAAACCGCGCTGGCAGATCCCGCGGCCAACGGAGCCCAGCTCGGCGTTCCCAGGCCCTGAATTCCCAGGAATCCCATCCCATCCCATCCCATCCCATCCCATCCCGTCCCGTCCCGTCCCGTCCCGTCCCGTCCCATCCCATCCCATCCCATCCCATCCCATCCCGTCCCGTCCCGTCCCGTCCCGTCCCGTCCCATCCCATCCCATCCCATCCCCCTCTGTCCCAGCGGGAATTTCGGGCGCTTCCCTCTCCCTTTCCCTGCCTCCGGACTGTCTCCAAGGGTTTATCCCGAAATCCAAGCTGAGCTACTCCCGAAGTGACACCTCCGAGCCCGGCCTGGAGCCGAGCCGAGGAAAACACTCCCGGCATCCCGAAAATATTTTGGGATTCGCTTCTGCAACGAGCCCGGTTCTCAGCAGCTTTTCCAACACTGCACAATTCCCAAAGAACTGGGAGAGGAGCACGGGGGGATCCTCAGCCAGCCAAAGGAATTCTCAACCACTGGGAATTTCCCTTGGAGCTCCATGTGGGATGAAATTCCCATTCCCAGCTTTTCCCTTCCCCATCCTGGCTCCATCTGGGCTCCGCTCCCAGGATGGTTTTTCCCCCAGTTTTTGAAGGATCAAATCCCTCCCTGCTCCCTGTCCTCTACCATTCCCTGTTTTGTGATGATCCCATGGTTTTCCGAGGCTGGGATCCATGGAAAGCCTCCCTGGGAAGTGCTGGGGAAGGGGAATAAACGGATACCTCATCCCTACTCCCGAACATGCATTTTTCCTTGGATATTCCCAATTCCAGCAGGATTTGGTACCACCCCAGCCCTGAATCCAGGGAATGGTTGGGATGACCTCACCCAGCAGAGATTTTGGGGATCTACTCCACCCGGGAATGTCAGGATCCAATCCATGATCCTACTTTAGGGTGGTTTTATGGGAAAACCACTCCCTTTGCATTCCAACCATTGGGGAAAGGCCCAAAACTGCAGCTTTGGGAAGGGCGGGAACGGGGAATTTTGGGGATAAAAACCAACGGAATGGGAATGAGGTGGTGCTGGATCACGACTTCCTGCTCTTCAATCCCACAATTCCCGACCTTTTGGGCTGGAATGAGCAGGCTCCTGGTGGCTCCTTCCATCCCAAACACTCCAAGATTCCTTCCCTTGGGAATTCTCCTCCCACTCCGCGTGGAGCTGTGGGATCATCCCGACATTTCCTTGGAAGTGGCCAGACCTGGTCTCCACAAGATCCCAAGGGCGCCATTCCCTCCCTCTGGAATGTTCCCAGCACCCTCAGTCATTCCTGTGCTTTGGGATTTCCTTGGAGCATCCCTTCCCTTTTCCCAGGATTTCCTCCCAGTCCATCCCGACCCCTGCGACTCCAAAGGCAGCCTAAAATCCCTTTAAAAAATCCTTTTTAAAATCCCCAAAATCCCATAAAATATCCCTCTAAAAATCCCAAAAATCCCTTTTTAAAAATCCCCTTAAAAATCACTAAAATCCCTTTTAAAATTCCTAAAATCCCTTTAAAAATCCCAAAAATCCGTGGCAGCTCCATGGGCGGGGCTGAATTTTGGGATCTGTTTCCACAGCCCCACCCAAGGCTCCCTGGAGATCCATGGAACTTGCGGGGTTTCTGGGATAGCAGCAGCGCCCTGGGCGGGATTTGAGATTTTCTTCCCCTTCCCGGTGGTTCCTGGCTCACTTGGAAACCCCAAATCCACACCCTGATCCCTCCCATCCCAGCTGGAATTTTGGGAATAAATCTCTGCTATTCCCAGGGATAAAACGGATCCTGGGTGAAACGAACCCAAAACTATCATCGGGGCCACGCTTTGTATCCCATAAAATTTGTGGGAATCCAGGAGCTCCCCACAGAGAGCTCAGCTGCCACTTTTCCCTGAAATCCGGCTGGATTTGGAATTTCGGTGCTGGAGAGCTCCAGGCTCTCCTTTCCCAGCTGATTTTGGGGTCGATTCCGTTCCTGGGCTGCTGCAGGGGTGGGATTTTGGGGTATCCCAGGATTTTGTGGGGTTGGTGGGGAGAACAGGGAAATTTGGGGCATCTTGGGATGCTCTGGCACTGGGAAGGATTTGGGGGATTCCAAGGGATGCCATGGGACACGGAAGGATTTGGGGAAGCCACAGGGATGCTCCAGAAATGGGAATGATTTGGGGATTCTCCAGCACTGGGGGATTTGGGAAAGCTGGGAGGATTCTCTGGGACAAGGAAGGATTTGGGGGGTCTGAGGGGATTCTCTGGCATCGGGAAGGATTTGGGAAAACTGGGGGATGACGGAAGTGTCCCCTGACCCGGGAGGGTTGGGGACAATCTGGGGGAGCCCGGGAGCCACCGGCTCGGGGGGATTTTGGGATTTTGGGATGCACAGACCAAGCGAAGCGCAGCTGGTTTAGGAAAAAAACAAAAGAGTTTATTCAAGGTGTTTATAAAAAGTAATTATTAATTAAAGGTGTTTATTAATTAAAGGTGTTTATTAAAACGGTTTCTTTATTCAAAGTGTTTATTACGGGTATTTCTTAATCAATGGCGTTAATTAAAGGCGTTAATTAAAGGCGTTTATTGCTGTCCCTACAGGGCGCTACAAGGCCAGGGGGCTGCAGGGCGTGCCCAGATCCCACCGGGAATTCCGGTGGCACCAGAGCTGTGTCCCAGTCCGGGGGGGATGGAAGTTCCCAAATCCCGCCCGAGGGATTTGGGAACGTCCCAGTCTTTTCCCTAATTCCCACCGGGAATGGTTTGGGAATCTTTGGCTCAAGCACGGCAGCCCGCTGGGTCCAGCCCAGATGGGATTTTGGGATTGGAATTCCCGCAGCATTCCAGGGGCTCCTAGGGGGATAAAACCCGGGAATTCCTTCCCGCTCCTAAAGCCGTGGCTCCATCCCAATCCTCTGCCACAGCCGTGCCCCCAGGACCCCGTTCCCAGGCGGTTTTCCCGCTCCAGGGGAAGGGACTTTGTCCTCGGATCCCTCTCCGGTGGCAGCCGTGGTGGCTCTGGGGTGGGATTGTCGCCACTGTCACCTCCCGCGGCCGCGCTCGGATCTGGGCAGGGACAAAAGCGGGATGCGGCACTCTGGGATCTGCCGCACATTCCCTGAGCTCCTCCAGGATCTCCAGGGGCTGGGCCACCCTCCCTGGGCCTGTGGTGGCCCCGTCGGGCTCCGGAGCGCTGCCGGGTGCCAGAAGCTCAGCAAAGGCGCTAAAAAAAACTACGGGAAAACGGGAACGCCGAGGCGCCTCTCCTCCTTCACCAGAGCAGCAGCAGCAGCCCCAGAGCCAGGGGCAGAATTCCCAGGCGGAATTCCCGGGCTCCCGCGGCGCTCCTGACCTCCCTGGGCACGTGGTAGACGATGAGCAGCTTCTCGCCCATTCCGGAGGGATCCAGCTCGTCGCCCTTGGCGCAGCCGTGCCCGCCGGGCTGCCCGGCCTGGGGGTCATCGCGGGGCAGCTCCTCGGCCGGCATCTCGGAGCCGGCCAGCGCCACGCTGACCGACACGTCGCGCGTCCCCACGTCGTTGACCGCCACGCACGTGTAGGTGCCCTCGTCGTCCTTGCCGAAGTCGGGGATGGCCATGGTGCCGTTCTTGAAGGCCAGGAAGCGCTGCCGGCCCGCCTTGGCTCCGCCGTCCCTCGCCACCGTGGGCCCCCGGATGTCCACGCGGCCGCCGGCCGTGCGGATCTGCCAGCGGATCTCGGGCGGGGGGCTGCCGGCCACGCTGCAGTGCAGGCTCAGCGTGAGCCCGCCCTTAGGCCCGGCTTTGGCCGGGCTGGACAGATAGGTCAGCTGGGCCGAAGGCGCCACGCACAGCGAGCCCGGCATGTCGGTGACCGCGCGGCCCCGCAGCCGCGCCGGGGCGGCGCACAGCGTGGAGCCGGCCCTGGAGATGACCACGGAGGTGCTGTCGGCCCATTCCTTGAGCCAGAAGAGCTTGCAGGAGCAGTTGAAGGGGTTGTGGAAGAGCTGCAGCTGCGCCAGCGCCGGCAGCGCCTCGAAGGCGCCGCGGGCCAGCGTGGTGAGCTCGTTGTCGTTGAGCCAGAGCGAGCGCAGCTCCCGCAGGCCGGCCAGCGCCCCGGCGGGCAGCGCGCTCAGCCGGTTGTTGCTCAGCTTGAGGATCTGCAGCGCGCTCAGGTTGCGCAGGTCCTGCCACGGGAACTCGGCCAGCCGGTTGTGGCTCAGGTCCAGGTTCTTGAGCTGCGGCAGCGCCGCGAACGTGCCGGGCTCCACGGCCGAGATGTGGTTGTAGCCCAACCAGAGCGACTGCAGCTCGGGCACCTCGGCCAGCGAGGCGCGGCCCAGGCGGCCCAGGCGGTTGGCGGAGAGCGTGAGGATGGTGACATTTGGGGACAGGCCCCGCGGCACGTCCCGGAGCTCGCGGTAGGCGCACTCGGCCAGCAGGCGCCCGTTCTTCTTGGTGGAGCAGGAGCAGGGGCTGGGACAGGCCAGGCCTGGGGACAGCAGCGTCACCAGCGCCAGGACACCGAGCAGCGCCTCCATCCTCGTCCTGCCGGGAACAGAGAGCGGGAATCAGCCCGGCCGCCAAACAGCGGCGGGAGAAACAATTCCGGCTGGAAAAGGCAGTTTGGGATTCTCCCTAAAGCTCCCCCTCGAGCTTCTCCTTCCCGCTCTGGAAATCCCTTTTCCGGGTTCGGGATGAAATGTTGTTTGGGATGAGAAGCGGGAGCCGGGAGGGTTCCGGATTGCGCAGCTCTTTCCCAAGCGGCCTTGCCCTAAGCCGTGGGATTTTTGGCGTTTCTCGCGGGCAGAGCTCAGCCCGAGGAGCCGCGGCTCCAGCTTTCCTTATGTCATGGAAAAAAAAAAAACCCAAAAAAACAACAAACCCTCAGCCAGGGAGTCTGGAATTCCTGGGAGGGGGATTTTTCCCAACTAACTCCTGATTCCCCTCTTTGGGACTTTTCCAGGCGGGAAGAGGAGAATTCCCGCTCCGGCAGCAGCTGGCAGCCAGATCCCTTTGTCTGAGCGAATTTCCCCGCTCCCCCCAGCTCCTTCCCGGCTGGAGCCGATTTTTGGGAATGCCGAGGCCGAATTAACCCGGCTCGGATGGCGCTTTGAGGGGCGGCAAAGGCGCCCCGGCGCCTCGGTGACATTTCGGGGTGCCCAGGGAAGGACAGGACTCATGTCCCACGGATCGGGAAGGGGGATCCTGGAACTTTTTCCCTCCTGGAGCTCCTGTCCCATCCCACCCTTTTTCCAGAGTCCCCCCCCCGGGGGCGCATTCCAGAGCCGTCAACACCCGGCCCTGCCTCCTTCCTTCCTTCCCTCTCTTCCTTTCCCGGATTTTTTTTCCCGGATTTTTTTTTCCCGGTTTTTTTTCCCGGTTTTTCCCCTCTCCCCACCCCGCCGCCCCTGCCCCGTCACCGCCGCTGCAGCCCCGGTGTCGCTGTCGCCGCTGCCGAGCTCGGCCCC